>JALIGW010000002.1:41111219-41691219 GCA_023053685.1 Diadophis punctatus similis | reverse complement strand
TACTGGCCTATTTGAATTCCATATATTGCTGCAGGAAAGGTTATGGACCTCATCTATGGAGGTTTTCAAGTATAGATTATTGAGTTACAGTATAACTCATACTATCATGTATGATAACTGAAGCTCTAATGAAGGATGATTTATAGGAAGTACTTATTACAAAAAGGTCATTACAAAAACCAGAAGACTGATATAAGAGAAACAGACAGCCCAGAGATACTATAAGTCTATTATTAGAAGGTGAGCAATTGATGCATACAAAAAAATGAGATGCTTTACAGAAACTAAATGGAGGAATAAGCCAAAATAGTTTAAGGAAATTATTTAATATATAATGTGGGAAAGTCAAAGATATGCAAGAACATCATATATTAGAATTGTCTGGGAAACTCTGTGAGACTAGTGAAGAGATTAAGGAGAACCATGAAAAAGTTTAATACTTTGTAGTCTAACTGAAGCATATAGTCATCTTATGAGTACTTTTTACAGGGGTCTCCAACCTTGGCAACTTTAAGACTTGTGGACTTCAGCTCCCAGAATTCCTCAGCCAGCTTTGCTGGCTGAGGAATTCTGGGAGTTGAAGTCCACAAGTCTTAAAGTTGCCAAGGTTGGAGACCCCTGCGGTTTAGCAAACAGACCTGAAGGAGAATTAACATGGCTCCAATATCTGAAGGACCACTAGGTGGTCCCAGACTGAAGATGACAGCAGGGCCTTTGCTGCCATCTAGTGACCATCTGGAACTTTTCAGCCCAGTTATGATATCACTCTTTCAATGTAGAAAGGAAGTCGTACAGGAAAATAATTATCAAATGAAGAAACAGCATGAATATTTAAAATAGCAGAGGATATATTAAAAAATAGAATTGCTGAAAGTGCAAACAGGTTTTTGTTCTATTTGAAAAGCAGAATAATTTAAGAGAAATCCTTAATAATGTAGACAGAAGGTGACGCAACAATCAGTAAGGAAGCATCTAATGAGAAAACTGACATTTTAAAAGTTGTACATAACAAAAAATGTTAAAAGATAATAGAATGGGTATGAAGCTCTTAGAAAGATATGGAATAAACCCTCCTTAAACAATTAAACCTAAGTGTCAAGGGAGAGGTTTAGGTCCTGATGAAAACAGTATTAATTGATGAGATACTCAAAATACATCAGTAATATCTGGAGCGCCCAGATTTAAAAGGAGGATTTGTCAATAAGATTAAGAGAAAGGTCAAAATAGAGCTAAGAAGAGCTTTGATTGTATATGTGGTGGAAATGTGCTTTGAAAGCTTTTCAGTAACAGAAACATGGGGATATGTATTGATGATTATTCAAGATTTTACAGTAACATGACATTACATTAACATAAAGATGGTATCTTCAAAAATTACAAGGTGTTATAGCCGTAACAAGTAACGGATGTCAATGCAAGGTATAAGAGGAAGAAGGACTGACAGTGATGGGGAATTTATAGGGAAAAGAACTGAAAAATCACTCTTTAAAATAGCAGGGAACCTAATATCAGATAACAGTGCTCTACCGCACACTGAAAGAAAGAATACAACATTAATAGAAATGATAAGATGTGTGTTGACTGACTCTGGGTGAACAGAAAAATATTGGGGTGAGGCAGTAATGACAACCACATATATACAAAATAGATTGTAATCTGGAGCAATAAATAAAACTCAGATGTGTTTTGGTGTAGCAAAACAAAAACAAAATACATTTCATATATTTGGATAAATGTATATATTCAAAAAACAATCTCTTTAAACTAGGAAATATAAAAATGGAAGCTATTGTGATTCAGTATTATGAGCAATCTCAGGCAAACACAGTGTGATTTTTACAGAAATCTCTCTCTCTCTCTCTCTCTCTCTCTCTCTCTCTCTCTCTCTCTCTCTCTCTCTCTCTCTCTCTCTCTCTCTCTCTCTCTCTCTCTATATATATATATATATATATATATATATATATATATATATATATATATGAGAGAGAGAGAGAGAGAGAGAGAGAGAGAGAGAGAGAGAACAACAAAACAAACTCCCTCCAAAACCTCAAAAGCAATAGCAATAGCAATAGCGCACTTAGACTTATATACTGCTTCATAGTGCTTTACAGCCCTCTCTAAGCGGTTTACAGAGTTCAGCATATTGCCCCCAACAATCTGGGTCCTCATTTTACCCACCTCGGAAGGATGGAAGGCTGAGTCAACCTTGAGCCGGTGAGATTTGAACAGCTGAACAGCTGAACTGCTGAACTGCAGTGCTGCATTTTAACCACTGCGCCAGCTCGGCAAACACTTGAATAAAATACCACAGCTAATTTTATATGGTAAAGAGTAATATAACACAACATTTAATCAACAAATTCAACTTTGATCATGCAGAATCATGTCCAGGCCCTCCATTTTGCCAAATAAAGAGATCAAGAGTTTACATATTTCAGATGCACCTGTTTCTGTCTAAGAATACTTAATCCTTTTAAAATAATTCATTTCTAAAGCTTTTTCTAAGTAGTTTATTGATAAATTCCAATTTTGAAATATAATTGAACAACTGAATTTATTTAAATCCTAAATCCCTCTCATAAAATATATTCTGGTTATAGAAATATTTAATTAATATGAAGCAACCAGAGGACATAACAAAATAATATGTGTTAACATGAATCAAATTTATTGCATCTCCAATATAGAAAGGAGATAATCAACAAGATGAAGAAAAGTCAGTTTAAGAGAGTAAGACACATATTTTTTTTATTTTTAATACCTGAAATGATCAATTTGTTAGGAATGTTTTTAAATTGAATGTTTTGCTATACATTAGTTTTGGGCTAGCAATATTATTTTTGTAAATTCCCTAAAGTTTTAAATATATTATTAATAATAAGCTGATCTAGAATATTAACCCTATTTTCAGATCAACTTCCAGGCAAATATATTTGAATATAGGAATCTTTCCAAAGACTCAGGTTTTTTTTGAGAACAAGTTTAAAAATTTAATTAATTCCTAGAAATATCTACATATTTTAGTTTCAGCTTGTTTACTCATATCTTAGAAGTTCCAGACAATGTTTTTATAATTATGGTACTCATTCAATTTTGTTTTTATTCCAAAACAAAGCCCACCAACATAACAATACAAGCTACACATAGGCCTAGTGGTGAAACTTTGGAATTAAATCATCATTTGATCAGTATCACATTTCCCCCACATTTATTTATTAATTCATTAAATGGCTGCCCATCTCTTGAATGTGTCTATGGATAGCTAATACTTCATTAAAACAATTTTAAAAACTAACAAAGACTGAAAAGCCAACAATGATGACCAAGGATGAACCCAACAAAATAATATACAGAAATCTCTCAAAGGACCATCTAACCTCCTGAGGAAGCGCATCCAGGTCTTTAACATTTTATAAAAGACCCAGCAAGGTTGAAACCAATCTGATTTTGGAGTATATGATGTCCCAGAGTCCTGTGGTACTGTGACCGAAAAAGCATGTTTGTATTTGTATTTGTTTATTTGTCAAGCATATATGATTATAAGCAAAGTACAAACAGTAAAACATGATTGAATATATATGTAATATTACAAGCATGAATAAGAGTAAAAGAGGTATGATTATATGGGTACATAGGACAGGAACGGTAGGCACGATTGTGCGCTTATGCACACCCCTTAATGTTTCTAAAGTCCTATAAGATGCCATTATGTAACTGAAGGGAGTTGGATCACTTCCCTCTGTTCATCTTAGTGGAATGGATAGAACCAACTAGGGAAAGGCAGTTTCACAAATAACCTCATGCCATGGAGGTCTTTATAGACTTTATCACATACCGATGATACTTCACACTGTGTCATCTGACAACATCACTCAGTGGTTGCTTGCAGATATCAAATAAGAGTGAAGATCACACCACACCCTGAGATACCCGGGTGTGAGCTAGATATCTGTCCTCACTACCAATTGATAGGGCAGGGTTTTTTTTAAAGGATTTTTGTTTGTCATTATTATTGATATCACTGCATCAGGAAATACAGAAGGGGAGAGCGGTCTCCAGAGGGAGAGTAAAAAAAAAATTGATACGGTAGTAATGCTTATGGGATTGAAGATCCATCCCATATTTAAGTGTGTTGTGATTGGGGCCATCATTTTGACTTTAAATTCTGCTACAGATTATGAAAATCAAAATTTGGCCTTGTTGTGAACGTAGATTCACCTTTTGTCTGAATAACTCATACAGTTATAGTCTATGTTGGATTTTAGCTAGAGTTACCCAATTTCAAAACATCTATATTAAACTTGTATGGATGGAAACCATTCTGACAACTTGCTGAGTGGTGTGTTTGAAAAGGTTTGTGTTATTTTTTTTGCTTTCTCCACCAGTTTTGTATGACTTTGATTTAGTTTAGGTTTGGTCTTGCTAACTTTGTGAGCAGCTGAAACATATATCAGAGAGGGACCCCAGTAAGTTGCTCAATCATGATATGATTTAGCCTGACTAAGAGGCAGCACCATACAAAAAAATCAAATTCCTGTGATGGTCAAACCATCTGTCCAGAGGTATAAATTGTTCAGTGATAAAGGGTCAGAGATAATCATCTTCTTCTATATTCTTAATGGAAAAATGTGCCTCAAAGGAGAGAGAGTTGCAATCCAAAAGGTTTTATCTTACTGAGCCCATTATTCATAGCCCTTCGCCTAGAAAATGTTTTATATCAGTCACAGGCATACATTGTACTTTGCAAAATAATTTTGCTACAGCACCTTCTGTATACTGTGCTAGTTTTTATGATTATTAAATTGTGTAGAGCGATGTTGCCACCCGCCCCCAAGAAATGACTTTATTATACCATTTAAAAACATCTTAATAAACAAGATGAAAATTTTTAGTAACAGGAAGAGGTAGACTTTTTCAAAGTAAATATGGAACAAATTAAGTATTAGTGTACAGGGAGAAACTAAGATTGATGATCTTTCAAAACCTTAATTAAAAAAAAAAGAATGCTGCTAAGCCTTACTTGTAAATTCAGCCACACATAATTCAAAGACAAAATTAATTTGCTTTTCTTTGTGTGACAATAGACCAACTTTCTATCGATTATGCTTTCCATTTATTTTTCATCAGTACAAATGAGATATATATATATATATATAAACTATCCAGTAGCTCTGTGCTTGCCATTTTAATTTCTAGAGATGCATAGAAAAGCAGAAGGATCAACTCTCTTTGAAGCAATTTTGTAGCTCATTTGAATGTTGCTATATAAACACTGCATTTGAATTGTTTTAATTAAAGGAAATAAAATAATTGGACTCATTTTCTCCTGAGCAATTTCCAATGTCCCTCTGTCTAGTGCATGCTTCATACTTTAGTTTAAACGATATAGTCCAATTCACACTTGGATCATGGAATATTTGGTATTTCATTTACTTGTTAATTGTAAACAGGTTTGAATACAAAATACTATGCTCTCAAATGGCAAATATATCCAAATAATCCCTACAAACTCTGTGATAATTACATTCTATAGTGCCTGTAGACTGGAGAATACGTTCCCCGCACAAGTCTTTTATTTATTCTTGTTTGCCAATTGTCTAGTAATCTTTAAATCTTTAAATCTGTCTTGAAGAGAATGCATGTTCTTCGCCAAGCAATAAGACTTTGTAAATATAGCTCTGGGTATTTTAGCAGGATATATTTATTACAATGCAAAAGAAAACATCCTTGCTTTCATCTTTGTGCCCCTGTAACGATATTGTAGAGTTTTGATCTACAAGAATTGATATAATATGTGATCCCAGAGGCTTCTCTCCCCCCCCCCCCCCATTTCTTCCTTCTGCTAAATATCTCAATCCTACTTTTATACTCCTCTAGCTACTAAAAGCCTATAAGGGGAGTAGCAGCATGTCTGAAGGGGAGACTAAAGAAGAAACAGCTGTGTCAGGCTACAACTCTGTGAAATAGCCATCAGCCAGCAGACAATCATGCATTTCAGCCAGCATAAGCTACATGTCAAAGCTCCAGTTTATATCCTATGCATTACCCATAGGACTGCCAAGTCACCAGTGGTTCAAAGCCTCAGACTTAAGTGCTGAGGTTTAGTGATATTATAGGCTCAGCATTTTAAGTATTGTCTATTTATTATTAAATGTATGTCTCATCTTTATGCTTATACAGGCATTAAAAACAGATTACAACAAAACAAGAACATGAAAAATATAAAACATCACATTAAAATTAATTAAATATTAACATTTTAAAAATTAAACATTAAAAGAAGATTATAGTAACAGTAAGTTTGGTGAAAGTGATCTGTTTAATTTATTTCCTTCCCTTCCCTAGCTTATTTGCATTGCAATAAAATAATATTTACAACTTTAAACCTGTAAAAACAATTTTTGGGCTAACTTGGATCAAGAAGTTAAAAAATTCAAATAATAGGAATAATAACTTTCTAATTATGTCATGAAGGTTTGGAGAAGAATTATTTAATTTCACTAGGAAATAGAACTCAAAATGGATGATAGATGGGAAGATCACAAAACTTAAAAACTCTCCTATGCCTAAGGAAATTTTAATTTTGATAAGAATTGATATTTGCCCTTCTTTTGGAGATTTTTTCAACATCTTATCAATATTTCCAAAATAGCCAGTAACATTATCATAGGAATCTCTTTAATATATCAGTCTTGAAGTAGCAGTGGTTAGCATTGGTTGAAGTAGCATTGGTTATTTATTTATTTATTTATTTAGTGAGATTTATATACCGCCTCACAGTGCAAGCACTCTCTAAGCGGTTTACACCAGTAAGCAATGTACTGTATATTTACATTGCCCCCAACAATCTGGGTCCTCATTTTACCTACCTCGGAAGGATGGAAGGCTGAGTCAACCTTGAGCCGGTGAGATTTGAACCGCTGACCTGCGGATCACAGTCAGCTAAAGTGACCTGCAGTACTGCCTCTAACTGCTGCGCCACCTCGGCTCATTGAAATGCAGTATTGCAAGCTAACTCTGCCTACTTCCAGCAGTTCAATCCTGACCGGCTCAAGATTGACTCAGCCTTCCATCCATCTGAGATCAGTAAAATGAGGACCCAATTGTTGTGGACAATATGGTGACTCTGTAAACCACTTAGAGAGGGTAGTAAAGCACTGAGAAGTCTAAGTCTAAGTGCTATTGCTATTCATTTTAACAATATATAGTCTTCCTTACAGTTTTGTAAGGATATTTCTTTTAATATTAATTTGAGATTAACAATTAGAAATTTTTTTGCCTATAAAAGAAAAGTGCAATAGGAATAATTTCTGGTGGACATTTAATAAAATGTAAACAACATATAAGACTAGGCATATGCAAATATTTAGACCCAGAATAAAGATATTAACACGCTGGATATACCTGCGAATGGCATCTTAACAGAAGCTACAGTTTTTGGCTTCCGTAATAGCTATGTGGTGCCAGGAAAATATCTGTTTGAGTTAAGGAGCTGTTAAGGAGGTGAAGATAGAAAGTGCAGACATTTATTACATATAAAGACCAAAATAGCTTGGGATATTAATACAGGTGAAACTGGACTGTTTTAATATGATTTCAGAAGTAAAACACTTAGAGAAATGTGCATAATAGATAAAAAGGTTTTATAGAGACCTTTTACAAACTGAAGCAAATATTGAATGTACCAAAAAAAACTTAATGGTACACACACACACACACACACACACACACACACACACACACACACACACACACACACACACACACACATACATACATATATATATATATATATATATATATATATATATATATATATATATATATATATATATCATGCCATGCCATGCCATGCCATGCCATGCCATGCCATGCCCTGCCCTGCCCTGCCCTGCCCTGCCCTACCCTACCCTACCCTACCCTACCCTACCCTACCCTACCCTACCCTACCCTACCCTACCCTACCCTACCATACCCTACCATACCCTACCATACCCTACCATACCATACATACATATATGCAAGCTTGTTCAGTTCCCGAACCAAGACATTTTTTCTAGTCTCATTATCCAACTTACTGTAACCAAAGTCAAGCTGACCCATTTGCCCTCTTGGAAATCTTAATTAATTACATTTATAATTGTAATTAATTACAATAAAACAGTTTACCCATAATATATTCATCATTAAATCAAATAGCTTCATCATATTAATTTACATACATTTTTTTATTAGCTGCATAGCACATGGCTATCTATTACTTTCAATAGAGCTGGATAACATCCATTGGGACTGTTGGAGTAGAAAATAAAAGACTGCAAGTCAAATATAACTACTAAAAAGTTCCATTAACAGCCCAACAATAAAATAACCTAGAAAGCAAATTTACACATAAAATAGCAATCTCTTCTGACTTAAGTTTGTTGAATTCCTTTTATCATTTTTATTTGCTTTTTATTTTGTCATTTATGCTAATAGTTTTATTATGGCTGCTTTAATTTTTATTGTGTTGTACACCTTGTAAACCACTTAATATTGAACAATTGCTATGGGACATATGTTCAATAGATAAAATAGATAAAGGTTTCCCTGTCCAATCGTGTCTGACTCTAGGGAGCAGCGCTCATCTCCATTTCTTAGCCGAGGGAACTAAGACATGGTTATGTGGCCAGCATGACTATACGCCAAGGCACACGGAACGGTGTTACCTTCCCACTGAAGGTGTGATCATTAAAATAGAATAGAATAACAGAGTTGGAAGGGACTTTGAAGGTCTTCTAGTACAACCCCCTGCTTAGGCAGGATACCCTACACCACTTCAGACAAATGGTGATCCAATCTCTTCTTAAAAACTTCCAGTGTTGGAGCATTTATAACTTCTGGAGGCAAGTTGATTAATTGTTCCAACTGTCAGGAAATTTCTCCTTAGTTCTAAGTTGCTTCTCTCCTTGTTTAGTTTCCACCCATTGCTTTTTGCCTTCCCTCAAGTGCATTGGAGAATAGCTTGACTCCCTCTTCTTTGTGGCAACCCCTGAGATATTGCAACACTGCTATCATGTTTCCCCTAATCCTTCTTTTCATTAGACTAGACATACTCAGTTCCAACAACCGTTCTTCATATGTTTTAGCCATATCATGTTTGTTGCTCTTCTCTGCACTCTTTCTAGAGTCTCAACATCCTTTTTACATTGTGATGACCAAAACTGAATGCAGTATTCCAAGTGTGGCCTTACCAAGGCATTATAAAGTGGTATTAACACTTCGCGTGATCTTGATTCTATCCCTCTGTTAATGCAGCCTAGAACTGTGTTGGCTTTTTTTTTTGGCAGCTGCTGCACACTGCTTGCTCATATTTAAGTGATTGTCCATTAGGACTCCAAGATCCCTAGTGGCCAATCACTTGTGAAAGCTCAGAGGTTAAAATTATTTAACCTCTGAGCTTTCATGCCCCCTCAATAGATAAACAAACAAACAAAAAACAAACAAACCAATAAGTGAATCCATGAACTGGTTTGTGTACTTTTATTGGCAACAGTATAAAGTGGTTTTCCATTGCCCTCACAATAAAGAATATCAACAGAGGTAGAATCTAAAAAGTCAAGATGGTGGTCAAGACTTGGTGACTGAAAACTGTCCCCTTTTTCATGGGCTCCATGTATGAGGCAAATAAAAGGAGAAGGCAGGGTTCAGTTGTCCTATATTGATCTTGACTTTTTAACCTCCCTGAGGACATTTCTGCTCAGAACACAAGACTAATACATATATGTATTCCAGGGGTGGGTTCCACTTACCTTCCCCACTGGTTTGCATCGTAGTGAGGAGCTTATCCGCTGTGCTTCGGATGAAGAAATAAAGGTCAGTATTAACTCGGGGCGGGTGGGAGGGCCCTTTTTCGAGCTGCTTAACAAAAAAAGATGGCGGCGCACAAGGACCAGCACTGGCCAAGCCAGTAATGTGATGTCACCAGTGGATCGCTAACGGTTCAGCGATCTGGTCCGAACTGGGAGGAACCCACCCCTGATGTATTCACACACACACACAAACACACACACACTCACACAAAGAAAAGAAAAAAAAACTTCAGTTCATGTAAACCCCTCCTTACCTTGCAAACTATCAGTCTTTCCCCAAAATAAATCCAGGCTGCAGTATACATAAAGGTAAAAGTAAAAAATGCTCCTAAGTCAAGCTCTGGGGCTGGTGACTATGTTGAGAGATGTAATATACTATATTGAGAGATTTGTAGAACAAATAAGATTTTAACCCATTTAATCATCCATCAACTTTTAATGTGGTTCACATCTCTTAAATTTCTGAGGCCAAAAAAAATACTTCCAGGCAAGCCCTAGGTCATAAATCAATTTCTTTGGGGAAAATGTGACATTACTAGGGAACTGTAATGTCTATTGATGGCAAACAATAGAAAGTAAGGTTTAAACGAGAATTGAACTTGTTTTGCTCCATCCAGATCCATCCAGATTCCATGAACCAGTTCAAGCATTTGATGCAGTGGTGGGTTGCTCCCGGTTCAGTCCAGTTCTAAGAACCAGTAGCGCCGGCAGCGGGAGGCTTTGCCCATCTGCCCGGGATGCTTCTGCGCATGCGAGCGTGCACACAAACTGGTAGTAAAGGGTTTTAGAACCCACTACTGATTTGATGGCATCTCTATTTTATCCTGGGATGAAAATAATCAATTGAATCATTAGGGTATTGATGACAGATCATCTGAACTGGCAAATGATAACTTCCACCAGTTTCAGATATTATACAATATGAAGAAAGCACCAAAGCTAAATTAAACCCACATTGGTGGTACCACTATTACCATCAACTAGAAACCATAAAATAGCACCCCAACTACTAATCTCTGCGGTTGATCCAGAAAGATACTGTGCCAATGGTACTAATTGTTGCTATGCAATCTAATAGGACTAGGAAGGTGATATCCCCCATTAAGGTTTCAGTGGAGCCAATGCGGTTTCTCTCCAACAACTAAAAATAATCCTAATTGAAAAGGATCCAGATATTCTGTTTCATCTAGAATATTTTGGGGTGACATTTGCAGTAGGGAACTTGCTCTATTTGTGTCAGTTTATTGTACCATTTAGAATATTTAGGTTTTCTAAATTCATTATGCATTATGCTATTAATTTGACCACACTTTTTAAGGGTTTCCTGCTTGAGCAGGGGGTTAGACTAGAAGACCTCTAAGATCCCTTCCAACTCTATTGAATATATATATATATATATATTCAATAGAGTTTATTTTCATTTATCAGCAAAAAATGTTACACACACACACACACACACACACACACACACACACACACACACACACACACACACACACACACACACATATATATATATATATATATATATATATATATATATATATATATATATATATATATATATATATATATATATATATATATATATATATATTCATGCTTGTATCAATTATAATTTTAAAGCAAGTTATGCATATGAACATTGTGAATAGCAAGGCAGATACACAATTATTGGATAGAACGACGTGATATAATTGGTATGTCATGCTTGGTTGTTGTATTTACGTTGTTCATTTAATAATGGAATACATGTAGCAATTTTAATTATACTAAAAGAACAGTAGATATAAGTGGAACTCATGTTTTCATGTTTGGTTCTCACTTTCTAGCTTTCTGTCTAATTCTCTTGCTGGGCCAGTATCTGTCAATCTTGGCAAGTTTAAGATGTGTGAACTTCAACTCCCAGAATTCCCCTGCCAACATGCTGGCTGGGAATTCTGGAAACTGAAACGCACACATCTTAAAATTGCCAAGGTTAAGAAACATTGTGCTAGTCTATTATCTACCTCCCATTTCTACTATGAAAGGCCAGTCAAATATGAATTCTAAAACTTACTGTTTCATGTTGCTTTTATCCATTTTATTAAGATTTCAGTCACTGGTTGGAAGCCAGACAGTATGTAGTTAATATGTCAATATAAAGCAACACAGGTCTCACCTCAATAAATATCAACCAATACTAAGTGAGCCAGATAAGTAACTGTTTGCAGATTTGTAGGAAAATGTCTCCCCGAGGCCTTATTTAGTGGTGTTTTTCTGGGTGAAGCAATTTGAGGATTTCATTTCACGTCTATTGCTTGAACAGTCACCTGATTTACGTGCACATTCTGCTGGGTTTGAGCTTGCATACTTGGGAACACCATTGACATTTTCATTCATTAAAATAAACAGCTAGCTCAACAACGGGGATTTTATCTTGATGTTTCCGATTCAGAAGTGTAGCTTAAGTAAGGCAATTCCGCTGGGCTCTTCAAAGTATATATAAAATTGTAAAGCTTTTGGCTTCTTTTCAGATGTACCCAAATTCCAATATATAGAACTGGCTTACCATTAAGTAAAATGAAGTAGCTGATTTGGGTAACAGACTGATACAAATGACAAATTGGGCTATGTCCCTGGCTGTTTGCCCTATTAGTAAATACTTAGGATGTATAGTCCTCTAGAATGGCTCTTCATTACATTATCACTCTCAGGAAGATCTCACTGTGATTTCTTGTGATACTTAGGGCATCCCATGTAGGCAGCTCTCTTGGCTATCACAGAATTCATTGCTTCAATCTCTTCTCTGAATGAAGTCAATAAGGCAACTGTTATCAAGGAGAAAACAATGAAGAAATAGAAATGCCTCTTAATGCATCAAGTGGTTAGAACCTCTTTGACTTGAGATGAATCCCAGTATTGCCTGTTGACAATATATGTAGGGCATGTATAATTGCAGTACCTAATGCACATAAAGCATATCCTTTGGGTTGAAATGCAGGCTATAACTTGAAGGATTTTTGTCACCATTATCTCCATCATAGTTATTATCATTGTCATCGTCGTCGTCATCCATTCTTAATCAGATCAAGAAAACTACATAAGCCAGCTTTCCATTACAGAGAAAAGAGGCAGAAGTCTAAGGCATGTATCATGGAGGTGTGTGCAGGTGTTGCAGGAGGGGAGGTAAGTTCTAGTGGTGGGCACTATGGAATATGGGTAGGCCAGAGAGGGCCAAGGGTGGCCTACAATATGGCTGTGCTAGGGAGTGTAGATAAATGGGCAATTATGCAAAGTATGAGACCCCTGCATTTTCATACTCCATAGTGGAGCTCCTCATGAAAAAAAGTGGCAGAAATAACTTATAGGGGCAACTGGTGTCCCTATACTTTTCCTGCTAGTTTTCCCATTGATTTCGTTTGTGGGAAGCCAATAGGGAAGTCAGAATTGGTGATCACAAGATCTCAGGGTGCTGCAACTGTCATAAGTATAAGCTGATTGCCAAGCACTCAAATGTGGATAATGTGATCGCAGGAATGCTGCATTGGATGCAGTGGTGGGATCCAAATCTTTTCCTACCAGTTCTATGAGAGAGTGCTTTGCGTGCACATATATGCTTTGCATACATGCGTGCACAGCACTCAAAGACCGCCCTTGGTGTCAGCGCTGGTGACCTACACCTGAAGCCCTTAGAAACAGAAGAACACTGACATTGACATCCCCTAAACTCCACTGAAAATGTTATGTAGCCTGGTAACAAAATGTTCAGAAACAACCCAGAAGCTCAGAGAACAAACCTTCGCCCTCATCCTATACCCGAGCTATAGATATTTGCCACTATTGCAAAGTAATATTTCCTTTCCCAGTATGGGCTATACCTCATTAATAATATGTTTGAATGGCTTGGACTGTGAACTCCAGGTGAACAATCAGTAGTGTTCTGTGTTCTGTTTCTAGGGTCAGTCTTTTAATAGGTTGTTCCCTAGAAATTGCTTTGACTCTTTTCATTTCTCTATTGATTTCACTGAATGGGTAATTCAGCCTCCTGACTGTCTAATTCCATCAGGTTGAGCCTCTCTGTCGAGTAGGTCAGAATAAGGTGATTAGAGGCTGGCTATTGACAATAGATCTGGTGGTGATTTTGGAGTCAAAGCTGGAAGCATGTGAGAATCCATGAAATTTTTATATAAAGTGGTCTTTATACAACCATTTTGTAGTTTAACATTACATCAAGAAAGTGGATTTATCCTACAGAAAAGCTGAGGTTGATGGTGAGAGGCTTTGATGGAATTTACTGTACATCCAAATGATGAAAATGTCATCAATGTATTTCAAGGGAAAGAATTCATGACTTGCTTTGGATTCAAATCTGAATTTCCGCTTCTAATCCAAGACCTTCAGCACTGCACTGCACTGGGTCTCTCTTACCTGTAAGGATCATGTACGTTTCCCCAGGAAAATGTCAGGACAGTGATTTGTCTTTATTGAAGCCTAGGAAGTGGCCAATAGGTGTTTTTGCAGTATGTGTAACTGATCTTTATACGAAAGAAGAATTCTCTGCCTTGTGAGAGCTGCAGTCTAGATTTCTCCTGACACATTCATTTTAGTGTGATTTTATTGTCTCATTGTTGGGATGAAAGTTAATTCAATTATGTTATCTCATGACCTGAAGAGGTGCAGTTTAAGCTTAAGCCTTATTCACAGGAACAGGCATGAAATGACATTGACTACAGAAGGCACAGCTTTGGCTTTTGTGTCCCTTGACAATTATAAAGAAGGAAATAATAGAGTGGGAAGATCATTAACACTGAAATTGTAATCTTTATTTTTCACTGATGCTCAAACAGCACAGAATTAGTCTATGAAAAACAGCCACTGGCAGTTCAAAAGAAATTTGTCTTAATTATTGTTTCCCCATTTCAGAAATCATTGAACCAGTATTCTAAATGGAAAGGCTTGAAAAGTATGGAACACAGATACTTTCTCCTAATGTTGTGAGCCACCTAATAGTTATTTTTCAATATACCATTGAAATGTCCTATTGATGCTCTCACAACTAATTGGTTTAACTCTGTTAACTGGCTGTTTCATTGTTTCAAATCTCAGAGAAGAATGTGCTGTGCTCAGAGCATAACTCCAAAAAGATCATTTGTAGCCAAGAACATTACGATTACTTTTTATGATTACTTTATTTACAGTACCATATAAACAGATTCTATCACATCCTTTGAAAAATGGCATTAGTGCAGCCTAGAATATAGACGTGTCTGAGTGCAAGGCATTGCATGGAATATAAAAGAAAGACGCCCTCCGTCTGCATTGTAGAACATAGAACATAGAGCCGAGGTGGCGCAGTGGTTAGAGTGCAGCACTACTAGCTGCAGTTCAGCTGTTCAAATCTCACCGGCTCAAGGTTGACTCAACCTTCCATCCTCCTGAGGTCAGTAAAATGAGGACCCAGATTGTTGGGGGCAATATGCTGAACTCTGTAAACTGCTTAGAGAGGACTGTAAAGCACTATGAAGTGGTATATAAGTCTAAGTGCTTAAATTGCTATTGCTATTGCTATAGAATAGAACATAGAATTCTTTATTGGCCAAGTGTGATTGGACACAAGGAATTTGTCTTTGGTGCGTATGCTCTCAGTGTACATAAAAAGACAAGATACATTTGTCAAGAATCATGAGGTGCAACACTTAATGATTGTCATAGGGTACAAATAAGCAATCAGGAAACAATAAATATTAACATAAATCTTAAGGATACAAGCAACAAGTTAGTCATACAGTCATAAGTGGAAGGAGATGGGTAATAGGAACGATGAGAAGACTAATGTCCATATAATCATGGTTTGTAAAACAATGCAATATGATAAAGGACTAGTATATGGGCTGACATAATTTCCTAAAAGTCTGATAAAGTGAATCAGCAAGATAAAAAGGTAAAGTAGCTTTTACAACTTGGACAACTCTAGTGTCATGCACACATGGCACACTTTAAAAATAGGCAGAGTTTTGATCTCATTGTTGGAATTGCCATGTTGGCTATTCTGTACCGTATCTTGCAGATACTGTGATAACGACACCTTAATTATTTAACTAATGGATGATCTGTTCTTCTTCCCTATCATTTTATTGCTTTGCTTTATTATTTAAACTTTTAAACATTAGCACAGTCTTTAAGCCTGAAGGACTCTTAGACAACATTCCCTAACATTATCTCATTCAGTAAAACACTAGCATTTTACATCAGATAATAACAAACCCTTGAATAAGCATATACATATTCTTTACTCCATTAATGGCAGTTATGACTTCTGCCTTCAGGAATGGAGAAAAGTTATGTTCATATGTACATTGGCTAATGATGATGATGATGATGATGATGATGATGATGATGATGATGATGATGATGATGATGATGATGATCAGTCGAGTCTGACTATTGGTGTTTCTATGGGCCAGGTCTCACAGCAAAATAACAGAATAACAGAGTTGGAAGGGACCTTGTAGGTCATCTAATCCAACCCCTGCCGAAGCACGAAACTCTAAACCATTTCTGACAGATGACAGTCCAATCTCTTCTTGAAAGCTTCCAGTGATGAAGCACCCACAACTTCTGAAGGCAACCTGTTTTATTAGTTGATTGTTCTCACTGTCAGAAAATTTCTCTTTACTTCTAGATTGAATCTGTCCTTGATCATTTTCTCTCCACGACCCATTTTCCCATTTATAATTTCCTGTTTATATTTCCCATTTCCCATTTTATTGGATGAGAAAATGTAATCAGAACTTAGTGGTGGAAATTAATGTCCATTCACTGTTCACCTTCTTCTATGAATACCGTGTCTGAATACCTTCCAGAGTTTTAGCCTTTCCTGAAAGCTTAAGCCTTTGTTCACTCATTACAAAAAGTCTATTCATCTTTGTTAATGCTGCCTTGCTTTGCCTTTCATATTCACTCACTGCACAGCCTCACAAGTGTTATAATCCTGGCAGTTGGATCTATTGGATTTTGACTAGCCCGGATTCAGGTCATGCAACCAAGAGTCTGTAAACATTAGCAAGTTTTCTCAGTCTTAATCCTGTCTCCTTTTAGGGAAAGAATAGAATAGAATAGAATAGAATAGAATAGAATAGAATAGAATAGAATAGAATAGAATAGAATAGAATAGAATAGAATAGAATAGAATAGAATGATGGTAAAAACTGTGGAAATGTGATGTCAGTGGCATTGCTTTCCCCCCTATTATCAAGAAGAGCAACTTCCTTTAGCTCAGTGCTTCTCAATTATTTTCTGTTACGCCCCCCCTAGGAAGAAGTAAACATTTCGCGCACCCCCAACTCTCCACCGGGACAATTGTTTGCAATATTCGGCACATGTCTGCTGCCAACATTTTTAGACACAGTAAACATACCGGTCTTTCCTCGTCTCCCACCGTAGTCACAGTGAAGCCAAGTGCTACATACACTTCATCATATTTCCTCGTCTTAGTTTTCGGGAGACTTACGTTTGTCTCATTATCTCCATCTATCTCCTCCTTTCTTTTCATCCCTCTTAAATATTTTTCCATGGTGTCTCTTAAGGGTTTGTTATTTGCACTTCATATCTCCTGCTCTTTTGCTGTGTGTTCGGTGCAAAAAACCCCTACTCCCTGCGGCAAAAAAAAGCACGTTCCCCAGGGTCATGCGCCCCCCCGGCATCACTCTGCGCCCTCCAGGGGGGCCCGCCCCACTATTTGAGAAGCACTGCTTTAGCTTGAGTGTAAACTGTGTAGGCCAGGATTTAGGCTGAAAGAATTTGGAATTTTTAAAGGGTGAAATATGTCTCTTAAAATGCTGTGAAGCTTAATGGCAGTCACACTGTCCCTTAAGTTCCCCAACCCAATTTATTTTAAAAATGTGGTACTTCTTCCTAATTCAGTGTTTGAGGCAAATGGATCTGGATATGCATATATGTGACATGTTATGAATTCTGAAAGGTGCCCCAACCATCTGGTGCAAAGGATTTGGCAACACTTTGTCTTAGATTTCAATAGAGCGTGTTATTGATAATTTGTCATTATTGTGGATAGTAAACCAGAGGGTCTCTTCATCTACTCTTTTAGCTAAATTTTGGAGCCAGAATCTGTCTTCGCGCTGAAGCTCTCATGAAAATCCTACTTAAATAAATTGGGTTTGTTTGGAAGCAGTGGTCAGGGCAGCCGCCCATATCTCACATCATTGCTCTGCTAACTCTTCTGTAACACCAGAGAGGGATTTCTATCTTCCCAATCTGCAATTAACAAATCTTTTCAAAACTATATGCAGGATTTCTCATATCTATAATATAACCATTGGGCATTGGTTCTTAATTACAAAATTTCTCATAATCTAATTTTTCATTAGTGTGGAAATGAACCTTATGAAATCATTATTAGATTTTTGACAGGGAGTTCTCAGCTCTGATGGTTGATATGTACAATTGTTATTTCCTAAACACATTCTTCTTGCCAGTCTGTTACACTTTACAACAAATTGGTCCTTCTATATCTTTATGAGCTACACATTACTATTAATTAAATATTTCCATGACACACTAAAAGAGACAAAGCAAATGAAACAATGTTCCATACAAAAGAGAAAGCTACATAAATATCTTCCCTTATGGCTGCTAAAAATGTTTCTAAACATTATTCCACTCTGCTAGCACAGTGACAACACAATGACCTTGGTCAGCAGTTTCAAGAGTAATGCATCAATATATGATGAAAATTATAAATGGATGTTTATAGCTAAGACCATTTTTTGGTTATAAAAACAATTTATTCATCTCTGCTATAGCAGCCATTCATTTGGATGCCTTATACAGTATATACTGTACCAGTAAGCCAGGAAATATACTGTATGTATGTATGTATGTATGTATGTATGTGTGTGTGTGTGTGTGTGTATGAAATTAATATAATTTATAATATATTATTCACTGGGTGATTAATGTCATTGATAGTACATTTCAGTAGCTGGTTTAGTAATCTCCTATAGTGCTGTAGAGGGGAAGGGCATTTATTTGCTGTCAGCCCTATTCTCAACACATACTCACATGTCTAACACAAAAAGGTGAAGCCTACTTTTGTTCCAATGTTTATTAAAGGTGGGTTTTAAAAATTTGGTAAATTAATTGTGAACTTTGTAAGTACAGTACATTTACTATCATTTTGGCAGAATTTCAGTATTTTTCTTAGTTTTACAATATTTACAATGTTTTAATAGCCAGCTTTGAGCTATTCCTGGTTTAAAGAAAGTTCTGTGGGCTACATATATGGTCACAATGCTAAGACCTGTTTGTGCTGTTTTGGGAACTTAGTGTCGTGCTAATATGGTGGATGTGTATCATTTTCTAAGGAATTTTTGTCGTTTTCAAACTTATAAACTCCTCTGCCAATATCAACCTGAAGTAGGGCAAGTGTCTGAACTTATGGATAGGCATGTCTCATTCACCCCAAATCATGGTAAATAAGTGAATTATGTCACGTTGAAAGTAGTAAAATGAACACTTGTCAATAAGATTGTATAAATACCAGTAAAGGAGAATATTTGTAGCTCAAGTTTGAAATTTGGGGACCTTGGTGCTCTCTGAGCTTGCTTGTTTTCTTGCAAATGTTTCATTACCCTAACTCAGGGGTGGGCAAACTATGGCTCTTTGAGGACCTGTGGACTTCAACTCCCAGAATTCCTGAGCCAACCATGCATGCATGGCTGGCTCAGGAATTCTGGGAGTTGAAGTCCACAGGTCCTCAAAGAACCATAGTTTGCCCACCCCTGCCCTAACTAGGTAACATTATCACCAGGAGCGGTGGTGGTGCAGTGGTTAGAATGCAGTACTGCAGGCTACTTTTGCTGACTGTTGGCTGCCTGCAATTTGGCAGTTCAAGTCTTAGCAGGCTCAAGGTTGACTCAGCCTTCCATCCTTCTGAGGTCAGTAAAATGAGGACCCAGATTGTTGAGGGCAATATGCTGACTCTGTAAACCGCTGAGAGAGGGTTGTAAGGCACTGTGAAGCAATATATAAGTCTAAGTGCTATTGCTATTGCTAGTAAGGAGTGTTGTTTGCTGTCAGTTTATAGTCCAGTGACTTGCCTCTTTGTATGGGTGGGGGAGTGATCTTAGATATTCTTGGTTGGGCTGTTTACTGATGGCTCTTGTATAAATGCCTATGGTGCCTTCTTTCTGTAGCTCTATGTTTAAAAAGAGCCCCTAATCTGTTTCCATATCAAAGCTACCAAATCTAGACTACAATCATCTAAAGCTCTACATCTCACACCCAGGAGACCTAGTTTATCTACATTTCTATTTAAAAAGGTGATCTAATTTGAAAAAAACTAAAGTATCTATAGAAAAAATATATATTTGTTTTTGGGCATGCATTCATAAGTAATCCTAAAATTATGTCCTCTGCTAGGCCACAGTATATTGATTTTGGTTTTAGCAAAATGTCTGGTTACTACAATCAGACAAGCAGTTATAAACAAGAGACTAGCATAAGTTCATATTTACGGTGTTTGCCAGAAATGAGGTCTTAGAATTAGAATGGACAGTTGTCATACAGGTATACAAGATATTTAAGATGAAGCTATACTCAGCTTTCAAAAAGTGAAAAATAGCTGTCACTTTAGATCAAAAGTAAGGGGGTATGGCTCAAAGAAGACTGATCTGAAAAGACCAGAGTGGGATATGAAACACTGTAGATTTATGCTTGATGCTATCCAAGCCTACAGTGACCCTTCCTCCATCTCACACTTTTACTAGCAAGCTAATCTAGTCAAATTCCATTATTGCTGATCATTTGGGCAGTACACAATTACACTAATTGAATCAAAAATTATCATTGTTTTCCAGGAGTGCTACATATCCAGTAGGTTTCTCTGACAGACGAGCACTTGTGAGTCATGTTCTTAGCAGTTTTACACTGGCCAGCAGAAAGCAATAGGTGTGACTTGGTCAGCGCAGCCAATATGTTGTCAACACAGAGTCCTACCTTGCTTTTTTAACTGTTCTTTCTCCTTTTCTTGGAGGATCAGGTAGCCCAAACATGTCAATTGAGGTTTCCTATAACATGGTTGATTGGATGGAACTAATTGGATCCTGCACACGGCAAATTCTAAGTTAAATGTATTCCATGGATATTACTTGACTGTGCCAGTTCACTCCCTTTTTATGTTCTCCAATGCTTTATTGGCTTGGTTGAGTGTGTTACAGTAAAAGAATCAATGTGTGTTGTCTGGATTGGTTTAGAGATTAAAGGTACACTCTGCACATTGTGCTATACATTTGGACACTACACAAACTATTACACCAGGTTTTAAAAATACATCCGATTAATCATTATAAACAGATTAGTTTCATAAATATAACTTTTAAAAAGAGTAAGATTAATTTCCCTCTTTAAATAAACATTTCTCAACATTTTTTTTTAAAAAAAATCTCTTACCAAATGAATTATCAGAAAAGTATATAATATTTCATAAACTACGCCCCCTAAAAATCATACCAACTGATTTATGGCTCTGATTTACTTTTTAAATCCTGAACAAGAGCTATTAAACACCCATTCCTAAGGGTACATTTTTATTATAAACAGATGGGGACTCTCATTCTTTCATGAAATATGGTTCTGGTTTCACCTTTCTTTATTCATTAGATATCTGTTGGGACTTATAGTGGGTCATTTGAAGGTTTAATCCCTTATTCTTGGTTCCTATTGTCATCAGTTCCCCTATTCATGGTTGCATTCTTTATCTCCCTTGATTATGATAATTATTCCTATGTAAACACTAGTTGATCTGTTTCCACTAGTGCACACAATCTCCTTTATTTCCTGTCTACTTTGCCCTAATAAATACAGCATTCTTTTTCTGAAAAGGGAGGACACTTGAATTTTTCCCCCTTGCCTCATTTTTCAAGCAGAGTTTCATGACATTTCAAATTTTTAAGTAAACAAAAAGTTCTATTTTTCATCGTGACAGCAAAGAGCAATGATGTATGAACCTGCAACATGTAATGGTTTATCCCTGATGATAGCCAAAGAAGCCCCCATATATATTTAAGAGAAGTTGAAATTATTTGTTTTGGCTCAGTATTATTTTTTTGTCCACACCCTACAGCTTTAGGCTATTTTTTTCATGTTTGACAATGTAGATTTCCCTTAAAATATACATGACTGTCATAAACTAGCATCAGAAAATGCCCAGGTATTTTTTAAATTAGTGCATGGTATGTTGTTACATGCATTCCTTTGCTTTTTTTATATCTATATTTCTTACTGAAAAGTTGCAGATTAGCTAGGCCTGAAAATTACAAAGGTGCTTTTTCAAAAGGCAACTGGACATTTTGCTTCCCATGCAATTCAATGGGGATTTATCAGTACAGTGTATTGGATCACATTTTAAGATTCCAATAGTTGTTTTTGTTTTTATTATCACACTTCAGAAAATTTCTAGAATCAACCTCAATGGTATTTCTTTTTATAAACTTATTCAACCTAGTTTGGGCCAGGAGAACCAAGGGCGGATTGCTCACTTACCGATGCTGGTGCGCTATGCGTGAATCTCCACATTTTGGGTGCGTGCGCGCTCATTACGCGTGCATGCCCCCTCATGTGATTTTACTTCTGCGGATGCGTGGAAGCAAAATCTCACTGAAATCTCATGAGGGGACACACACGCATGTGAGATTTCGGTGCGATTTTGCTTCTGCGCATGCGCAAAAGCAAAATCGGCCAAAAATTTTCACAAAAAGATGGCGACACACGCGACAGACCAGCGAAGACGGCTCTGGAGCGGTCAAGCGCAAATTGCGCAATCGGACACTCCCTACCAGAGCTACGCACCGGACAGCTCTGGTAGGAACCCACCACTGCGGAGAACCTATAAATGGCAATCTAATGCAATTGGGTTTCTAAGATTAATTTTTTAAGAATTTGCCAAGGAGCAGATGGCAATGAATCTTTTATATAGAAATGAACAATCTGTTGACTCATACTAGTCATATTTTGTCATCTTAAACCAAGGATATGATGGCTGGGATTGATAAGAGTTGTTTAATTCCTGAATGGTTGCACTCCGCTCTTCTACCTGATTGCAGTACTGGTATCTAAAGGAAGGAGTGATAATCATTGTAAACAGTGGTGTGCTGCAAATTTTTTAACAATCGGTTCTCTGCCCTAATGACTGGCTGAGTGGGCAAGGCTGGGTGGAGGTGGCCAGGAGCTTGGCCAGGGGGTATGACAGCACTCAGTCTCCTGCAGCACTCTGCCAGTCAAAATGGGCATGGGGGTTAATTACAAAATGTGGGCTTTGGTTTGTGACATACAGATTCAGCGAGCAAAGGGTGTGAACTGCACAGAAAATACACTTTTGTTTGGTTATAAAGAAATATCCCCAAAGGCAGATGTACACTAAATGTAGACTGACTTTTAGCTACACACCTTCCCAGCAAACAGCAAATTTTGAAGCTCCAGGTAAAGAGGATTCATTTTAGGATGAGTAACCACAGTTTTCATGTTGGAGGTTCCTAAAGGAATACTGGGAAACTCTGTATTTTAAAGAATATTTGAGGGAGGAGTGCAGAGAATAGCCCTTCTCTGCCTGAGGCTGTAGAGACCCAGCACCAATCAAAACACTGTTTGTGAAGCAACTGATCAACGCTGACAGGATAATCCACTAGTATATGAAAATGAGAGCAAACTCCACTCCCTTTTAGTACTGATGGTGGTACCTAGTTTGGTAATGAAACATCTGCAAGAAAACCATCAAGCTCAGAGAGCACCAAGGACCCCATAGTTCAACCCTGAGCTACAAATATTATCTTCCATTGATAAACACTTTTTGGTTAGAAAGACTCAGAGCCTGCCTTATATGAGATGGCTCCCAGTGAATTTCATTATAAATCTTGATATGATTTCTGTAAATAAGGAATGTAGAATTATAATGGCTTAGTATTTGATCCTTCATACATCAGAAAAATACAAAGCTAAGAGATAAACGAATAAAAAACAGATTTGAAAAAAGAAAAGGCTCAAGAAAGAAAAAGAGTGAAAGTGTAAGAAAGAAAGAGGAATAGAAAGAAAACCAGAAAAGAATGACTTCCAACTTTCTTTGGTAAAGATCAGAGGTGGGATTCAGAAGGTTTTGACCAGTTCTGGAGAACAGGTGGTGGAAATTTTGAGTAGTTTGGAGAACTGGTAAATACCACCTCTGACTGGCCCCGCCCCCATCTATCTTCTGCCTCCCGAGTCCCAGCTGATCTAGAGGAAATGAGGATTTTGCAGTAACCTTCCCCTGGAGTAGGGAGGGAATGGAGATTTTACAGTATCCTTCCCTTGCCGTGCCCACCAAGCCACGTGCACCAAGCCACGCCATACCCACCAAGCCATGCCCACAGAACCGGTAGTAAAAAAATTTGAATCCCACCACTGGTACAGATATAAGTAAAAATATATCAAAATCTTACTCTAAGATTAACATTCGTCTACATTATTTCCATAATCCAATATCTAATCATCAAAGCCCAGATCTACTTTAATTTTAAAAGTCCAGTAATGGTTCATATCACTTTAATCACTATTTGTTAGGGAAACCACAACTGATTTATTTAATTGCACCAAACTCCAAATAAAACAGGAAAGGAAAATCCTAAACTGTAGTAGACTCATGCTTCTCAACTTTGGCAATTTTAAGGTGCATGGATTTCAATTCCAGAATTGCCAAGGCAGCATGAAGTTTGCCCATCTTAAACTTGCCAAGACTGAAAAACGCTGGTCTACAGATAGGGATTTTTCCATTCCTCTTTTACTCGTTCTTACTTACTTATGAACAATCATAATGCAAAATCTTTACTTCCACCCCATCCCAGACCAATGATATTGCAAAATCCTCACTCACACCGCATCCCATTCCCTGACTAACCTGCCTTCCAGCTCTGTTCTCCTGCATGCAGGGCAACAAAAGACCATGTGACTTCCAGTTTAAATAAAGTTCAGTCAGACCTTCCAATGTCTCAGGGAAAAAAAGATCTCGCGAAGTTGGAAGGTCTGACTGAACTTTTTAAAAAACTGGTGGTCACATGGTCTTCTTTTGGGCTGCAGGGGGGTGGCAGCCTCCCAGCTGATCGGCACTGCAGGTTAATTCACACTTTCACAGCCTCCCAGCTGATCAACGTGGCTCCCAGTAAGGCCCCTGCAGCTTCCCCACCCTGAATGGCAATCCAAGGGGGGCGTGGCAAGGTGAGGGGGAGGGGCCAGCCAGTGGTGGAATTTGCTAGTTTGCCGAACTAAGCAGAATCTTAACATCCAGTTCACCCGAACCGATGCGAACCGGCTGCAGCCCACCACTGATTGTAAATGAATGGCTAAGGGTAATATGGTGTTATCAACTTAACATTATTCTTGATGAAGAATGGCACCTGCCCTATAGAACACCATTTTCCCTGAGGTGTGACTGTTCCCATCCTTGATATTCCTCAGGAATTCCCTCAAAATATGGTTGTGTCAACAAGCTGAGATATCTCCAGGAAGTGGCAAATTAGTGAGGTGACCACATTGTCCATAACTTTAAACCCTCTGCTAGTCTCTGAATAGTAACATCAACGAAGTGTTTTAACCATAGATTTTAAAAAAAATTCATGGTTTGTTTTCATTGTATGCTGCCCAGAGTCACATTCTGTGATGTTGGCTATATAAATATGAACTAAATACATAAAGTGTCATTTCATACTCAGGTAAAGGATCAAATATGCAAAGCCATCATATTGTGTCATGGAAAAGCTATCAAGAAATTTCTTTTTGATATACTAATTAGAGAAGATGTCATGTGTAAGAAAAGTCAATACCATTGCTGAAATCTAATATGGTATAGCAAAGAAAAATATATTACAATCACCCTTTTCAGGAAAGCTATATCAATAAACAGCATAGTGAGATTTCAGATATGCTCTATTTGCAGCAAGGTATAATAATAGAATTTTGAAAGCCTATCCAATTTTCTCTCGGTCATATTGTAGCTTTGGATACCGTATTTTTCAGAGTATAAGACGCACCGGAGTTTAAGACACACCTTAGTTTTTGGGGAGGAGAAGAGGGGAAAAATCTATGTACCAGGTATTCATCTGGCTAGTGTCCTTAGTCTGGTCAGCTTCAGCACATTATTTTATCCCCTGGTTAGGGTTGCAAAAAATATTCTTCGAAGGGAGTAGGAATGAAAACAAGCCTGCAGAGACTTAGGGCTGGAAAAAAAACTTCTTCAGAGGGAGTAGGAATGAAAAAATCCTGCAGAAGATCATTAGCACCTCATTAGGGCTGGAAAAAAAAGCTTTGAAAAAGCTACATTCGGAGTATAAGACGGACCCAAATTTTCAGCTTCTTTTAGGGGGGAAAAAGGTGCGTCTTATACTCCAAAAATACGGTAATTTTCTTCACTATATGAATGAACAAATATAATGTTTTTAACTCATTTGTTTAAGTGGGTTCCATTTATCTATTTTTAAGACTTGTGTCGAGAATACAGACCACATTTTAAGTTATATTTTTGAAGAAATATTTGAAAATTCAAAAGGGTTGACAAAACTTTAAGCACCACTATGTGTGTATGTGTGCATTTATGTAGATTGCATCAGCTCTTGCCTTAAAGTGGTTCCTTAAGGAAAAGTATAAACAACCTTCTAGTTTCTTAAAAAGACACTTGAGATAGTACAACAGAAGCCTGCAAGCAGCATTTACTACCAGAAACTGGGTTATGAATAACAAGATTTCTCTTCAAGTTTATAAGTATATTCAGGAAAAAAAATCCAAATGGCTTTTAAGTATCTGCATGATCCATCATGCCAGTTATTATTCTGGGAATGGGGTGTGTGGGGGTTATAATCCAGTAAAAGGTATGCAATGTTGTCTGTTTTAGGATTGCTTATGCAAATGCCGCTCGAAGAAGTGAAAAGAAAATTGAAAAACATATCAAAAGAAGGCATGCATATATTTGTCTGCCCAAAGGTTAAATCAAAATGATGCAATTAATAAGACACTGGGGAGATAAGTTTATTGGGCTGGGAATTTTTTGTAGGCAATAGAGTCATCTAGTGCTTATATGAAAATGAAATGAGAAGATGATAGCTGTATTCACCTTAAGTATGGGTTGCATGACATTGGAGTCCTCTAGTCTCCAAAGACATTAGACATTAGAACAAAGAATATAGCACACTCAGATAATGAGATAATATTTCAAAAAACCTTCCCATGCAATACTGTGTAAAATAAATGGTGTGTGTTTGTTGAGTAATAGGAATGTTAAAACAAATCACTTATCAAGCTTGTGGTCCCATTATTGTGAGCATCTTCTGTTATAGAAGTCCAAGATGACCAACCTTCCCCACCCATACCCTTGAAAACTGTTCCATAACTTAGCAGTCACATTTGCTTATTGAAGTATCAAGAATGTACCCATGCAGAGTAAATAATGCACTGACCTACTATATATGTTACACCATAAATTGTGAAAGACAGGATGAAGGAACAGGATTGAAATTTGTGATTGATGGAAGCATGATCAGAAACTACTTCTTAATTCGAATAAGCTTCAATTTCTTGTACAGTAAAGAAATCAGCTGATAGTTTGCAAACTCACAAACACACACACAGAGGATTGAAATTTCTGATTGACAGAACCATGATCAGAAAATATCTCTTAATTCAAATAAGCTTAAATATCTTGTATAGTGAAGAAATCAGCTAATACTTTGCAAACACACTAACACACACAGTATGGAAAAATGCTGTTTCCATTTTATTTTCAGGACGATTAAAAATGTCCTTTCAATTTCTCCAATGGGTGCTTCATTTTAGCCTATGTTAGAAGTTGGGAAGAGTGCTATTACTGATGTTTGTGGTTATACATCTTTCCCTTTTTTCTGAACCCTCCATGGTTTCCCATAGTTTTCACTGGAACGTTCCCTCCAGAAGTCTTCCTTTGGGGATTACATAAGAATTCAGGGAGACAGCAAATTGGTGGATACATGAATGTTCATTAAAAGAGAGACATGCACATCTTAACTACCGTATTTTTTGGAGTATAAGATGCACCGGAGTATAAGACGCACCTTAGTTTTGGGAGAGGAAAACAAGGAAAAAAGGCCTCTGCCTCCCTGCAATTTGCCAAACAGCAAACAGCAAACAGTGCAGATGATATACACTGTTTGCTGTGTATTTCTGTGCATGTGTGTCTGACCCATAGAAATAGCAAAGAATTGGAGAAATGTACATTATGGCAGTATATTAATGCCAGAAAGTTTTCTTAAATGTAGTCACACTAACTCCTCCCAATTATTTAAATAGATCTACTCCAAACATGACTAAGTCAGGGTTTAACTCAGCTGCCTTATATTAATACTAAACAGCACACTGTTACATTTCAGATTATACTTTTACAGATCTTTAAATTTGATGTGGCTTTCCGGAAGTATAGTTATTCTCTGCTATTTAAAAGAAGATACAATAGCACTGGGCCTCTTCAGATCAAGCATTTATTTTAAAAAGCTTCTTCACTTTGTTAATTTGTCTAGAACAATAATAAAGCAGTCTTTAAAAAAAGTCTAATCATTTGAACATTCTATAGACATTTCTAGTTATTGACTTACCTCCTTGCAGTTTCAGCAGTCCAACATTGCCAGCAGTCTACCTCCAAGCAATTTGCCTCCTTGCTGCTAGTTTCACTTTCAGTTCTAGCACGTGGCCTGCCTGTGCTGAATCAGCTGTAGGTCTCAGCTGTAGGTCGGGAGGCTGATAATCTAATTAGCTTATGCTAATCAGGCTCTGTAATGTTTGCTGCAAGGAGGTAAATTGCTGGGAGGCAGAGGCCAAAGGGTGGGTGTGGCTGGGTGTGGCTACATTCGGTGTATAAGACGCACCCAAATTTTCACCCTCTTTTTGGGGTAAAAAGGTGCATCTTATACTCCGAAAAATACAGTACTTCCCAACTAAATAAGGCCAAAAACCTTAAATGGTTATTGAATGAGTTATTCATTAACCTGTATGCCTTTTGCATAAGCAGTTGCAAAATCTTCATACATTATACATCTTTCAATACTAATATAAAATTGTTGGGGGAAAAAGATATCTTTCTGGGGAATAACACTGAATTAATGGGATGCTTTTTCCAAAGAGACCATTCTGACTGGTCAAGCCCACTTTTATTTAGTCTGCTATTTTAATAAATGTCTAATTTGATGATCGTGTCTTTTAAAATGCCTTGCCCTTGACTTTTATATTTAGTGTACAGTGCTCTATGAAATGATTATTGGTTCATCACACAGTCCACCAGATGTACAGACTGGATTTGGCATTTTTGTCTACCTATCAAGACCTTTCCAAGAACCTAGGATAGGCAGATGTGGATGTTTGATGGGGTTACAGATATTGTTGCAGGATGTTCCAAGTAAAGCTGCCTTTTGCAATTGGCCGATAGTGAATTTGTCAATGCCATTGGTGTTCAAGTGGCACTTCTGTTGTTGTTGTTGTTGTTGTTGATGATGATGATGATGATGATGCAAACTTTGAAAAGACTTAAAAATTCAAACCAAATGCAGAAAAAAGGATAGTATAAAGTGGCTTAAAATTAATAAATAAAATGTAAGCCACAGAAAGACGGAAAAAAAGCAACCATATTTCCCCTCTTTGATGTTATCTTTGTATTGTGGATAAGATAACTTTAAATGAAACGTAAAACCGTTTCCAAACAATATTTGACCCAACTATGATTATTACCTGGTAGTCTTATTAACAGCAGCATTTTGGATAGGTGAAAAAATTGAGGAATACAGTTCTAGGAGAGATAACTTTGTGATAGCCTAATAACTCATGAAAATAATAACATCAATGTTGAGGAAGGGAGGGAGGGAGGGAGGGAGGGAGGAAGGAAGGAAGGAAGGAAGGAAGGAAGGAAGGAAGGAGGAAGGAAGGAAGGAAGGAAGGAAGGAAGGAAGGAAGGAAGGAAGGAAGGAAGGAAGGAAGGAAGGAAGGAAGGAAGGAAGGAAAGTCTCATGTACATAATAGGGATTGCCAGCCTTGTACATTATATTTCATTCAATTTTCTTTTTATACAGTCTCCTGTTTATGAAGCAAAGTTGAGAACATTAGCAAGCTCTTATACAAAGCTCTCACTCATCTGCCACATTTGAAGAGATGCTAGTATTCTCAGAATAGAGAATGCATTTGCAGGACATGGAGCTATTCATGATCAGGAGCCTAACAGAAAAAAAGAAATGTTAAGTATGATTCAACTTCATAGCTGAATATGCCAAAGGATTCAGATATAGACTTTAAAAAGCTAGGCACTCAGTGTTCAGAACCAGGTGAACAAAAGCATAGCTTTTTGATAGGGATATCTTTTTTCCCTCTTGCATTACACTCTTGATGTAGCTCAGAAGTTTTTTTCAGCTTTTGCTATGAACAAAGCAGTATAGTTAATTCTAAGCAAGTAGTTCTGAAAGTCCCACCAAGATCATGACTTTACTCCGAAGCTTTGGCATAGGTAAATGAGTCCAGAGGTATTTCACGAGAAGAGTACTCCACTCCTCTGCTCACAACAGAATACCTTATGACACCAGGGTTGAAATTTTGGGCCTGGATAACGTAGAACTATGCCGCCTATGGTCTGACCTAAGCTTAGTACACAAAATTGCCTGCTACAACATCCTACCTGTCAATGACTTCTTCAGCTTCAACCTCAATAATACACGGGCAAACAATAGATACTGTTGTGACCCAGCACCGCAACCCCCAGAAACACACACACACAACCGTTTGTGAGGCAAACAAAAAGGTTCCTTTTACTAATAAGGTTTCTTAGCAAAAGCTCAGAGGTTTTCAAAGTCCATAAACAACACAAACGGAAAGTCTCAAGGAATAAGGTTCTTTGGGTTACTTGAGGATTAAATATCACACAGTCAAATGTTCAAAGCAAGACTCATTAATTCTCCTCTTATCTGACAACTTGGCTGGCTTCCTGGAATAAAGCTGGCAGAAGCTGCTGTCTTCGACAAGGTTTCCAAACAAACGTAGAAGTAAGACTCTGGATATGCTGCAATCATTGATTCGTTGTTCTCAGCAGTGAGTACTAATTGCGCCGGCCTAATATAGGCACTGAAGGGCGTGGCCCAATTAGCCCTCACTGCTACCTCCGAGTAGACCGATGCTTACTCAGCCAGTCCTGTCTTCTGGCTGTTCTGCGAGCTCTGGCATCCAGCAGGGGTTCTTCATCTCCTGATGAGTCACTCTGCTGCGCAGGTGCAGAAGGTCCTGGGGGATCGTCCTGCTCTGGCACCGAGTCCTCATCACCAGCCGTCTCTGGTGCCAGGCACATGGGCTGGTACTGCTGCACCATGAGCGGCTCCACGTCCTCCGGATCCTCCATACTCGGCGCCGGACGCGGCCAAGGCACAACAGATACAAACTCAAGGTAAACTGCTCCAAACTCGATTGTAGAAAATACGACTTCAGCAACAGAGTGGTCAATCCCTGGAATTCTCCACCTGACTCCATTGTTACATCCTCTAACCCCCCCAGCTTCAGCCTTAAACTGTCTACTGTGCACCTCACCCCATTCCTAACAGGTCCGTAAAAGGGGGCGTGCATAAGTGCACCATCGTGCCTACCGTCCCAGTCCTGTCCCCACTTACTTGTACTTATTCCTTGTTCATGTCCATGTTTATACTTATACCTGTCATCTAATACATGTTTGACAAATTAAATAAATAAATAAATAAATAAAGCTAGCTATGCTAAGAACTGAAATAGTCTGTGATATCCCAAATCCTTGTTTTATTTCTCCAATCCCCATTTACAATATGCATTATACTGTCAATCCTTCCCCTTTTCAGTTTTAACTCAATTGCAATTGTTTTCAAAGCCGAAGCAACAAACTAAAATTGAATATTTCAGTGGAAAATGGTTATCATAGTGCAGACATAAATAAAACAAAAACAATAAAGTCCAACAACCTCAGTTCTCTCTATTTTGGAAGCCAAAATGAAGAAACAAAACAAAACAAAACCTTGTTTAATAAATTAAAAGCAAGATTTCACTATATGCACAATATACTTAATAATGCTATCACTAATCCTTAAAATGAATCATCATCATCATCATCATCAAATAAATTGGGAATATGGTACATTAGGGTTGAAATGTTCATTAGCATGTTCACATTGAAATTGTTTACCATTACAGAGTAGCCATGATCATACAACACTGTGAAACGATGGTAACATCTGCAGATATATTATTACCATATTTATGCATGAAAAAGGATATTTTTGGTAAAAAAAATAATAACTGAGATTTTTTGTCATTAAACCATTGTGATCAATCCAACTGTTTTAAAATTGATTTGCCTTCTAAAAGTACCAAAAATCTTTTCACTTCATTTATTGCAGGGGCGGGTTGCTCTCTTACCTTGCTACCGGTGCGCTGCACGCGCATTGCCAGGTTTCATGCGCTCACGCGCTCGCTATGCATGTGCGCCCCCTCACACAATTTTGCTTCCGCGCATGCGCAGGAAGCACAAATGGCTGAAGTCTCTCTCGCGCGTGCATCCCCTCACGAGATTTTGCTTCCGCGCATGCACAGGAAGCAAAAAAGCCCAAAAGTTCTGAAAAAAAGATGGCAACGCGCGAAGGACTGGTGAAGACGGCACCAGAGCCGTCGTGCGCAAATTGCATAATCTGCTGGCTGCTACCAGTGTGGCAGAGTCGACCGCACCGGTAGGAACCCACCACTGATTTATTGACATCACACAATATAGACCAGTTGGATAAAAATGAAAATCTTTTCCTTGAAGGAAAACTGCTTTCAGTATACTATAGGCAGAGGTGGGTTCCTCCCGGTTCAGACCGGTTTGCCCGAACCAGTAGTGATGCGCTTCTGATGTCACAATGATGTCACGGAACTGGTTTGATCAGTGCCGGTCCGTGGATGCTGCCATCTTTTTTTAATTTTTTTTTAATTTTTTAATTTTTTTAAAAAAATAATTTTTTAAATTTTTTTAAATTTTATTTTTCTTCTGAGCATGCACAGAAGCTGAATTTCCGGCACTGCACATGCATCACCATTTTGTTTTTGGCTTTTTTTGGCTTTTTTATTTTTTGGCACTGCGCATGCACGTGCGTGTGGCCACGCGGCGGGGCCACGCGTGCGCGAAGAAGCGAACCGGCAGCAAGGTAAATTAGAACTCACCCCTGACTATAGGAGAGGATCGTATGATAGTACCTAAAGTCCTACAGGAACATTTATTACTCTATCATATTTATGATGCTCATCCTCTTTTTCTCTTGGTTGATTTCATTTGTTCTCTGCTGAAAGCTGAAAAGGAGGTAGTCCAGGGTAGCAGGATTTTATATTCCATGGAGATACTGCTTTTACAGTAATCCACACATCTTTTCCTTTTGAGTTGCAAATACTGCACAGCTGTTTTTTTGAGCCTGTATGCTCTTTCTCTTTCACAGGAACAGGACCATCTCTACATGTCTAAACAGGATCAAACTCATGTCAGAAACACTGAGGCGCTTCCAGGTTGAAAGGATTAGCTGGTGACATCACCATGTCACCTGAGCTTGGGGGACGCCCAGTTAGGGAGGACTTATTTCATGTCCCTGAAAGGAGCTGGCATGAAAGATGAGAGCTCATCCTGCCCCAGGACAGCACTCAAGTTAGCAAATCCACTTATCAATGTGGGCTTGCTAACCTCCAACCCAGCACCCTAACCACACGAGCCACTTGCTCCTTTCTACATAGGATGAGCAGCATAACCATAGAATGACCAGCATTATCCATTATAATTTATAATAGCATTAAATATATAAGAGTAGGTAATGGAGGTTATATGAAAAATGCCAGAGGGTAGTGATCAGTTCCTAAATCAAAGCATGTACTATTTGACTGTATGCTTATTTAGATGTTTGATTCAGAATGAGAGATGACATCTGAACTTTCAGTGATGCCTGTTATTGTAACAACAATCCAAGATCCAAATCATTTTGCCAAGGCTGATTCTGCACATGTTGCTTTCCCTCCATGTGATGAAACCCCACTGATAAAGGTTTCAATACAGGGGTGTGTTCCACTTACCTTCCCTACCAGTTTGCATCGCAATGGAAATGCGTGTTTGGGGCATGCGCGCTCACTTCACTCGCACTCACCCCCCATCGTGTCACACAAAACACCCGGAAATGACCCTCTGCGCATGCGCAGAAGCCTTTGCACATGCGCAGAGGGTTGTTTTGCAAGGCGCAATGACCAGAGGATGGTTCAGGAGCGTGGACCGCTGGTCATCGCCGCTGGTTAAACGAGCGGCGGTAAATTCCCACAACTGATTCTAAAGAACCGGTCCGAACCAGCAGCAACCCACCACTGTTTCAATCCCTATCTTGGAAAATCAACACCAATAGAAGTGTTCCCTTCAAAATAACATTGATTAACCATTGTTGGAATACATTATTGGTATGAATGGCATGGATTGAGCTAACCATAATAATTATGGGAACAACAGATTGATTTGCATTTTGATGATAGAAACTTGGTGAACATAGAAGTCAAGGCAATTCCACAATTTCTCTTTGGCCCCTTTTCCAAACTCAGAGAGCACAAAGGACTTGACAGATTAGTTTACAGCTAGTTCAGTGATTGTTTGATTAGATCAAGAGATTATTGACAGTGATCACTGTTGAATATGCAGAGACGCCAGCAACAGCAGGCGTCTCTGGTGATTGGCTACCGCGGAGCCGGCTGCAGAGCGGGAAGATCGGCAAGCTCCCATTGGCTGCCGCGTCTGACAGCTCCATATAAAAGAGCTGTCAGAGCGCGGCTGAGGAGATTCAGTTCCAATGCCTTCTAGTTTTCGAGTTATTGTTAGTGCCAATAAAAGGGTTATCCTCAGAGCTTGCTTCCGTGTACTATCTAACAACGTGGCGACGAAGGTGCTGGATCGACTCGCCGTGCTCAAATCCAGACTGATCCTGACCAACCGTTCCTGTTCCTCGCCTCTCTGCCTCCACGGCTAGAATGGCCAGAAACAGCTCCAGCGCTACCTCCTTCGAGCCCTTCTGCCCTGGCTCCGAAACGTGGGACGCGTACTTGGAGCGTTTCGAATACTTCCTAGAAGCAAGTGACTTAACCAACTTGACTGACAACCGTAAGCGAGCCTGTTTCCTTAATGCCTGTGGCCACAAAATATTCTCCACAGCACGCGCTTTGGTAGCACCACAAGCGCTCTCCACAGTGCCATGGGGGGAACTCCTTGCTAAGCTTAGAAACCATTACTCCCCCACTCCATCAAAAATAGCCCGCCGCTTTGCTTTTCAACAGCGGCTGCAACAAGAAGGTGAAGACATCAATCACTACATAGCTTCCCTTCGCAGCGCGGCTCTCGATTGCGACTTCCCTAACCTGGACGACGCACTGCTCCAAAAGTTAGTCTGTGGGGTTAGGGACATCCGCCTTCAGCGTCGCCTTCTGGCGCGAACCGAACTAACCTTGCAAGTCGCCCTAGATGAGGCTCGCCGCCGAGATGTCAGACCTGTCAGCCACTGAAATAAACCGCCTCCAAGCGCCTGCACCTAGCTCGGCCCGTTCCCAGCCACCCATCCATCACCTGGAAGACCCCTCCGCCGATTCAGACAGCGATTCTGCCGTCTGCCACCTCCAGACCGGACAACGGAACCGCAGACCTCAGCCAGGCAGCCCGCTGCCCCAACCGCCTGCACCGTTCCAGGGATCCCGCAAGCCGCAGCGCTCATCCATGCCTTCCTGCCTCAGCTGTGGTGACCCACACCAAAGAAGCACCTGCCGCTTCAGAATAGCCACCTGCCGCCGCTCCAGCCGCGGCTGTCCCTTCAGCACCCTCCAGCCGCCTGCCAGGAAAACCGACGAGACAACAGGACAACTGTTTCGCCGTTCGCATACCAGACGAATACCCTGAGGAAGAAGTGTTCCAGGCATCTGGGGGGGGGTGCGCACAAAAAAGTTTTTTTGACTGTAATTTTGGAAGGGGCCCCATGCCAGATGGAGGTGGACACTGGGTCCTCTAGAAGCATAATTTCGTGGCACACTTTAAAAAAACTGGTGCCTGCCTTCTCTCAAGCATCCCTTACCCCTTGCCCACTCAGGTTAAGGGATTACTTAGGCTATTCCATCCCCATTCTTGGCCAGACTTCCCTGTCTGTGGAAAAGGGGTCGTTCAGGGGTGCCTTGCCATTGGTTGTAGTCTCGGGTAACCTACCCACCCTCTTAGGCCTTGACTGGTTCCAGCCATTAGGCCTCTCCCTTACAGGGGTCAACCAAATCACTCCCGTCGGGGGGGGAACCTAACAACCTCTTTTCGGAGTTTGCTGATGTATTTGACAGTTCCCTAGGCTCCTACGTGGGAACCCCAATTTCCCTCAACCTTGACCCCAAGGTGGCTCCTATACGCCTCAAGCCAAGGCGCCTGCCCTTTGCCCTGCGCCCAAAGGTGGACGCTGAGCTAGATAAGCTTATAGCCCAGGGTGTTCTGGAACCCACAGATCACTCCAAATGGGAGACGCCCATTGTTGTCCCACTTCGCCCTGACGGCTCTGTGAGAATCTGTGGGGACTATAAGTGTACGGTCAACAGGGCTTTGCAGTCTCACCCCTACCCTGTGCCTATTGTCCAACACCTGCTTCACTCCCTAGGCAGGGGCCAGGTTTTCGCCAAACTGGACATGGCCCAGGCCTACCAGCAGCTCCCGGTGGACGAGGCCACTGCGGTCGCACAGACCATAGTCACCCACCGGGGGGCTTTTAAGTGTCGCCGCCTCCAGTTTGGCGTAAGCGTTGCCCCTGGCCTATTTCAAAATATCATGGAGAGGCTACTCTCTGGCCTACCAGGGGTAATCCCCTATTTCGATGACGTGCTCATCTCAGCCCCTAGCCACTCAGTCCTACAGTCCAGGGTTCGGGCTGTGTTACTCAGATTTAGACAAGCAGGCCTCAAGCTCAAACAAAGCAAATGTCATATAGGGGTACCCAGTGTTGAATTCTTAGGATACCGCATAGACGCTCAGGGTATCCACCCTACTCCATCTAAGGTAGCAGCCATTAAACAGGCCCCAGTACCAACAAATAGGGCTGAGTTGCAGGCATTCCTCGGGCTGCTCAACTTTTATAGCGTCTTTTTACCACACAAGGCCACTAAGGCCGAACCCCTGCATCGCCTCCTCGATGCCAACCACCCTTGGAATTGGAGCCCTGAGGCCCAACAGGCATTTCAAACAGTAAAACAAATGCTCACATCAGATGCTGTTTTGGTACAATATGACCCCAATCTCCCCTTGCTGCTCACAGCAGATGCCTCCCCTTATGGCATGGGGGCTGTTCTAAGCCACAGGTTGCCCTCAGGCCCTGAAGCACCTATTGCGTTCTTCTCACGCACCCTCTCCTCGACAGAGCGCAACTATAGCCAGACCGATAAGGAAGCCCTCGCACTCGTAGCCTCAGTAAAGAAATTCCATGATTATTTATATGGCAGGCCAGTCTCCCTGGTCACTGACCATAAGCCACTCTTGGGCATTTTGGCTGGAGACCGCCAAACCCCCCAATTCATTTCCCCCAGAATGTCACGTTGGGCAGAATTTCTGGCAGGCTACTCATACACCCTCACTTATCGGCCTGGCAGCAAGCTTTCAAATGCAGATGCTCTCAGTCGCTGCTCATTGCCAATTTCCATGCAGGATCCTGCCCCCACCTCTGAGGTTCTCCTCATTGAGGACCTTGCCCTGCCTGTCACTGCCTCAGACATAGCTGCTCACTCCGCCCGGGACCCAGTGCTTTGCCAAGTGCTCGATTGGGTGAGGAGGGGCTGGCCTCAGGATAGGTTGGACCCTGCCTTCACTCTATTTAAGACCAGGCAGTTCGAATTGTCCACCCATCAGGGTTGCCTGCTCTGGGGCAGCCGGGTTGTCGCTCCCCCAACCCTTTACGAAGCAATTCTCCATCAGCTCCATACCAGCCACCCAGGTGTGGTTACGATGAAAGCCCTGGGGAGGAGCTATGTGTGGTGGCCTGGCATGGACCAGGCCATTGAAATGTGGGTTGCCAGATGCCAAGCCTGCCAGGCCTCAAGGCCTGCTCCACCGAAGGCACCACCCAGGTCTTGGGAGACCCCTAGGGGGCCCTGGTCTAGGCTACACTTAGACTTTGCAGGACCGTACATGGGTCAGCAATTTCTCCTGTTAGTGGATGCCTACTCGGGTTGGGTTGAACTAGAATTGATGGCCTCCACAACAGCTAATGCTCTCATCCAGGTCTTACTTAAATGGCCTACCCGACATGGTGGTGTCAGATAATGGGCCTCAGTTTACTTCCAGCAGCTTCCAGTGGTTCCTAGCTGCCAATGGCATCCGCCAGGTGTTAACAGCCCCTTGGCATCCTGCTAGTAATGGGCGGGCTGAGAGGGCTGTGAGGGCTGCCAAGGAGGCCCTGGGTCGATTGGACAGCCCAAACTGGCAGGACAAGCTATCTCAATACCTGCTGGCCCAGCACGCAACACCCTGCCCCTTAACCAACAGAAGCCCAGCAGAGATGCTCATGGGGCGCCGCATTAGGACTGTGCTTGATAGGCTGCACCCCCATTATGCCCCTACTGACCAAGTACCCCAGGTGGACCCTGCCAGGGGGTTTTCTGAGGGGGACTGGGTGTTCGCTAGAAACTATGGGGGAACACCAAAGTGGCTGCCAGCCAGAGTTACACTCATGACCGGCCCCTGTTCTTACAGGGTGGAGTTAGACGACGGCCGCATCTGGAGGCAGCACATTGATCAACTCCGGGGCCGCAGTCCACCTGCCTCCACACCATACGGCAGGCCGCCAACTCCAACAACCATTACATCGCCTCCCACACCAGCCCTGCAAGGTAGGCCTACCGCACAGCCCGACTCAAGGGCCTTACCTGGAATTCCGACGTCCGACGCTGCGGAGGACCAAGAACTTGCAGCAACACCCGGCCAAGCAGAAGTTCCTAGGGAGCAGGCCACAGCACAACAGCCTGCCATGCCCGCTCCGACCGAGCTCCGGCGATCAACTAGATTGCGCAGGTGCCCTGCGTACCTTGATGATTACGTTTGTACAAACCAGGAAGAGAGGGGTGTTGAATATGCAGAGACGCCGGCAACAGCAGGCGTCTCTGGTGATTGGCTACCGCGGAGCCGGCTGCAGAGCGGGAAGATCGGCAAGCTCCCATTGGCTGCCGCGTCTGACAGCTCCATATAAAAGAGCTGTCAGAGCGCGGCTGAGGAGATTCAGTTCCAATGCCTTCTAGTTTTCGAGTTATTGTTAGTGCCAATAAAAGGGTTATCCTCAGAGCTTGCTTCCGTGTACTATCTAACAATCACTAACTTCTGATATTTAATCCTGGGAGGATGAATTATGTCACCTGGTGGTTTCATCTAAATGTTAAATAGGAGTAAACTGAGCCTGGTGGCACCCCACAAAACTTCCCTCCCCAAACCTCATCCCCACAACACCATCTGGAACCAACTTCAGAGAAGAGAACTAATGAAGAATTATGGCTTCCATCCCCAACCCTTTTAACCAGACTGGAAGAATACTATGATTGATAACATAAAAAATGACAGAGAGGTTAAGGATGGCTAATGGTACTATAGCAATAGCACTTAGACATATAGGTGCTTTGCAGCCCTCTGTAAGCCGTTTAGAATCAGCATATTGCCTCCAACAATCTGGGTTCTTGTTTTACTGACCTCGCAAGGATGGAAAACCCTGTCAACCTTGTACTGGTGAGAACTGAACTGTTGGCAGAATTAGCCTGCAATTCTGCACTCTAACCACTGTGCCACCATGGCTCCTACATGGATATTCTCTTCCAAGTCAGGTCCAACAGAGGTCATCCATAAAGTGTGATCAATGTAGAGGTAAAATGCAGCAGGTTCTGACAGGTTCTGGAGAACCGGTAGCGGAAAGTTTGAGTAGTTTGGAGAACCAGTAACTGAAATTTTGAATAGTTCGGAGAACCGGCAAATACCACCTCTGGCTAGCCCCAGAGTGGGATGGGAATGGAGAGTTTGCAATATTCTTCCCCCAGGAGTGGGGAGGGAATGGGGATTTTGCAGTATCCTTCCCCTGCCATGCCCAACAAGCCACGCCCACCAAGCCACACCATGCCCAATAAGCCACGCCCACAGAACATGTAGTAAAAAAATTGGCTTTCACCACTGGATCAATGCCATCTTGGTATTAAAGCTCAACCACAGTGCAATGGATCCAGTTAACACATTTCTACATAGAAACAAGTTATATAGATATACTAGCCTATCCTTTCTAAATAATCTTTCTCAAAAAAGTAACATGAATGTTAGATGAAAATTGTCCAGTATTGCTGGATCCAGAGATGAATACTTGCAAAATGGATAGGCCACCCCTACTTTAAGGCAGATGGAAATGCCCCTTCCCGCAAGAAAGTATTGGCTACTGTTTGGACCCAGCTGTATGTTACTTCTTGGAAGACCTTACCAATAAGGAAGGACATAGGTCTTATAAACAAATAGCAGAATCCATCTCCTCAGGGTCACCAGACTGAACTCAATGCAAATAGCTAGTACTAGTGAGTGAATCCTAACGACTTTATCTGATAGATTCCTGCACAGCAACACGAATCACCTAAACAATATCACTAAGCAGATATCTGCAAAAACAATAAGATAGAGAAATGTGTAACAGTCTGGCCCCTGATACAGGCCCATGCCTGTGCCCACTCACTCTTCATTTTTCTCTAGTGCACGGGTGTCAAACTCATGGCATCACATTGCCACCACATGATGTTTCATGATGTTTTTCCCATTTGTGGAACTGGGTTGACCATGGCTTGTGTATGATGCATCCGGCCCATGGGTCGCCAGTTTGACACCCCTGTTCTAGTGGTTCTATGTGTATTTTATGACACTTCATCTCCCAGAATTCCTGTGAGAACCAGGGAACCCTCTAGGATCCACCCAGAAAGAGTCTGCATAGGCAGGATCTGATCCAAGGCCACTATCATTGTTCATCCCAAGATGTGATTAAAAACTTAGTTGAAGCATGCACCAAAGTTTCAGGGATATCCCAAGTTAGCTTGGGAATTTCACTGAGTTCTTCAGTGCCGGGACAGACCAATCAAATAATTTATCTCCCCTGGTGTAGTTAGTTACATTTTGGGTCTTATGAAGAACTGTATAGTTAAGCAAAAAGTAGTAGTGAATTAATCAGAACTGTGTCTAGACTTATGCCCCTGCCATATTCACTGTTTTTTTTAATTTTAATCTTTGAATGACTACTTATAAAGAGTAAGCATGTCATGTTTAATTTTGCATCACGTAGATGTGTCAGCTTCCGATCACTTAGGAATTAATTGAAACGTATAATTTGACTGGGGATGCTGAATTTTTGCATGCAACTGTGTATCAACAAGATTAGCCTTTAAATGTCTTTCTTTAGAAAAAAGTACTGATGTTTAAAATATTTACAACTGTGTATAAGATTATGGTACATTTTTCACTATGTTTGCTTTTATGCCCAAACTTTGGGCAGCTTCGAGTAAAAAAAAAAATAATTTTTCCAAGAGGTTATTCCTATTATTGAGAGAAAGTCTAAGCATAGAAAAAAATGCAATCCAGGTCTTTTGTGATAAGTTTGCACATTGCATTAAAAAAATATGCACAACCACGAAGCTAAAAAGAAAAATGCAAAGCAATAATGACAATAAATAAGGAAAGCATCTAAAGAAAAATAACCCATGGATTTCATATGGTTTGACCTTTCTCAAATGTTAGAACATGGAATTTTAAAATGCATTAAATGATGTCAAGGCATTCATCTAAACTGCTTTGTCCTATAGGTTTTGAACTAAATTTAAAAAGGCTAATGATCAAGAAGGTCACTAAGTGTTATTTTTCAAGCCATACATTATCAACTGCAGCATTGTTGAATGCAACCGCAAATGTTTTAGAATGCCCATGAGATTTGGACTCCCTCTTTTTTAAAAAAAATCCATTTAAAAACTGGAATGGAATACTGTACTGAATATAAATACTAAATATGGAATACTGTATAAAAATTTGCATACTTTTCTCCTTAGAGCAGCAAAAAAATTAGAAATGAGTATTTATTCCAATCCACAGAAATTTTTCCCCTTGTTTAATGAACATTTATGTATCCAAGGAAGAAAATATAGAAGAATAAGGATCAATAAACAAATATGCCTTGGAGTGAAAAATCTGCAAATACTGTCAATATGTTCAAGGTTTGAAGAACTGATTATCAGTGGCTGGATCCTGAAGGCTAAATGGATCACCCATCCACCCATCCATCCATAGATCGGACAGGAACTGCTACATTATTCCTAAATCTGACAAGATGGGACCAAAGTGTACAATCTCTTGGAGCTTGTGCATATATTTGAAATATTGGGAAGATATTGGGGTGCTGTTGCAAATGCCTGACATTCATTCTGAGCAAATTAGCAAAACAAAGCAGTCACCCAGGATTTTTAAGAATTGCATTAAGGCCTATGTAGAGACCAGAGGCATTTTTGTAAATGATGATAATTCTGGATATTGGCACTTGGCTTTGTATTTTGCAGTTTAATTATAAGTTTAAAAAAAAGATGGGACCAAAACAAAGGTGGGACCAAAGGTGGGAGCATGCCTTCTCTGATAGATTTGGGGGCCAAGCAGAAACAATGGGAGAAAGTCCTACAAATGGCCTGTCCTTAGGCCATATAGGAGTTTGTAGGTGATAACTGGCACACTGAATTCCACCTGGGAGCCAGCTGAGAGCCAGGCAGCAATGTTATATGAGCATAACAAGAAATGCCACAAATTGCCTGGGCTGCTGCATTCTGGACCAGCTGCAAAGCAGCCTATGAAGAATATGTTTCCAGAGTCACTGGAAGTTGGGTGGCTTATAATTTTAATTTATTATTACAATGGCTGTTCTCACAGTCAGCCAGATGTTTAGGCTGGATTTGGCATTTTTATTCACCTAAGGATCTGGCATAGGCAGATGATGTTGTTTTAATAATATTAAAGGTATTGTTGCATTATGTAAGCTGTTTCCAGTAAAGCAGCCTTTTGCAATTTATTGGTTGTGACTTTATCAATGCCAATGGTTTTCAAGTGATGCTGCAGATACAGTATTTTTGGATTGTATCAAAGTGCCTATTGGTATTATCTCTGCTTTTCTTTTCCCACAGTCATTCTACTTCTATTTCCAAATTTTTGTATTTTGTGATTTTTTCTTCTATTCTGCTATTTCCATGTACTGCAATATCCACTACCCAAACTCTTTGTCTTTTTTTAAAATCAAAAATTGTTAAGTTTACAATATTAGATGGTAGTGCTTCTCAGTTTGAATTGATATTCCAATTCACCTTTGTTGCTACTGTGTCATGCCATTGTTCATATCAATCTGAGCCGACTAGGTGGTCCATTGTTTATTCAGCTTCTTTACAGAGGCAGCTTTTGCTTTCTGTTGCTGTTTAGCAAGTCTGACTTTGTATGTATTTCTTAAGATTTGGCCTTTGTGCAGCCAGAATTATCTCCTCTGTTCAACTTTCTTCAACTTTCCTGTTCTTATCCACTGCCAGGTATTGTTGTTTACTGGGCTATATACTGTAATACATTACCTTGCTATATTTCTTTTCTGTTCTTCATTTGGTGTTTCTTGTAGGCCAGTTTAGTCTCTCCAATACTCAGTAAGCCTTCATGATGTATTAGCATCAGTGCTTCTTCTTCACTATCCATCAAGTATTCTTCCAATGGCCTTTCTTCTTCTTCAATTGTCTAATATACTTGAAACATTCCATGCCCATCTATTTTTTATTGATAACTAGTTTCTGTCAACATCACTGCACGGATTAAGAGCATGATTCATTGTCATTATTTTTCTGGTCTTCCTATCCAGGGCTTTTAGTTTTGCTTGAGTCCAGTACACTATTCCAGTTATGTATCTACTGACTGGAATTGTCCATGTGTTAATTGCCTTGATAGTATTTCTTCCACTGAATTTGGACTTTAGATCTTCATTCTCATGAAATATCCACTTCTAACCTTTTTTTTACTTCAATGTGCTTGATATTATCAGTCTAAAAGATGCCCATGTATTTGTAATGATCATCTCTATCAGACTCTTGATGTTATTTTTATTGTATACCTTAATTCCTACAGTTTTTACCATCCCCCCCGTTGATTATTTTTATTAATAATACATGTTTATACAAGAGTTATGCCCATCTTTATCTTGAAATGCTACAGATAGAACTTCCATGATATTCTCATATGGATTTATAGTAGCCATGAAGAACTGTTGTTCATAACTGCAATGTGTTAGTACATTACATACTAATTAAATCCAAATAAGAAAGTATTGGAGATTAGTATTTATTTATTTATTTATTTATTTGGCTTTTCTTATATGCCGCCCAACTCCCGAGGGACTCAGTTAGTACTATTCTGGAGGGGAAAAATGACCTCATTATAAATAAATGCCACACTGAAGTATGTCTATCAATTTTCCAATAGTTTTTTAATCTTGTCAAATGTTTTTAATTTTCTACTTAATTCTCAGGTTACTTTTTTTTGAGAAAGTATAGCCATTAGTATGTGCTTTTGCTTAAATCTCCATCAGTCTGCAGCCTGCCCTGGCTGTCCGTTTTCTATACCTGATGGGAAGCATTTCCTTGTGATGTAACTTGGCATTTAATTGAGCTATGGGAAAGAAGAAAACTGTTGAGTATTAAATAGATGAATGAATGAAATGAAAAGTAGGATGCTCATACATACCTCTTGTAATTAGAATAAATCTATGGACCCCATATTACTTGCCATAAATGTCATTTCCCTCCCCACGTGGGTGGGGAATTAAAAACCATTTATTTCCAATAAATTGAATAACATTGATGGATGTAAGTCAGTCAGAAGAAATGTCTATTGCAGCAGAAACTGAGGTATCCCTGTTGAACAATGCCCCTGAAAGTTTATATTACAGATTAACAGAGTTGGAAGGGACCTTGTAGATCATCTAGTCCAACCCCCTGCAGGAGACCCTACACCATTTCTGACAAATGGCAGTCCAATCTCTTCTTGAAAGTCTCAAGTGATGAAGATCCCACAACTTCCGAGGGCAAGCTGTTCCATTGGTTGATTGTTCTCACTGTCAGAAAGTTCCTCCTTGTTTCTAGGTTGAATCTCTCCTTGATCAATTTCCATCCATTATTCCTTGTCTGTCCTTCGGGTGCTTTGGAGAATAGCTTGACTCCCTCCTCTTTGTGGCAGCCCTTCAAATATTGGAACACTGCTATCATGTCTCCCCTGGTCCTTCTCTTCGCTAGACTATCCATGCCCAGTTCCTGCAACTGCTCTTCTTATGTTTTAGTCTCCAGTCCCCTGATCATCCTGGTTGCTCTCCTCTGCACTTTTTCTAGAGTCTCAATATTTTTTTTGTAGTGTGGTGACCAAAACTGGATGCAATACTCCAGGTGTGGTCTAACTAAGGCGTTGTAGAGTGGTTTTAGTACCTCCCTTGTCACGCAGTGATTTATATTGCTTGTTATATGTATATGCTGGGAGAAGCATCCCTATCTAATATAATGGTTTATTCCTGAGCACGTGATTGATATGTTCTTGTACGCATGTGTGTATTCCATTCTTTCTTTCTGTTCCTAGCTTCTATTGAAGCAATACATGCCTTTTTATATCAGAGATGTAGAATAATGAGGATTTATTGTTTTTGTACCAAATAAATATTTTTACTTAGAACTTTAAACTGCGGTTTCATTTCTAATGTCAAAATTCCGGGCAAAGATCCATTTTCGCCTCTAATGAGAGTTATTCTCATCTTATCATCCCTTGATCTAGATTGTATCCCTCTCTTAATGCAACTTAGGATTGCGTTGGCTTTTTTGGCTGCCGCTGCACACTGCTGGCTCATGTTTAGCTGGTTGTCCACTAGGACTCCAAGATCCCTCTCACAGTCACTGCCACTAAGCCTGGTTTCATCCAGTTTATATGTATAGTTTTGTTTTTTTTTTAGCTATGTGTAGGACTTTACTTTTTTCTATATTGAATTTCATTTTGTTAGTTAGGGCCCCGCGCTCAAGACTTTCAAGATCCGTCTGGATCCTGAGCTTATCTTCTAGGGTGTTAGCTATTCCTGCCAGTTTAGTGTCATCTGCAAATTTGGTTAGTTCCCGTTCTATTCCCTCATCTAAGTCATTTATAAAGATATTGAAGAGTATTGGGCCTAAGACGGAGCCTTGTGGTACCCCACTGCTTACTTCTCTCCATGTGGACTTAGACCCATTAAGGACTACTCGTTGAGTACTGTTTGCCAGCCAGTTGTGGATCCATCTGGTGGTGAGATTGTCTATCCCACTTTTCTCTAGTTTACGAAGAAGTAGATTATGGTCTACTTTGTTGAATGCCGTGCTGAAATCTAGATATATTATGTCCACATAATGGTCTATTAGTTTAGTCATGGTGTTGAAGAATGAAATGAGATTGGTTTGGCATGATCTGTTTTTAGCAAACCCGTGCTGGCTGCTAGTTATTACTTTATTAATTTCTAGGTGTTGACAGATCTGTTTTTTATTATCTTTTCCAGTATCTTCCCAGGTATTGATGTTAGGCTGATTGGTCTGTAGTTTCCTGGGTCATTTTTCCCCCTTTTTTGAAGATGGAAACCACATCAGCTCTTTTCCAGTCCTCTGGTAGTTCCCCGGTATTCCAGGATTTTTGAAAGATGTGGTGCAGTGGTTCTGAGATGACATCTGCCAGCTCCCTTAGTATTCTAGGGTGTAATCCATCCAGTCCTAGTGATTTGTATTCATCAAGTTCAGACAGGTGTTCTCTTACTGTTTTTTTTTTTTTGCTTACTTTAGTTTCCAGTCTGTTTTTTTGCAGTTATATTTCTGGTAGGTTGGGCTATATTTTTTCTTTTTGTGTGAGGACCGATGCAAAGAATGAGTTAAGCAGCTTTGCTTTCTCTCTGTTGCCTGTTACTTCCTTGCCATCTTCTCTCTTTAGTGGGCCAACTGTTTCCTTGATTATTTTCTTGTTATTTATATGTTGGAAGAAACTTTTTTTATTATCTTTGACTTTTGTTGCAAGTCTTTGTTCATTCTGGCCTTTGCTTTCCTTACTTTGTCTTTACATATTCTGGGTATTGCTGATATTTTGCCTTAGTTATGTGTCCCTCCTTCCATTTTTTGTAATTGTCCTTTTTTTCATTCAATTTGTCAGAGAGATCTTTGTGCAGCCATGCTGGTTTTCCCTACTTTTAGTCTTCAGCTATGGGACTAGGCATTTGCCTCGGTCGCCATCTTACCGGAAAGAGTTGTCTGGCTCTTTAAGCCTGCATCAGATGCTGGACATAGTTCTTTGTTTGGTTTGGTTAAATCTAGAAAGGAATTTTGAATTAAATCAGAGTTTGCTGTGACAGAGAAAACAGTCTTTAGAGTAGGCAAATTGCATTTCTCTGGTTCAGTGATTTTGCTATGCCACAGCTCCTGTCAGGAAGAGTTTTGCATTATTGAGAGCTGGTAGGTTTCCTTGTAAATACCCACCAGCAGTACACACAGGAACCATACAATGGGTTCCTTGTCTGCCTCTTATTCCTGTCTCAACACAGATGCAGCAGAACTCCCTTTACATGAACGTAAAAATAAAACAAGAATGTATAAATCTCCATATAAAGTGAGGGTCTAATGAAGGGAAGGAATACCCATGTATACATGTCTCTTTGAGAAAAAGTGCTTTCTTTTTCCTTTCTGTCTCAACTAGGTTTTACCCAGCTAGTTTAATGTCTGGTGTTACAAAATCCAATGAGTTTTTAATGGAGTACAAAGGTAGAAATGTTTCCTTCTTTTAAAATCATTCTGAATGCAAGCCTGGCACAGTTTACCTTCATTCAATTATAGCTAGAAGATCCATGCCAGCTGCAGCTATTTGGTTCCCAGCATAGAAAAGAGCAAGGTTAATCCCCCACTGGTATTCTGGCTGTATTCCTTTTGAGCACGGATGTTACTCCTATAGCCAGCATTGGACAAACTCTGAAATCTTTTCAACATTGTACTGGACAAGTCTAACACATCTGTGTCATAAATCTAACGATCTGTATCATATAGAACAAAACACTTCAACTTGAGCAGTGCTTAAGGAACTGGAAGCACCTAGAAAGAATAACTTCACACTTATGAAATCTCAATCTTTACCTATGAAAGGTGAAGATTCTGCTTTTTTAAAGGGATTATTTTGCCTTCTGTTTTGGACATAAAAGGCAGAGAAATAAAACATGCTTGAAATGTATTTATATTGTCTACATTTTCTTAGAGATTTCTGTTGGGGTATGAGGGAACTCAGTGATCCATCTGATCAGTGGTGGGACTTGAATAACTTAACAACCGGTTCTCTGGCTGGGTAGGCGTGGCCGGTTGGTCATCTGACTGGGCGGGTGACATCACTCAACACACCCATCCCGCCTCCCAGCCACTCACCACAAGGGCAGAGGTAGGATTCAGCCAGTTGGACCTAATCCTACCACTGTCTGGCTTCTCCCACGCCCATTTTTGTCTGTTTTTAGGCCATTTCAGGCTGTTTTGGGGCCATTTTTGGGCTGGTTTTGGCCTGAAAATGGCCCAAAAGAGCCTGAAAAATGGTCGAAAAACAGCCTGGAAAAAAGCCTGGAAAACAGGCCAAAAACAGGCCAAAAACTGGCCAAAAACGGCCCCAAAACAGCCCCAGAACAGCTCAGAATACGGCCCGGAAAACAGGCTGGAAAATGAGTGGGGGTGGGGCCAGCCAGTGGTGGGATTTGCCGGTTCGCTGAACTGCGCAGAATCTTAACTACCGGTTCGCCAGAACTGGTGCAAACTGGCAGCAGCCCACATCTGCATCTGATATATTTGACATGCTCATCAGCATTCTTGCATATCATCCCTACTACATTAAACAGTTGAGACTTTGCTTCATATTCCATGCCTTCAGAGGTACACCAGCTACAACATAGGGAGATTTTTTGGTTAGTGACTCACAGGTCAGCGGAGTCGCTCCCAAGAGACACCAGTTTGCCTCCTTTAGAAATTGAGGCACTTTATAACAAGTAATTGGTTGTTGTTCCAATCCATATTCATGGAGTGCAGAAGTTGGAACTGTATGTGTATGACTACAATCAGAATGATTATGGATGAGAAATAACCAAAGTCAGATTTTCTCTTACAGAAATTATTGTGTTCAATGTTAAAAAATGTAAAGAATTGTTGAGCTTTGTCAAGAGGAACTTTCAATAACCAGGCCCCTACCATATCCTAGTTCTGTGATGGCTAACCTATTGCATGCGTGCCAGAAGTGGCACGCACAATCCTCTCTGCTGGCACTCGCGCCGTCACCCCAGGTCAGATCTCCATGGCGTTTCTTTCGTGAGCTTCTGTTTTCCTGCAAATGATGAAACAGAAGCTCATGAAAGAAAAAGTTCTTACCTCTTGCTGCACTGCCGGTGTTGGGATGCCCCGCCTCCTGCCAGCCAGCTGGTCTTTGGGCCTCTGCTGCGCATGCACGCATGTCTGTGCATGCATGTGCATGTCTGTGCATGTGTCCACGCATGTCTGTGCATGTGCACAAACCAGGGGCGGGTTGCTCACTTACTGATGCCGGTGCGCTGCGTGTGCATCTCCACGTTTTTTTGGGGGTGCTCTCGCTATGCGCGTGTGCCCCCTCACACAATTTTGCTTCTGCGCATGCGCAGAAGCAAAATCACGCTGAAATCTCACGAGGGGACGTGTGCGTGTGTGAGATTTCAGCGCGATTTTGCCTCTGCGCATGCGCAGAAGCAAAATCGTGCGAAGGGGCATGCACACGTAGTGAGCATGACCGCACCCAAAACGTGGAGATGCTTCTTTGCTTCAATGATGCGATCCTCTGAGCATGAAGCACTTTGACAGTCATTTAGATTGTGTTACACAGGCCTTCTATATTATGTCTGAAATGTAAGACTGACTAATTTTATTCTGAAATACAGGAGAAGCTTACACCATTTGGAACGAGGTCCCTATTTAATTTGCACACAATCTGGGGAAAAAATTCTCTCATTGTGGTAAACCCATACTCTTTATTAGGAAATTATACCTGCCTTGCAAAAGTTTTCTAGATTATCTTCCATATGTGAGTCCACTCTGCTGCCCTTTGCCCTATCACATTTCTAAAATAAGACTGCTTTCAGAAAGGCGAAACTATGCTAAGTTAAATTGTAAAGCAGTGTGTAATTTTAATTTTTATTTTAGTGACGAGCAGACCTGAATTTTGCACTATTGTGACTGCGTGGGGAAGCCAGAAATAAGCTATGAACATAATTTAAAATGAAAGTGAAACAATTAAATAAAATTAATATGATTGTGCCTTATGAATGTAAGACCGTTATGCTTAAAATTATACTTCACTTGGAGAATTTGGAGATACATCCAGGAACTCTAGCCAAGGTTTTTAGGTATTTCATTTGTTCCTGATGCTGCTAGCTATACACTCCTGTTTTTAAGCATTCCCATTAAATATTAGGAAGTAAGACTCTGACAGGATCATTAACGAAAGAGGTTTTTTTTGCAAAGCTAGAGGCATTCAGTTGTTTCTAATTGCATAATTATATTAGCGAGCTTCACTATAATATTTGGTTTTTTAAGAGCTTCAAATTTGAGTCATTAGATTAACCAATTAAAATATATTGATTGACTAAGAAGTCACCCTCAATTAATCATGTAACACCTTTTTTTTAAAAAAAGTTTTTTTTTTAAAGCATTAGGCATTTAGAAGAATTGCAAGTGGCAATTTTTCTTCATTTTCATCTAGGAAGCTGTTGCATATGTGCCTGATTCATCTAAGAAGAGAAAGCCTTTTTTTTTTTACAAAAAAAATTGTTTTATGTTCATTCAAATCTATTTCAATTTAACTGATTAAAATGAATGAATATTTATATGATTAGTTGATTTTTTTAAAAAAATATTAATCTCAGCTTTTATAGCAAAACAGTTAATTGGTGCTTAATACTTTATCCTTTATTGCTTTATTGCTTTATTTTTCTATAGCTCTAGCAACTTTAAAAACAAGAAAACTTTGCTTTGCGTTTGGCTGATCTAATACCCGTCATATTATGTGTGTCTATGTGAGATTTCTTCTGTCTTAATGAGCATTTTAATTATCGTTTTTCACTGTACAAAATTTAAAATCTTGAAGCAATCCTGTTGTTGTTTATCATTCAATTTATCATTTAATTTCTGCTCAATGTATCAGTTGTAGTAAACTACTGTATATCATCTCTAAGAGATTGTTGATTCCTTTCATTCACATCTAAAAGGAAAGAAATATTTAAAGTAAGTAAGAGTAAAAAATCAAAGAAATATTTAAAGAAATGACTTCCAATCTTCATCACAACAATGGCAACAAATTTAGTAATCCTTCATTTCCTATAAAGTTATATGCAAATGCTTCTTCTCCCTGTAATCCATTCCATAAATTATTAATATTACAGTCCTGGTATCAGCAAAAAATCCATAAGGGGTTTCCAGAATTTTATAGAAACATGTCTTATTTTAACCCATGGTCAAAGAAACTAATTTTGTACTCCTTCCTTTTGCTTCTAGCAGTCTTTATTTTTAATGCAATTAGATGTTGCCATAGGATATGATTTCTCTTCAGTTTTTCTTTTCCCACAACAGCTTCTTCAAGACTTTTAGCAAAGTTCTTTTGTAAATACAGGAAGCAGCCATTATGCAGTTTGTTTTCTTGGCTTATCATTTGTATTTCTGCTTTAATTGTCATCTCTGTTTTATAGCCCACACGTTTTTTCCTAACATTTCAACAATTTGTTTATATTCTAATAGTTCTGCATCACGTGAGGTTTGTTTCAGATATTTTTCCTGCAAATCTTCTAGGATATTCTTTCTCACACCTGTCATTTCTTCTACAACATCATTTGGACATAGTCTATCCACAGAAACGGTCATCATTGCTGACATTGTCGCTGCTAGTTTCTGTTCCATTCTTCAAATATTTTCTAAAATATTTCAAATGTCATTTCATTTTCTATCATTTTGTCCTAAAGCTGATCTAAGACAAAAGGCAAACTTCACCCTTTTCTTTATTCTTTCAGTCCCTTTCTAGTGTCGAATTTCTGAAACCATAATCTGTATAATCTTGCATTCTCTCCTTAGCCAGAAATTTTCTTTAGTCATGGCCACGACATGGTCTTCACTTGTTGGAGACATGCTAGTTCACCATTCCTCATCCAGAAGTCTGTAATTGGTAAGGGTTCTCATGAAGTAATAAAAATCTCATTCATGATGAGAAACTGGAAGACTGATTTCAGCAAAGTATTTATATAAGCTCAGCTTACTGGTTGTGTCCCTGTGTTGTCAGTTGTCAAGGATATTCTGTGCCTTGACTGCATCCTCTATGAACTGATTCACATTGCATGTAAGTTTTATATATTATCACTTATATTCCATTCCCCCAAGTTACTTTCTGAAGATCCCATTTCTTAATTATTGCATTTACAAATAATTGTTTATGCTCTTTTTCTCCTTCAGTTTTTATTTTCAGTACTGACCTGCATTAGGTCTGAAGCATGTGTCATGACCCAGTATATAGCTTTTATATACTATTGTTGCTCTCTAGCCCATCTAGTGGCTGGAGAGACAAATACCAAGTATATTGTTTGAACCTGATCTCACCCCATTACCCATCAGCTCAAAACAAGTGCATGCTGGGAAGCCAGACTCCATTTCCTTTAGCATTTGGAGAAGGCAGAAGCACAAAGAAGAATCCATCTTAATCTGTTGCACATCGTCATCCAAGGACAAATCCACATCCCATACACAGAACATTGCTGGTGAGATTTAAATTGCTTGTATTTATTAATTGTTATGTTCAGCAGTAACTTAATATTGTCTATCTTGTATTTGGTTCTCATTCAGATCTACACACACGGTCTGTTTTATTGGTGGGTTTAGCTGCATGTCAAGCTGCACATAGACTAACATATAGTGAGGACAGAACAGCATGCCTGGCTAACTTTCCTTTAAATCTCTATTTCTGTTGCATTTATATTCTAGAATGAACTCATTTTATCAGTTTTAAACCAATCTTTCACTTTTTGATTCCACTTATAAAGCAGCACACATAGCTGTTTTATAACAACTTCTGGTATTCATGAATGGTTACAGAGGTATCAAAGCCATTTGCTAAAAAGTACCAGTGATGAGAAATGCCAGTCTTAGCTAATTATTTCTAATGTTTGACAACCATGTAAATTGTCCATACAGAAAAGAAGCAAGAAACAGGACTAATTCCAATATATGCTTGCATGTGAAAATTAATAATAATATTTTTATAAGTCATACTCAGCCATAATCCCCAGCATCCTAAAACGAGCTAAATTCAAGGGTTAGAGATGAGATCCTGGACATAAAGTTATGATTATCTTTTTTTAATCATATTGACCCTTGGTAATTTTAGAGCAGTAATCAAATTTTAGCCAGCACAGAGGGTTTTGCCTGTGGGCTACATCAGCCAAGGAAAGCCATTTTTAACCTTTCCAATTGGGATCCTACATAGTTTTTGTTAAATAGACATCAAATACTTCATTTTAATCTGGTGGCTCGAGTCACAAATTACTGCAGGGTCCTTGGTGCTCTCTGAGCTTGGTTGTGTCAAAAGTAATTTTTATATCAAATTAACTCTATTCCTGCACTGTCTCTAACTTTCCCTAAACCATTAACATGAGCCACAGAGATCCAAGACTATAAACAATGTTGCAAGCAAAGGTAAATACATCGTTGCAGAAGATCACTGAATTGCGTCTCCGCTAAATAATTGACAGCTGAGCTGAAACTGATTGAATCAAGAAAAAAATCGCAAACGGGGAAAATCCTTTATACAAACTTTCTTGAACCCACAAATGAGTTACACAAACTCATCCTACAAATCAAAGAAAAGGGTCTGTAAACATAAGAGAAGTTAATTGAAATATTTTTGCCACTGAAGTTACATGAACACCAAGTTAAACATCACACCAGGCATCTATATACTCACACTCTGCATCCCCACAAAGACCACCTTCCCTATGAATATTTCTACCCACTGTACCAGGGATGGGTTCCTCCTGGTTCGGACCAGATTGCCCAAACCATTAGCGACCTGCTGGTGATGTCACAATGGCATCATGGATCCGGTTTGGTCGGTGCCGGTCCGTGGGTGCCGCCATCTTTTTTGGGGAATTTTTGGTGAATTTTTCCGTGTTTGGATGGCTTCTCTTCTTCAGCGGCTTGAAAAAGAACCCTCCCGCCTGCCTGTGGGTTAATATTCACCTTTATTTCTTCGCCCGAAGCACAGCTGATGAGCTCCTCAGCTGTGTTTCGGGCTGAATCCTGCTACTTAGCATGCGCAGAAGTGAAATTGCAAGGGGGGAACGTGCGCACACGCGTGAGTGGGGCGAGCCTGTGTGTGTGAAACATTGCAATGCGAACTGGTGGCGAAGGTAAGTGGAACCCACCCCTGCTTTGTACCCTATATATAGCCTACCTTCAAGGGTGGGTTGGTTGTTCTGAAAATAAACTACCTCTTTCCGTTCAGCATGTTTGGTGTTCTTCTTGTAAGATCCCAGCTTCGATCAGGACCTCAAAATCTTCTTACAGTTGTTTTCTTGCAGGTGTTCCAATGCCAAACTAGGTAACTTCATTAGTGCACCAAACTCTACACAGTTCAACCCTGAACTACAAATATTCTCTTCTAATAGTAGCACAAATTATTGAAAGACAAAGCCATGATATAGTTTTCTTTATTTTACCGCAACATGGAAAGTCACTGTCATGGTTTCTAATGCATGCTTTAGGACTCCATGTTGTGTGTGAATTTGGTGATTATAGCTCAGTTAAATGATGGTTTAAGCAATGCACAATTTAGTATAATTTGCAAAACTAGCTATTGGGAGGACAGTGTGGTGAAAACAATTTATAAACATAACTGTGGGGATATTGTTCAAAGGAATGCTTTTCAGCTTCAACCATTTTAAGGTGTGTGAGCTTCAACTACCAGAATTCCTGCAGCCAGCGGGCAGGGTAGTTGAAGTAGAAACATCTTAAAGTTGCCAAGATTGAAAAACATTGGTTTAAGGTACCGTTATGGTAAAAGAAACTTGCTTCTCAGGGCTTTGCAAATTACAGGGGCAGGTTGCTCACTTACCTCGCTGCCGGAGCCATGCGCGCACATCTCCATGCTTCAAGTTAAAATTGTGCCAAAGTCTCGCGCACGTCCCCTCATGAAATTTTGGCGAGATTTTGCTTCTGCGCATGTGCAGAAGCAAAATCGCCTGAAAATCACCAAAAATGACACGGAAAAAATGGCCACGCGCCGGGTGGACCTCCAGAGAGGGCTCTCGAGCAGTTGCGAAATCCGCCGCTCCCTACCGGAGCTGCGTACCGGGCAGCCCCAGCAGGAACCCACCTCTGATTAGATAGCAATCCGGTGATTGCTGGAAGCAGCCAAACTGCCTCACCCAGTTTCTGCATGTTTATAGTTGTAATGCAATGTTCCAGGTTGTTGTTTTTTTAAACGTGGCCATGATTTATACCTTTTAGGCAATATTTAGAAACACACAGGAAAGGTAGTTTTCAATATTACCTTGTGAAATCAGGAAGTTTATCTAGATGAGAAACTGGTTGGTTTGATTTGCTTAAGGGCACAAATTCCTTGTTTATCAAGGCTGAACATCTGAACTCTGAGTTTCACCCAATAATAATTTAAATTGACAGTGCTTTTGGTCTGACTAAGAGCTATATTGAATGACTGAATTCTGATCCTTGGAGGAAAGAAAACAAAGTAGAACAAAAAAAAAAATCTATGGCGTATCATACACACTTGATTTCTATGGCTTCAGCATAGGCATAAATTAATGGGGTAATAACAAGCAGCTGCAATAACATAAGAGGAATGATGTGTCAATGGTGCTGGAAACCCATACTGTGTTTCAGGTTTTAATATACGAGCAGCCTTATGGTTCAAACTATGTTTCACCTAGTCCAGCATTTGTTCCCTAGCCTTGGATTATTTCAGGTACTTCAGAGAAGGTGTGGATACTTTTATTTAGTGATCTGCAGCTGACTTGAGAGCTTTGGGGAAAGGCAAGAATACAATTGTAGAACAAATGTGTTGCTTGGTATCACTAAGTAGGCCTGGGAATAAAGAATAGCAATAAAAATCCTGCAATAAGCTGCATTGTTAGCCAGGGTAACCAATACTGTAGCAAGCTGACTGACCATAAACAACTTTTAATAGTCTCTACATCCCAAGATCTCTGAAACAAACATAGATTCTTTTTATTACTATTATTATTTCAATAGAGGAGGCAGATCTGTGCACCTAAACTGACTGATCCAAATCACTTCCATGTTCAGAGATGAATAGCAAAGCCTCCAGACATTAAGTGCTGGAATTATTTCCTCCATTATGATTTTTTAACACTGTGTGAAACAAAAAAAAATTTAGGGAGGGATCACACCAACGGTGGGTTGCTCCCGGTTCTGCCTGGTTCAGCGAACTGGTAGCGGTGGCAGTGGGAGGCTCCGCCCATCCACCCGGGACGCTTCTGCGCATGCGCAGGAGCATCACACGTGAGCACGTGCGCACGCAAACTGGTAGCGATGGGATTTAGAACCCACTACTGGATCACACTGCCTGTATCCCATTTTTTGTGTCTGCATTTAGGGAGGGTCACGTGCCTGATCCCCACTGGATTTTTTCTGACTGAATCATTGAAATTTGGCAGCAAAGAGCATGGTGATTGTGATGTTTTCCATGGTTGCTACAGAAAGTCATCAACTTACAACCACAATTGAGCCCAAAATTTCTGTTGCTTTGTGAAATATTCGTTAAGTGAAATTTGCCCCATTTCACGACTTTTCTTGTTAACTGAATCATTGCAGTTGTTAAATTAGTAATATAATTGTTAAGTGAATCTGGTTTCCCCATTGACTTTGCTTGTCAGAAGTCGCAAAAGGACACTGAAAATAAATATGAGTCAATTTCCAAGCATCAGAATTTTGATATTGTGACCATGGGGATGTTGCAATGGTCATAAGTGTGAAAAACGGTCATAAGTCACTTTTTTCAATGATATTGTAACTTTGAACAGTCACTAAATGAACTGTTGTAAGTCGAGGACTACCTGTACATATTATTTTGTCTTTGTTATTGTAATGGCTTTTATTCTTACTTTTAATATTGTTTGCCGCCAAGGGTTACTTGTAGATATGGGAGGCTATGCAAGCTAATTAACTGAAAAAAATTAATGTGCAGCAACGTAGTTTCCTATAAGTGAATCAGGAAACATAGGAAAACTGTTTTGCATGCTTATAATAGGTGTACTTTCTAACTCAGTTAAAAAAAAAATCCCACCCAGCCTCTAAACCAAAACAAGAGAAATGTTTTCACTTGCTTTGCATCACCACTTCATTTCTTATAGCCTTCAGTTATAAAAAAAAGCCAACCCCCCCCCCAAAAAAAACAAAAAAAAACATACTCTTGAAACAAATAGAAATAAATTGAGAATCTGGAAATGATTTACTAGGGGCGTTTTTCTGCTACAGTGTGTTCCCTGTTCTTCACTGTGAACAGGGGCAACCATGCGGGGTGGGGTATAAAAAGTCATGTTGATTGCAACAATATTAGCAATGATAAGCTCCCCTGTAAGCCCATGCATGAAAGGTGTAACATGTTACATTTAAAAAGGCTAAGGGTATGATTGCATGATCACGGATACCATAAAATCAGGCATAAGTAGTTTGTTATGCATGATACTGAACGTAAATTTGTATACTTATATATGTACATATTTCAGCCAATATTTAGTGAAACGTTAAATTATGAATAACAGTGCTTTTTGAATTGGGTTATGTCACTTCCAGAGAAGACCAAATTGTCCTAAAGACGATCCTGGACCACATGCTATTAGTTATATCGAAAAGCATGATTTTGGAGCAGCTATGTTTAAATCCCTGTTCAAACACTTTGTCGCTCAACTTTCTTCTCAGCTTCAGTCGCCATTGCAAAATTGGCATATCAATAGCTAAGCTGAATTGTGTTGAACTGAAACCGTGTGGTAATGTGATTTGAACGTTGCAGCTATTATAACAACTGGGAGCAATTTCTGCCTATAAGAATAGACATCAGGAGGTCAAAATTCCTCCACTGGAGTTTGAAAGGAAAATATGAGCCTTGGAGTTTGGGACAATAGACTAGACTGGAAAAGATGTTCCTTCCCAGTGTAAGCTTTCTGTTGCTTTATTTCATTATCTATGTAATCTCTCTCTCTCTCTCTCTCCCCCCCCCCTCTGCTTCTGTGCTGATGAACCAAAATGTCTAGTTTTCTAATGCAAACAAATCCTTAGGAAAGAATGTATGTATCTCTGTTGAAACAGATGTAAATTTTCAGATTTGACTTTTCAGACATCCTATGCACGGAGGGAAAGCATTATGTGCAGGAAACAATGTTTGCCTAGAGCCATATGTGCTTTTCTGCTGCTAGGTTAATATACCTATTAGTCTTAATTGTCCTAGCTGAAGGGTAACATTTAAAATCTATTGCTTTGGGCATTTCTTCCCTTCTTAATTTACACATCTCCTTAAATTTGTCTTCTTCCAGAATTTTTTTTTAATGCAGATTTTAGTCACATCGCGCAGCAATCAATAGATTGAATGCCAGTTTAACATTCAGTGAGGAATGAGCATTTTATCATGTTAACTGAGGCTCCTGTCTTACACATGACAATGTGTATATTCATCTCTTATAGTTTTTGTCTCCCTTGTTAGTGGCTGTGCTATCTCTATATCAATGTTCTGGCTGGCTGCAATTACAAGTTTTCCTAGCTGGGAACTTGTTGATTTTATTCCCCTTTGGGCTCAGTGACATGCTGATCTGTTTTGAAATGAGATTCCAATTGTTTCACCTCTGTATTTTGCATCTTGTTACTACTCTGTATTAGAAGAGAGGGGTCTCATTTCCCCACTTTCTTTCATCAATGGTATACAATCTCTGCAAGCTGAGATGAAACAAAGATCTGTTATGGCTAAACTGCAGTGTATAAACCAACAATACCTTTTTGCCTTTTACAAAGCTTCTTCTGAAAAGTTCTTCTGGAAACTTACCTACAGCTCACAATCCTAATATTAATTGGACTGGTAGTAGGATTATTCTACTGTTCATTTGTGCTGGGATGGAAAACAATTGCATTCAGATTAAAATCATATCTCCTTTCCAATGTTGAATGTTTAAATAATTTCCTTCCTTCCTTCCTTCCTTCCTTCCTTCCTTCCTTCCTTCCTTCCTTCCTTCCTTCCTTCCTTCCTTCCTTCCTTCCTTCCTTCCTCCCTCCCTCCCTCCCTCCCTCCCTCCCTCCCTCTGCTTCCATACTAAAATTTAGCAACCCATTTTCTCAGGGGTGGGTTCTAACTTACCTCGCTGCTGGTTTGCTTCCTCCTGCACCATGTGGCCGTGCCTCGCGTGCATGCGCAGTACAAAAAAATCCGAAAAATTTCCAAAAAAGCCCCAAAACCAAAAACAAGATGGTGACGCATGCGCAGTCAGCTTCTGCACATGCATAGAAGAAAAAAAAAACCAGGAAAAAAAACAGAAAAAAAATTCAAAAAAAAAAGAAGATGGCGACGCCCACGGACCTGCACCAACCGATCCGGTTCCATGACATCATCTTGACATCAGCAGAGGTTTGCTACCTGTTTGGGCGAACTGGTCCAAACCGGGAGGAACCCACCTCTGCATTTTCCTATAGTACTTTTTCTTGATTAATTTAAGATACATGTAGAATTCTGCCAAGAATCTGGATGGAGGGACCAAAACAGATAATGGTATACTGGGATAATACAATTTGCACAGTTTGGCAAAAGGCATGGAAGGAAGGAACCAGATAGATCTTCATGGGAACCTTATTCTGTATTGTGAAACGCCACTATTTTGTCTGCGCCCCATGTAAAGGGAACTCTAAGGACCTTCTTGACGCAGTATCATATAGGATTTTATATGTTAAATCCAATATTTTGAACTGGGCCTTGAAGCATACTGGAAACCAATGCAGTGATTTTTTGAGTTGATTTTATTCTGCAACTGTGAGGCTCATGATCTATTGGCAGCCTGACTGCAATGTTCTGTTTTCAAGTAATCTCTAAATGGAGCCTCACCTAAAGGATGTTAGAGCTGCCCAGCCTATATTCAGAATATAAAGGAACAATTAATATTCCACAATACAGACAAAAAAAATCAAAGTGATCCTATAGGTTACAGACAAATCATAGGTAGTTTAACCCCCCCCATCACAGTTTTATTTTATCCCTCCCAGAAGATTTAAAAAAAAGAATTCTATTCCTATTGTTTTCTAAACAAAGGATGGGCCTAATAGCTTCGCCATCAAATTCCACCTGCAGTTCTGCCATTTAAAATGCTCTCTTAAATTAATTTTGATAGTCTTTTGGACTCCCTGAACCTGTAGAATAAATTTGCATCTTCGTGGGCAACTGCCATAGATTTGGATTTAAAGTCATATAAAGTTTTTCTATTCAATAATGGGGCTCAATTGATTTAAACAGTGCCTTATCAGAGCTGAAACAGCCAATTGTAGATGAAAACATACAGAATGAGGTTTCAGTCTACAACATCTGATAGTTTGAGTTTCTTTGTAGGACTTTTTTTTTTCCAGCAGCCTTTTACCTTGCCAACATCGTTTGCTAGGTTCAATGTGCAGCCCTATTGCCTATTATATCTTCCTACCTATTTCAGGAAGTTGACTCACTTCACCACGACCTTCTCCATTGCCCTTTCTGTTCAATTGGGCACAAGGACTTAACTATCCCTTTATTAATTATGTGGGTTTTCAGAAGACAACCTTATATTTTTAGAGAATATTGATAAATGCTCAAATATTGTTAAATTATCATTGCTGTTTGACATAGGATTGTATAGCCTTGTTATTTAGACATGATTGTAAAGAGTTTTAATAATATAATAATAATAATAATAATTTATTGTCATTGTACGTATATACACAGTACACCCATACAACGAAATTCACATAACACTTCAAAACCAGTCCCAACACACATAGCAATCCCCATCCGCCACGAATTCCCCACCCTGAACCACTCAAACATCCATACAACAGACCAGTAATACTATCCAACAGCTCACTGATGGTGACCCTTCAATTCATTATTAAGTGCAATTATAGCTCTAGGATAAAAACTATTCAGAAAGCATGTGGTCCGAGTTTTGACTGTTCTGTATCTTCTGCCAGAAGGCAACAGTTCAAAAAGATTGTAAGCAGGATGAGAAGAGTCTCTGAGAATATTGTGCAACTTCCTAGAACAGCGAGATGCAGAGATATAAGGAGCCGAGGTGGCGCAGTGGTTAAAAGCAGCACTGCAACCTACTTCAGCTGACTGCTAGTTCAGCAGTTCAGCTGTTCAAATCTCACCGGCTCAAGGTTGACTCAGCCTTCCATCTTTCTGAGGTCGGTAAAATGAGGACCCAGATTGTTGGGGGCAATATGCTGAACTCTCTAAACCGCTTAGAGAGGGCTGTAAAGCACTATGAAGTGGTATATAAGTCTAAGTGCTATTGCTATATCGTCCAGGGCTGGTAGCTGGAGCCCAATGATATTCTGGACAGTTGTAATTATTCTCTGTAGAGCTTTTTTGTCTGCTGCAGAGCTGCTTCCATGCCATGCTAGAATACCATATGTCAGGACACTCTCAATGGTGCTGCAGTAGTAGGACAACAGTAGATGCTGAGATAGATTTATCTTCCTGAGCATTTTCAGGAAGTACAGCCTCTTCTGAGCCTTCTTCACGAGCATGTTTAATATTGCTTTATGTGTGAGAATTTAGGCAATGGGGTTGTTTTTTTGTTACTGACTCATATTTGGATTCCTATTCCATTCCATTCCATCCCAACCCTGGAATATCAAATATATTTTCAGTTACTCTGGTCCTATATAATTATTCATTTTCCTATACAAAACACTCTTGATGTTTTAACAGTATCTGATATCATTTTTTTCTGGAGTATTTGCTAGAATAACTGGCTATAGTCCTATGCACACTTACTTGAGGCTCTGATTGCTAATTCATTAAACAAAATGGAATATAGTTACATTTTTGTACGGGCTTCTTGCTTATTTTAGTTTCATAAATAAAAAAGTGGTGCTTTCAGAGACAAAAGGAAGAATGAACTCAATGAGCTTGTGTATATTTCTATAGATCTGTGATTGACTGCATTTCATATTTCATTTCTCCAAATGATTTCTTTGTGAATTAAACCATTCTATATAGGACAGAACAACACAATGGAAGAGGTTATGCCACATTCCAATGCCAAAATAAAGGAGACTAAACAAAATGTGCGAACTACCACATATAGTATCCCTAATTTCACATGCCAGAAAAATAAGTCTTAGGATCATCCATGGGGATTAGAGACCTGTATGGAAAAAGTGGTGTCAGGTGTTCAATCTGTCTTTAGAAAAGGGCAAAGAACACAAGACATTAATCCTGATGAATACTGGATAATTAAAAAGCCCCCCCCCAAAAAAAAGAAGTGAGTGTGTGCTTCAATGATTACAGAAAGGCCTTTCTTCATGTTAAACACATCAAGCTGTAGAAAGTGCTAAGAAAAATACAAACTTGGAGGAAACGAAGTTGTAGACGACCCTCACTCTGTCAAAGACCTTGGAGTACTCATATCCAAGTGCTAGAGCCCACTGTAACAACATTGCCAAAAAGGCTCTGAGAGTTGTTAATCTAATCTTGCGTAGCTTCTTCTCTGGCAATATTACACTGCTAACCAGAGCATACAAAACATTTGTTAGACCAATTCTGGAATACAGCTCACCTGTCTGGAACCCGCACTGCATAACAGACATTAATGCAATCGAGAGAGTCCAGAAATATTTCACAAGAAGAGTCCTTCCTGTCAATGATTACTTCAGCTTCAACCGCAACAATACACGAGCACATAATAAATTCAAACAATGTAAATCGCTCCAAACTCCACTGCAGAAAATACGACTTCAGCAACAGAGTGATCAATGCCTGGAATGCACTACCTGACTCTGTGGTTTCTTCCCCAAACCACCAAAACTTTAACCTTAGACTGTCTACAGTAGACCTCTCCCCATTTCTAAGAGGCCTGTAAGGGGCATGCATAAGCGCACCACTGTGCCTACCGTCCCTGTCCTACTGTCCTATTGTCCTCTTTTATTGGTACTTTTACTTATGTTATGTTTATACAAACAACTACTATCCTGTACATGTTTGACAAAATAAATAAAAAAATAAAAAAATAAAAATGGGAATTCCAAATCATCTCACTATCTTCATGAAAAACCTATATACAAATAGTAATAACACTTTGACTTATATACCACTCTATAGTGCTTTACAGTACTCTCTGAGTGGTTTACAACATCAGCATATTGGCCCCAATAATCTGGTTCCTTATTTTACCGATCTTTGTTTTTTTTTTAAAGTTGTTAAAAGTATACAGTTATTCTGTTGGATTTATAAAGCAGCACATTGAAATATTTACATTTTCTTTTACTGTGAATTCAGTATCAGGAGGAAACAATTCCTTTACACATCACTTATCTTGTTTACAATCTTGCCTTCATTTCAGTAAGATTTGGTTGGATGCCATCATTCATTTTTCTCGATATTTGAAATAGTAATAAATAGAAAGCACATGCAAGCAAGGTTATGCATATGGCTTAGATGTACTGTATATTCCTTAGGGAAATGAAAGCACTACAGAGGTTGATCAATGTTATTTATACAACTTTAGCAAGAATTCTATTTAGACAGTGGCATAATCAATGCCGTTCAATATAGACCCACTGCACAGGGATTGTGGTAATTAGGATTCCTGAATACTGTTTTACATGTTCATGTCTCTAAGCTGGAGAAAGTTCAGGGGTTAACTTTCCGGGGTCTGTGAAACTATGAGAAACTCATTTTTTGTTGTCATGCTGCAACATGGAATAATAACAGGTGATGGTGGCAATAATGGGGGAGGGATGGTTTTTGAAGATGGGTCCAAGAGTGTTGCATCTTTACTGGAAGACTATTTTTTCCCAAAAATAAGCATGATTTACTAGTTATACTATAGGATCCATGTGTTTACAAGTTATTCTATAGAATCCATACTATAGGATCCATGCTATAGGATCCATGCATACTATAACTATAATATATGATCCATATAGGATCCATGCTTACTATAGCTATACCATGAGATCCAAGCATGATTTACCAGCTGTACTATAGGACTTTGAACTAAAAGTTGAAGTGTGGAATCCCGGTGCTCTCTTGAGTTGGTTGCTGGAAGATATCAAGTAGTTTTCTACAGGTAAAATTTCCAAGCAGACTTTAACTTGATTGCTCAATCAATTTGAAAATGTAAAGTAAAAGAATAGTCATTTGGGAGTTATAGAGGATGATGGGGCTTCCCCCTCCCCCCCATGAAAGTCAGTGCCTTAAAGAAAAGTACGTAGATCCTCCAGGTCTATAGGAAAATGTTTTGCCAATATCTGAGACAAATGGTAGGTCAAGGGACTTGACTATCGCAGCTATTGAAAGAGAACAATGAGTTGCTTGCTGTGAAGAAAGTTATAGGCAGATTTTCATCATGTTGAAGCCACAAATAAACTTACTTGTATTGATTGATTTTAAAATACATCCTGATAAATCTGACAGGCATTATTGGAGGTTTATAATTATCAGTTCAAAGCATCCACAGTGTAGAGAATAAAACTTGGGTTTAATAAGATAAATAAATTAAAAATGCACTGATTTTCATTCTCTCCCTCTCTCCCCCCCCCCTCCCCCCCTTTCTCTGTGTGTGTGTCTATGTATGTGTATGTTTGAAAACATATTGATTTCTGGTGACTATATGGACAGGTACAATCAGTTGTCTTGACCACATTTTAGAAGTAATTTGATGTAGTATTCTACCTAGGGTTGAGAAAGAATAGTTGAGTCAAAGTCACCCAAGTACTTTCTAGGCTTAAGACAAGTGTAAGTAAGGCCTTGGTCTCCTGACTTTTAGTCGAGTAAGACTAATTACTATACAAAAATGTTAGTCAACATTAACTTACTCTGCAACTATTTAATGAACTCAAAGTTCTTACTTTCTTTACAGTATTTCTTACTATTCCTTGGTTTCCCCAAACTGGTTGCTCTAGAATTATTGCAATGGAAATCTTGGCATACAAATTAAAAACAATAATCCCCAAATAATCAAGTATTTATTTATAATGGCAGTTTTGTCTCTCTGTGTAAGGGTGTGTTAGGCATGTTAGGGCATGCAATAGCTACATAATTTATTTAAGAAAATTTAAGAAGAATCTAACATAATGGAAAACCTCCCCCCCCCCCAAAAAAATACAGTCTTTGTTATGGTCCAAGTTTAGGAAATGCTTTTCTCAGAAAGATAAATCTCCACGCAGATGGGTAAAACATACAGATTATGTTTATTGTCTGCTTTCTTCACATCATAGACTTACTAATGAGATGAAATTCTTCAGAGTATGTCCATAATCTGTGCCATTACATGTAGGTGAAAAGAGATTCATTTCTCCCCATCTGCAGGCTGTTACATGGCCCTTTGTTACAACTTAAAAATGGCTGTTGGAGAGCATGGCACAATTACCCAGCAGCCTAGGTATAGCTTGATGGCCAATAAGAACACACAGATGAGGTCACATGTCATGGACTACATTACCCAGAGTGCAATCTCCAGCTACATTCCCCTAAAGCAATCTCTTAAAGAAACAGCTCCTAAACTGAGCTAAATATCCCTCTAGTCCAGCGGTCACCAACTGGTGGTCCGTGGACCACTGGTGATCCGCGAGAAAATTTTGGTGGTCCACAGAAAAATTATTTGCATTTTTTATATTGCACTAAATCAGCGGTCCTCAAACTAAGGCCCCTAGGCCAGATACATGCAATGAATGCTTGTGTTGCTGCAGAGAGTCTCCCCCTTCGGGGTCTTTTTGTGCGGGTTGGAGGGGTGCAGAAATTTCCACTTGGGGTCTGCTTCAGCCTCCTGGTGTGGGGCTTTGGGTGAAGTCTGGAGGGAAGCACCGCTGGTGGTGAAGAGCTGGAGGCCCTCGTTCCAGTGGGACTGCATCATGGCCTGGAACTGGCTGACCATCTCAGCCTGCTGAGCCTCCAGGTGCAGGTACATGGCCTTGTACTCCCTCATCTTGGAAAGCCTATGTTCATAATCCTAAATGAGGTGCTTCTGCTAAGTCTCGTTCTCGGTCAGATACAATTTGAACTGAGCCAGCTGTTTTGCCAACTCTTTCTCATGGTGGCTGCTTAGCTCCAACAGCTGCTTCCTGTTGGGGCCCTAAGGAGCCCAGGCGGGCAGGCAAGGAGTGGCTGGGAGGGGAGAGGTAAGTAGAGGCTGGTGAGGTGTCCCTTGATGTGAGTGACATCAAGTTGGCCACACCCACCCAGTCACATGACCACCTAGCCATGCCCACCCTAGCCAATCATTAGGCAGATCATATTAGTGGTCCACGGGATTTAAAATTATGAATTTAGTGGTCCCTGAGGTCCAAAAGATTGGGGACCCCTGTTCTAGTGTATCAGCACAGTCTTCCTTGAATGAAGCTTGGTTCTTGGTTATTTTAAGATTGCCTAATTTTCTCGGCAGCAGTACAGAAATAATTTGCTATTGCTTTCTTTTTGGATACCTTTCCTTTCATGAATTCTAGTACACTTTAGTAATGAAAGTCTGCTAGATAATTTAGTCACTCTCTCTCTCTCAGTCCAACGTATCTCACAGGGTTGTTGTTGTGGGGGAAATAAGGGGATGAAGGAGTATTAGGAATGTTTGTCACTGTGAGTTATTTATGAATAATTAATAAAGGTGGCATGTAAACAAAAAAACAAACAACTTATTTTTGGTTGCAGTGACATTAGAACATATGTTACTTACTTAAGTGTTGCAATTTAAGAATGTATAGGAAGTCAGATTGGGCTTTAAGATGCTTCCAGACCTCCATTTAAAAAAAAGCTAACCTGATTAAATTGACCGGAAGATGATTCCAATTACATTGTAAGTATGGTTCAGAGCTAATTTTATGAAACTTTATCATGTTCATGACTTCAATTACATTGTAAGCATCATTCGACCTAATTTTATAAAGCTTATTATGATTTTTTTTAATTTACCTCCTTTCTGCCTTGCCATAATCCAGAGTTTTTTTGATGGTTTATATAAAGTATAAACTCAAATAAAATTCCATATAATTATAAACAACAAAGCAACCTCACCGAATGCAAATTACAACAATAGAAATAGAAAATACAGGTAGCTTAACTGAAATCAAGAGACTGGTTCTTCAGAACAAGTCAGTCTTTAAAGGTTTCTAAATGTTAGCAAGGATCTCCACTGGGAGGCTGATGTGCAGCATTGATGGTGCCACAGAAAAAAATAAATCCCCCCTTGCTTTTGACAGCTCAAAAAAATGTGGGATAAATAGCAGTTTCTTGTGACTCCACTGAATTGGTTATCCAGGATTGGTAGGAGTATGTGATCCTGCAGATATTCAGACATCCAGCTTTATAGGTTTAAACTAGCACCTTACTTACACTTCAAATATGTACAATATATTGAATATTCATGATCCATTGATGGAAATGATATATTTGGGAGAACCATGCATTTTCTCTATACTTTGCATTTTTTCAGTGCCAAATTGTAGTCTACATATGTAGTCTACATAATCTTCACTAAAGTTGCTAAAATCATGCAGAGAATAGCTGAAAGTTTCTTCAACAAAGGCATGCATATCTCCACAAGTGATATTACAGAATGCTACTGGATAAGTTTGAAATAGCACTGTAGACACATATGCATACACATGCTATTGCGCTGTGTGTGTGTGTGTGTGTGTGTGTGTGTGTGTGTGTTTTGTGTGCGTGGAAGTTTTAAATGGGCTGTAAATCAATGAAAATAGATTTCCTTTTTTTCTTTATCTTTTTAAAAAGTCATTCTGTGCAAAAGTCCCCCCAAAACAAACAGCATGCATTAGTGATTCCCTACTTCATAACACGTGAATACAACTCATCTCAGTTCATTTATGTTAACTGATTGGACAGAAATGCATAGCATCCCTATGAAAAGAGATAGTAATTATGTTAGATTCTACTCCTATAAAGGCCATTTACAGTAAACACAGCAGTGGGCTCAGAGTTAAATTAAAATTGATTACATGTGCAGTGGTTCTTCAAAGCTTTAGGGACTGTACAATTAAAAATTCAAAGGTTGCTATTTGGTTTACTTGTGAGATTGGTACTTGATTTAAGCACCCAGCAGGCCAGTGATGGGAAAACACAATGGGGGACAGAAATGAAGATATTTCATTTCCAACACATACCTGTTAGGAAAATAGATAACCATAACTATCAACTAATTTCTTTTATTTAGGTTATAAATATATACAATTGAGTCTCAAATTTTAACTTTGTAATGTTCCTCAACAATAAGGATAGTGCGTCTATAAGCCATTTTAATTTTTAGACCACATAAAATGAACAATAGCAAAATGACCATAGAAAAGTAAAGTATGACATACTTTAAAGTACTAGGCAAATTGCATTTTCCCCCTGGAAATAGCTCTATAGAAATCTTTTATTATCATTCACTGGAAAATAGGTCACGTTTATGCTTTTATGACAGAATAAAGTTTGTTCATCATATGAACCAAAGATGAATTTTCAACATATGGTCTGGATAGAATATTGACTCAGTTATTCAGAAAACAGGCATATTCCATTCAGTTGGATTTAAGGGCTACTATATTAGCATTAGACCAAATCTAATCACAATTCAGACATCTTTGTATCATCTATTCACTATAAATGGAAACCAAGACACAAATAAAACACATCCTTTTGATGGGAAATAAAGGGATCAGAGTTGTGCCTTCATGAAGAACACCTAGAGATAAAGCAATCTGTTTACGATATCATTAAAATTCGATTCATTTTTAAAAATAAATTTTACATTTTGATTTGATTTGGTTCATTCATTCATAGATTCAATTTATATGCTACCTGACTCCCAATAAATTTGGACAGCTTACAATTAAAAGTGAAGTACAGGACAAAACACATACAAAAAAGAATCATAAATGGCCCCAGGAACAATGTAACAACCTTCACTGTGCCATGAAATCTGGGGAAATAATGAGGTCTTTAATAGTTTCCTGAACATCATCAGGGTGGAACTAGATGACCTGCAAGGTCCCTTCCAACTCTGTTAATCTGTTATACAAGTGTCTGGTTGGGGGGATATCATTCCAAAAGGCAATACTGTGACAGAGAAAGGATGTTCCCGGGCCCTGCAAGATGACATTTGATAGGACCCAGAATGTACCAACTCTGTCTGATCAAACCAGATGTATAGGAGCAATTGGAGACAGGTGGTCTGTCAAATATCCAACTCTCAAACAATGATCCTGATGTCTCTGAGTGTGGCCTGCCCTCAGGATCTTTCCATACCTTCCTATGCCTATCCTGATCTACTACACATCACAGGTGGAGTTTCAATCATACTGTTATGGCTACAGTCTTGGTTTGGTTAATCATATCCTATGGATACCCATGGATGAGCATCACATAGGAATTTGAAAACTACTAGTTAGACCAGGAAAGAGAAATTATTCTGAAAGATGGCAGTGGCAAATCTCAAATAAGTTAATTTCAAGATGGTCCTTAGGTTTTAAATATACAATAAACTAGACCATTTGAAAAGAATATGCGCAAGGGTTTGGGAATTATAATAACAATAAATTAAAATAATATTTAGTTCCACTTAGCAGATACCCAAATCACAAAAAGTCCAATAAAACAGTGTATCTGGAAATTCTCAGTTATCTAGGTCATGGTTTTCCCAAAGATGCTTTTTCAAGAGGCAACTGGACTTTCTTGTTTTTTTTTAAAAAAAAAATGTTTCACTTCTCATTTAAGAAGCTTCTTTAGCTCTCAGTAGATGGTGGGGAATGGGAGGATTTATATTCCTTACAGACAGCTGGTCATTTGCATTATTTTAGAGAGTCGTTGAGGCCACTTGGAGGCTGTGTCCTCTATTATTTGCACTACTCAGGTGACATTGAGGATACAACCAAACCTCCTAGTGGCCTCAACAACTCTCTAAAAGTATGCAAATGACCAGCTGTCTGCAAGGAATAATTTTCCTTCCTTCAATTTTTCACCATCCAGTCAGAGATGAAGAAGCTTCTTAGATGAGAAGTGAAAAGTCTTCAAAGAAAAACACAAACATCCAGTTGCCTCTTGAAAAAGCATCTTTGGGACAATAAAGCAGTGGTAAATTATATAGGTGGAGGAATCAATGGAAAAAGAAAGATGTGATTTTCCAGCATATTATAAGCATGTACCCAAAGCTACATCTTTTCAGTTCCAGGTGTTCTAGTGAAATGGTCTGGCTCTTTGAAGGAAAAGGTATTAGGGGGGGGGGAATCTTAAAAGGGACATTTGCTGCAGTTCATTACAGCCTTCAGGCCTGTTCATTATGAATTTTCTAGCATCGGAAAAGAGTTGAGATGAACAGATTAGCCATGTAAATAGTTATTGTATCCGTCATTTCATGTCTTGTAGGTTCTTGTTTCCTGTTTTTGAATCAATTACATTCCCTCTCTAACATTTCAAAGCCTATCTGAGATAAAATAATATCCTGTTGTCTTTAGCGTACAAATGTACAGGGGCAGTTTGATTTTTGTTAGCATTTTCTATGTGCTTATCATTGCAATGACCTTTTATCAGCAGACATACACTGGGCATCATTTTATTGGTTCTTTTTTCCTCCCTCTTCTACCAATATCCTCCCTGTATAGGACAGCACCCAACTGAATATTGTTAGTGCTAATAATCTCATATTAACTGTCAGTCAAAATGTTATTCTGTGGACCTCTATAAGAGATTTATTAAATGATAAGGAGAAGAAGGGACCTAAACTGGAATACCATAAAATCTTGCAGCCTAATCCATTACAGTGCTGCAATTGCATAGCCTTGCTATCTAATTTTTATTCTAGCTTAGACTGTGTGTCTGCTAATTAGCATAAACTATCAATAGAAGTGGAGTGGTTACATAAAGAGCTATGGAAACCACAAGGTTCACAATAGTTCTGTACGCAAATAAAGTAAGCCATTTTCAAATAGGCATAGACATGTAGGACCTCCAAAAGTGTGGGAGAATAGTTGCTGTTTAAAAATAGTGTTCTTGTACAGGATTTTAGCCAATAGTTACATCCACTTATATGAAATAACAAGGCCAGATATGTGATTTTAATTAAATTAGGATGACAAATTGAAAGAGTTGGAAGGGACCTTGGAGGTTTTTGAGTCCAATCTCCTGCTCAAGCAGGAAACCCTATGCCAGGTGTGGCCAAACTACGGCTCTTTGAGGACCTGTGGACTTCAACTCCCAGAATTCATGCATGGCTGACTCAGGAATTCTGGGACTTGAAGTCCACAGGTCCTCAAAGAGCCTTAGTTTGGCCACCCCTGCCCTATGCCATTTCAGACAAATGTTTTTTTCCCAATCTCTTCTTAAAAACCTCCAGTGTTGGAGCACCCACAACTTCTGAAAGCAAGTCATTCCAGTTCTTACTGTTAGGAAATGTTTCCTTGGTTCTAAGTTGGTTCTCTCTGTGATTGGTTTCCATCCATTGCTTTCTTTTCCTGCCTTCAGATGATTTGGAGAATAGGTTAACCTCCTGTTCTTTGTGGCAGCCCCTTAAATATTGGAACACTGCTATCATGTCACTCCTAGTCCTTCTTTTCATTAGACTAGACATACGCAATTCTTGCATTCTTCATATGTTTTATCCTCTAGTTCACTGATCATTTTTGTTCTGTTCCCTACACTATTTCTATAGTTTCAATAGCTTTGCAACACCTAAGCCTGAACAGAGAAGTCAAGCTTCCTAGTTGCCATACCAATTACTCTAGATAAGTATAATACAGTCTACTCTACACTGAGATGTAACTATTTTCTACCATCTTCATTTCCTATTATAATTTCCACAATTCTGGATGGAAGAATCCTCCAAGCTTTCATTTATAGATATATGATACTCCTCCAATCTTATTGTCCAACAGGAGCTATTGAGAACCTCCATAAACCTAAAATGTAATTACAGTGCTAAACTATGTTTGGTTGCTATTTTCTCAGAACATTCTAACAATCTGGTTAGAATCATAATATGCCCAAAGATACTTCTTATTTTTAAGTATTTCTATTGAATTCAGTCTAGTCGGCAGTAGTGAAAGAATGCATAGAATTGAATAGTGTCACTATTGAAAAGTACCACTAAACTAGGGGAAACTGAAGTATTGAAAATGATTAGAGAAAATGATTTTAAAAATTCAGTCAGAAACCTAAAATAATATGATTTGGCTTGTATCAATTTAAAGTAATTTTGTGCCATAATTAATACTGGGTGTATTGTAAAACAATAAAGTTCAACACAAGAGATTTTTTTGTTGTCTCAGCTATTAGATATAAACAGAGTTAAAGCAAAGATTCCGTTATGTTCTGATTGCGTCTATTTTAAGTGCATGCTTCAGAGCAAATAAGTTTGCAATTAATGATGCTTTTAGATTAAAGGAAATATGTTTACACATTGCTGTTGGAACAGAAAGGCAGCATCTGCTTTTTTCTGTCAGGTTGCTGAGGCACAGCAGGTGATGTCCAACAAGGTTTTATTACATGAAGATTTATGTGAATAACCAGAATGCTGATCTAATAACTACTAGGCCCTGCTGGTCTTCCTTCCTACTTGGTTTTTGAATTCATTTCAATAAATAATTGTCAGGATATAACGTTCCAGAAGATTGAATTCAAAAAGTGGCATTATGAAAACAAGGAATATAGCAGAGAAATCTTAAAGTTTAAACCTTCAAATTAGTATTTGGATGGCTGTAGATTTTATTGGCTATTTGAAGTATCCATAGGTGTTTCTAGACAGCCAGTTTGCTGTAATGGTTAAGGTAATCAGGCTAAAACCCAAGAGATAACGTGTTTTGCAATAGCGGTGAATATCTGTAGCTCGGGTGTAGGATGACGGTGAAGTTCTTTCTCGGAGCTTGTCGTTTGGTTTTCAAACATTTCATTACCAGGCTAGGTAACATCTTCAGAGGAGTTTAAGAGATGTCAGTGTCGGTGTCCTTCTGTTTATAAGGGCTTCAGGTATGGTGTGTCAAGTGAGGGTCTTATGATGGGTCAGCTGTGAGTCATCAGCCCTTATAAACAGAAGAACTGACATCCCCTAAACTCCGCTGAAGATGTTACCTAGCCTGGTAACGAAACGTTCAGAAGCAAACCCACAAGCTCCGAGAAAGAACCTTCACCGTCAGATAACATGTTCTAGTCCTTTCTTAGTCACAAAACCAGCTAAATGATTTTGGGCCTGATACTCTTTCTTAGCCTTAGGGAGAAAGCAATGGCAAACTACTTCATGGATTTGCCCAGGCAGTTGCCAAAAGTCACAACTGTCTCAAAGCTTCCCAACCCTGAAGATGTTTCTACATGGAAACTCCCCAGGTAAAATGGAAAGAATTTTAAAGCAAATGGTATGAAGGAGGAAATCAACTGTGATAGTAAGGACAGTCCTGTCCCTCCCCCCCCCCCCAAATCATACTTTTTAATAATTTTTGGGCAACTTCCCCATTGTTTGTGTTCATGTCAAACTAGTCTTAACATACAATTTTCTTTTTACAATGTTTCCAAAATATCCACTATTTGTTTTTGTTTGTAAATATGAGCCAGCAGTGTGCAGCAGCAGCCAAAAAGGCCAACACAGTCCTGAGCTGCATAAATAGAGGGATACAATCAAGGACCAGAGAGGTACTTGTACCACTCTATAAAGCCTTGGTCGGACCACACCTAGAGTACTGCATCCAGTTTTGGTCACCACACTACAAAAAAGACATTGAAACCCTAGAGAAAGTGCAGAAGAGAGCAACCAGGATGATAAAGGGTCTGGAAAATAAAACATACGAAGAGCGGTTGCAGGAACTGAGCTTGGCCAGTCTAGCGAAGAGAAGGACCAGGGGTGACATGATAGCAGTGTTTCAATACTTGAGGGGATGCCACAGAGAGGAGGGGGTCAGGCTGTTCTCTATCGCACCAGAAAGCCAAACAAGGAATAACGGATGGAAGCTGACCAAGGAGAAATTCAACCTGGAAGTGAGGAGAAACTTTCTGACAGTGAGAGCGATCAACCAGTGGAACAGCTTGCCAGCAGAGGTCGTGAGAGCCCCAACACTTGCGACCTTCAAGGAGAGACTGGACTGCCATCTGTCTCAAATGGTGTAGGAACTCCTGCTTGAGCAGGGGGTTGGACTAGATGACCTACAAGGTCCCTTCCAACTCTAATAATAAATCTAAAATCTAAATGTTTGTTCTTTTTTAGGGAAACTTTCCTAATGGATGCTATTTTATTTCTAGCTCTTCTCAGTGGATAGCTAAGATCAGCACTAAAGCAGAAACCACTTTGGTTGATCATGTTATTTTAAGATAACCCGTCTCCTTCTACATTCCTAATTTGGAAGCAATTTCTGTTCCAATGTCCGTGCTTTTTCTGCTGGAAGCTGGGGAAAATATCTCCCCTCCTCTCCCTTCCCTCCTTCTTACGAATGTTATCCTTATAACAACTCTAAATGAATCATGCAGGAAGTGGATAATGCCTTTACCTGCCTAGTGTAACCTTGTTTAAAAGCAACTTTATTTTGACAAGAGAATAGTTGACTGCTATTATTTGGATTGTAAATGATGATATTTAATACTGATGTCAGCAGCAGAGCTGAATTTTGCAGGGTTTTACCCACAATGCATACCACTCCTTCTTTGGAATGAGGCTACTTCTTTTTTACTTTTACTTTATGTAGATCAAAAGATTATGATTGCAAATGCTGAAGTGATTTATTCAATCACTCCAACCAAAATAAAACTGTTCCTGAAGAGGTTTTTTTTTTTTTTGCTTCTCTGAATAGTCAGCATGGGAGTTCATTGCTATTGTAGTAAGCCTTTGAAATTATACTTAGCAGTTTCCTGCTTTGTAATCTTTGATCATGCCCCGATCAATGTGTAGACAACACAATTCAATTCAAAAGGGGGAACATAGCAACTCAGATGTCTGATATGAACTTCATATTGTACTTCACTATCAATAACAAATGACCTAACAAAACTATTTCTCTGATGTTTTGTTCTTTGCTCATATTTCCTTCTTTCCTATGAACATTTCTAACATATTAATTGGCTAGTTCCCTGTATTCATACTGTCTGTCATTGGTGGGGAACATATAATCACTAACTAGAAGCAAACCTAGTGGATGATGGAATTCTCCCCACGCCCAGTAGAATAGGAGTAATTACTACTTACCTGTTATTTATTTACCACAGCTTTACAGTAACAAAAGCATTCCTTCCAAGATTGGGCAAAATATAATGAGCTGGTAGACCTGAACTACCAATAGGTTATCCAGCTGCAAGCAAGGTTGCCCGGTTTATCTTGATACTATAATAACGTCACCCTATGTCCTTGCCTGCAGAATTTCAAGTTATGAAGAAAAATGGAGGATATAACCTTGAATGAAGTCCAGATTTCATTAATATATTTTTCTTTATGAGTTGGAATTAGAAAATCAGTGCTGGACTCCCACTACAGGAAATAGTCTCAGTTTTATTGCCTCAGAATAGGAAAAAATGGAATCTGTTTATATTATTTTAGAGACAGGATGAAAGGGCATGTTCAGAATTAGATTCCAGGAACCAAGTGAGGAAGAGGTGAAAACCGATAATTGTAGCCACAGGCTAATCCAGCATTTCCAGGAACTACTTATTGGTCAGTCATGGCCATAAAGGAAAGGAAAGACTGACAATTTAGGCAGCAGAGTCCTTACCTTTTATGGCTTCAAGGGCCCTGTTCCCATTGCCTGAACCGCATACTCAGCTGCTGACTCAATCAAATCTCTGTGCTACTAATTTTGGCAACATAGAGTCACCCTAATTGCATCAAAAGGTACTCCATTTGGGGAAAACAGATGCCCTACCTATTTGCTCCAAGAAATTCCTGCACGCTTTTATACGGACAACAGGTCTTCATCTCCCGCTTCTTCTCCATTAGCCAGCCTTTTGCCATCAAATGCCTTGGCCAACACGGCTAGTCAGTATTTGGGTGGTATATTCTTGACTGTAAGCCTCGTCTATGAATTCTATAATGAAGACATTTGCATTTTTAAATTTTGATTTTCTTGGAGAAGAATGCTGGAATATATCCTAATAAACACAAACATACATGCAAAAGTGTTATTATGCTAGTTGACTCTCTTCTCCTAACAGGCAACATCTCCTAAAAGGGTCATAGAAAGAAATAATGGCAGTACATTTTCAGTATAATTGGGAAAAGGCAATGAAGAATCCAGCTTTTCTCAACGTACATTAGACATTCCAACAAAAATGTTCTTGATAAAACATTCTGCTACCATATTTTGCTTGTATCTGTATTTTTTGTTTCAGGAGCTTTTTTGGGAGATAAAGCACTATGATGAACTAATTTTGATGGTACTGTCTGATAGACTATAAGAATATTTTTCCTTTACGTTAAGACAATTTTGCTGCTGAATTTGCTTCAGGGAAGAACAATCGCATGGATGTCTGTATAACAACCATCTGTTATGGTTGCAATATTTGCTGCACTGCATGGAACTTTATGTATGGCTCTATGGATTTTACATCTTCAGTTCCTTTAATGTCCAAGGCAGTAATTTTATTATTCATCCACATAAAAACACAGGTAAATTGGTTCCTCACCAGATAATCTTGAATGCCTCTTATCAGGAAGAAAGTTTCTATTAGAATTTCTATTACAAACTCCTGTTTGAGATAATGAAATCCTATGAATAAAGCCCTGTGGAAATAGCACATTCACCTTTTGAACTGGGATACTTATTAGCTTATGGTATTATTGTTTTTATCATTCTCTTTTTATGTGGGAGTTCAACTGGTGTATAAGGAGTCTCCTTTCATTTTACCACCCAAAAACAAAGCAAAACCCAAAACAGAACAGAAAAGAACAAAAAAAAAACCTCAGTACAAGAAGTGGGGACTTGGAACTGGATCTCCACAGTCCAAGTCCAGTACTTCAACCACTACTCTAGCCCATCTTTGTAGCAAGATGAGAATCATTGATTTATATGCTGCTCAACATATTTGAGGAGGTTTAAAAGCATGTAAATGAGCCAAAAAGTGGAAGAAAAATGCACAGAGATTGAATTATTCATGATTCTCATGGGCATCGGATTTGATTTCACAGGCAACCTGATGAAGAACGAATGGATACAAATGAGTAAGAATATGGACCTTACGGTATTTAATTTTGTGATTTCAAATATGGATCATTTTCTCTTTCACTATGCATTGAGAATAATAACTTCTCTTTTTAATTGACTGGGGTGAATAAGCAGATTAATATTGGTAAGATTGATTTCTAGGGGGAAAGTGCATGATTTAGATAGGGACAATTCTTTTTCTTGTTGGATACTGAATCAATATATATAAATATAGGAATGATAATTAATAAAAGAATATTAAGAGCGGCCCTAATCATGTTTACTTAGTAATCAACAAACATGACTATTTAAAGAAATATACTGTATATACTCGAGTATAAGCCGAGTTTTTCAGCCCACTTTTTGGGCTGAAAAAAGCCGCCTCGGCTTATACTTGAGTCAGTGAAAAATTTGCCCGAAATGGAGGAGAAAAAGGGGCGGGGCCATGCCGCTGGGTGACGCTCGTGAATGGCCCGGCGCCCCTGTGAGTTTCCCCTCCCTCTGTGTCAGTTTGCCACGCAGCGCGCACCGCACCATCCCCCCTCCTCACGTTCTAATGTAATGCAGGGCTGTCTTACGATTCCCCTTCCTCCCCCTCCTGCCGCTCTGCAACGATGTCCCACCTCCTCCTTAGTTATTGTTGATACCATATTGTTTTTATTGACCCTCTTTTCCACTTACAGAGCTAGTTTACTGTTTTTCTTTGAAATAAATATTCAAAAACATTATTGGTATCTATTTTTATTTTTGAAATTTACCAGTAGCTGCTGCATTTCCCGCCCTAGGCTTATACTCGAGTCAATAACTTTCCCAGTTTTTTGTGGTAAAATTAGGTGCCTCGGCTTATATTCGGGCCGACCTATACTCGAGTATATACGGTACTCTCTTATCAATTTGTACTGCAACTTTTGTTGATTGTTAATCAAGCTTGGCCCTATTCATTGGTAAGTGAGGCAAGTGATTTGGCTATCTGATTTTGGCTATCCTGAACAGGCAGCATATTGATAATTAGTTAATTTATTATTGCAGTTTTTGTTTCTTTTTAATTGCAGGATGGCGCAGTGGTTAGAGTGCAGTACTGCAGGCTACTTCTGCTGACTGCTGGCTGCCTGCAATTTGGCAGTTCAAATCTCATCAGGCTCAAGTTTGACTCAGACTTCCATCCTTCCGAGGTGGGTAAAATGAGGACCCAAATTGTTGGGGACAATATGCTGACTCTGTAAACCGCTTAGAGAGGGCTGTAAAGCACTATGAAGCGGTATATAAGTCTCAGTGCTATTGCTATAATGAGACATTTTTGTTTGATTTCTATTCTTAACCATAAAGAAGGCTTGGCCTACCTTCAATATTATGTATCATAATGCATAAAAGGCAAGGGCAAACAAAAAGGGATGAAAAGAGAAGGCTGTATCTTACCATATTGAGTCAGATATCACATGTCAAGTTTACCATCATGTCGTGAAATCGAAATAGGCAGGCAGTATGTCACAGGTTGTGGCCTGGCACACTAATCAGCAGGGGCAGACGGAATTCTGGGGAAAAATATTTTGGGGAGTGTACCTATAAAAGGGAATTCTCATTCCAAACAGCTGCTGCAGTATATAAAATATCACGTATGAGATTGGCTATTCAATCATCAACTTGGTTTACTTGCTCCTTTATTTTCATTAGTTGTTGATTGACAGAACTTAGTAGTAATTCTATGTATAATCCTAGCCTTCATTATGGGATTGTTCCTATCCTCATCACATTATGCTATATTATAAAAGGCAAAATAAAATCTCTGGAAATAAGAACCAGTATCTCAAAAATGAGTAAAAATTAACATAATCATCCAAAGACAACAACCACTATCTGGAAGGAACCTCATTTTTGTACACTTTCCAAGGAGAAATGGGGGCGAGGGGGAAAGTAGATATATACAGAATAAGAATAACAGAGTTGGAAGAGACCTTGGAGGTCTTCTAATCCAACTCACTGCTCAAGCAAGGAAGCAGGTGAAATAAATAAATGAATGACAATTAATGTTATATATAGTGACACACAGCCTGATCTATAAAAACTCTGGAAAGAGAAAGTGCAAGTTAACTGCTTCTTATCCTGATATATTTCCCATTTTCTCAGATTGGTTCTGGGCTGAATCTGGTTGTATGAGAGAGGTAAGAATGTATGTGTGAATGCACTGGTGCTTATCTTGTTAAACCAGTAAACCTTTATTATTGGAACTTAGTAACTTAATGCAGGCTCCTGACTGCTTCCTAGAGGGAATTCTAGGTGAAAGTCAGGGACTGACATCTCACTATTTGATGTATGGAAGTCATGCCTTAATAAATGTTCTCCATGGACCAAAGCTGTGCATCCTATGGTCTTAAAATGCCAATTTCAACCTCATTGGGGTATGATCTGATTATAGCAATGTGGTAATAGAAAGCCTCCTCCCATTTCTTTCACATCTTTTGAGACAAATATGAGGGTTGAGTTAGATTTGAAATGATTTGAGACAAGCCCATGACTGCCAGGGATGCCACGAATTCCTGATTTTTGCCAGTTAGCCTCCAAGGCAGAGAGATAGAAATAAAATACCAAAGAGTGAAGACTTTCTACCATTAGTGGAAAGACCAACTCAAGAAAGCAGGAGAGAAATTCTAGTAAAGTCTGCTGGAATACTAGTAGGAGCCCAAACTTGTCTGTATAGTCCACTCAAATAGGTAAACACTTACAGTATATTGATACGTTGGTTGCATTGGTGATGGGATCACCACCAGACTGGAGATCTTCCTTCCTCTGTAATGGTCTATCCAAATCTTTTTGCCATGTCTTCCTTGATCCAAAACTGGTAAGACATGGTTCATGCTACCCCATTCCTGCTGGGATTCAGGCTTTCTTTCCTTAAACAGCCCAAAAATAAAAACTGCATTTGGTTCCCAAATTGGCATAAATCCATTAGTCAGCTCAATTAATATTAACTGGTTTATTCTGTCTAGTTTGTTTCTATTTGTCAAAGTTCTAAAATTCACTGCACTGATACTTCTTCTTCTGTGGTAACATTGTACTCTTAACCAGAGCATACAAAACATTTGCTAGACCGATCCTTGAATACAGCTCATCAATCTGGAACCCACACTACATATCAGACATTAACACAATTGAGAATGTCCAGCGATACTTCACAAGAAGAGTATTACATTCCTCTGTTCACAACAGAATTCCTTATGAAACCAGACTTGAAATTTTGGGACTTCAAAATTTAGAACTCCACCGCCTTCGATCTGACCTAAGTGTAGCTCACAAAATTATCCACCTCAATGTCCTACCCATTAACAACTATTTCAGCTTCAACCGCAATAATACACGAGCTCATAATAGATACAAACTTAATGTAAACCACTCCAGTCTTGATTGCAAAAAATTCGACTTCAACAACAGAGTTGTCAATGCCTGGAACACTTTACCTGACTCAGTAGTTTCTTCCCCAAACCCCAAAAACTTCAACCTCTTATTATCTACCATTGACCTCACCCCATTCCTAAGAGGTCAGTAAGGGGCGTGCATAAGCGCACAATCGTGCCTACCGTTCCTGTCCTAATGTACCCATATATTCATACCTCTTTTACTCTTATTCATGCTTGTAATATTACATATATATTCAATCATGTTTTACTGTTTGTACTTTGCTTATAATCATATATGCTTGACAAATAAACAAATACAAATACTTAGAAACTCATACATTAGATTAGAACTAAGGAGACATAGCTTCAGGTTCCTCTTCAATAATGAAAACTGACTGGCTTACTTTTAGCCAATCATTTTCTCAAGCATCCTATCTCATAGCATTGCTTTGTGCATGAATAACAATAGATCCCCATGTAAGTGTCCTTGACCTCCTGGAGAAATTGCAAATAGTGCAAGGAAGGTTTTTATTTATTAATGTCAATCCTTCCTGCCAATCCATAATACTTTTTTAAAGTCTCCCTTCCATTTCATATAGAGTAATCTATTTGGCATAGAATATTGCAGTCCACACCTTGAATATTCAATATATTCAATATTCAATATTCAAATAAGAGTTTATGCAACTCTGGATTTTGACCATAGTTATTGCTTTGATTCAGAGATGTGATCAGATGATTTCATCATATTGGTGTTGGGAATCTAAGAGATCCTTGCTATAGATGTAAATCAGCAAAGACCAGCTTCCATCCAAATACATAATCTAATGATTGATGGCTCTGGAGATGTAACATAAAGTACTTGGTACAATAGCCTCAGCAATTGTCAAAGAAGAAGAAAAAGAAAGACAGGTCATGGAAGTTCCAGTTTGTTGCATTCGCAAAGGATTTTCTGGGTCTTTTGCAAATACTGCTAAATCAGCAATTGTTTAACATAATTGCACTATTCTATAGATAAACTGGACTACCCACAATAATGTAAACAGAACTATACTCCAAAATTATTCAATGATTCCTAATGTTAGGTTTTAAAACAAAAGAGGCAGTAGCATGACAAAGCTATATTCAACATTTAACTGAAAGCAAAACCCTAACCTGTTTAGGTTTATATTGAATTACTAAAACTTCTTTATAACTTCCGTAAGTTAGACAAGGGCATGTTAACTTTATCCAAGATATGACATTTTCCTGGTTTATTTTTTAAATGGGTGAAAATGAAAAAGTATGAGAAATCTCACTAGGAAACCTTACATTTTTTGAAAGATTGCCAATCTGATTTTTCAAACAGGTTCAGCAAGATAAATTTATGTAAGCTTAAGATAAGCATCCAAATGCAAGGATGTTTATCCAAAATGAATGGAAGTGTGGTGCCTTTTTTAGGTTCACACATCAGTAGTTAGGAGACTATCTTGTTTTGGTTGATTTTTGTAGTAAATTACTTTTCCTGTAGATCAGATATTTCTATCCTGACCAGAGCAACTTGTCTTGCTGTGGATTTGAAATAGTTCAAAATAAGATGGTTTTTAACTTTGGAAAGAAACTTAGTCATGATGATTGCATCAAACAGGTAAATAAAACTTAATATGAATGCAAATTTATCTGAAATGCTTACTAAAATTCATATGATATAATGTTCCATGACATTTGCAATTTGACTATTATGACAACTACTGTATGTGGAAGGTATCTTTTGGTATTGCAATATCCATTTTATGGGATTAATATTCACTTGCCTTGAACATAGAATTCTCTTGTGTAGGTCTGTGTGTGTTTTAAGTCCTTGATTTTTAAAAAAACATCTAGATTAAAATGTAACTGTAGAATTTACAGCTCACTGTTTGTTCCCCATCCTGTTTCAGTAGCTATCAACATTGTTGATTTATTTCTATGTTCTACTCAGTGCTTTCCAAATTAGATTCCTACTGTGGTTGCAAGGGAAAAGCAAAAAAGCAAAGGCAGGATTATGAACATAGACTAATGATTTTTTTACATTATTTTGTTGTGATATATATATAGATAGATAGATAGATAGATAGATAGATAGATAGATAGATAGATAGATAGATACTGTGACTGTCTATCTATCTATCTATCTATCTATCTATCTATCTATCTATCTATCTATCTATCTATCTATCTATCTATCTATCTATCTATCTATCTATCTATCTATCTATCTATCTATCTATCTATCTATCTATCTTCTATCATATATCAATCATCTTCCATATATCAAAATTAGAACACCTAACCTAAGTGAAAAATAGCAGAAATTGGTATCTTTAAGGAAGATTGGGGAGCAGGGATTTTCTTCCACCTAAATGAGAAAATGTTGGGGAAAGTACTCAAAATTTGTCTATAATTTGGTGCAGCTATTAAGCAAGAGGCCTATATTACATTTTCCAACATGTAGATTATATCCAACATTTATTTGCAAAAAAGCATAGAAAATTAAGATATGTAAGTAAATTGCTTTGATTAAAGTGCATAGAATCATTTAGTGTATGTGTGCATGTGTTCTCCATAGTGGGCGGAGCTAGCCTCCAAGAGTGGGTTAAATCTGCCCCCTAGCCAATAGGACCGAGTCTTAAAAAAGGTATAAATAGTGCCCTCTCAGATTGGCACTCCCTCTTTTAATCTCGGTCCGTAGCCAAAGGGCATTGTGCTTTTTCCTGTGCTTGGAGGCTAGTTCCACCGTTGCTGATCTTAACTTCCTGATTGCTGTTTACCTCGTGAGTGACATTCTGCGTAATTCCAAAGTCTCCCCTGACTGACAGCTGTCATCCAGGGTTGAGCGCGGCGTGGGCAGCTGCCCAGCTGCATAAACGGCCCTGACAGCCAGCTAGGGCTTCAGGGCGAACTAAAGGGAGGCCCTTTACCATCACCGGCCACCCTTGTTATTTGTCTGGGGGGAAAAGTCAGAAGAAATCCTCAAAGCCGATAAAGGCCTTTTCCACCCCTCCGGCTGGAGGCCGATCCTCCCACAGCCTTTTCTGCGAACTGTGCTGCTGCCGGCCGCCCCAAGCAGAGCCCTTCTCTGCCAGGCCTACCTCTCTCTCTCTCCCTCTCTCTCGCTGCGGTCGCCTCAGCCGTCAAGCCGGCAGGCCTAAATCCGTCGCCCGAGCCTCTCTGTCTTGGCGGGAACGGCCGTTTGCGAATTTGTCGCTGACGTCACGGTGGCCATTTTGAATTCCCCAAACCGGCTCTCCTGATTGGCTGCTCTACTCGTCATCAGTTGCCGGGCAGATTCGGATCTCCTGAGTGGCTGCTCTACTCGTCATCAGTTGCCGGGCAGATTCCACGATCGAGTAAAGAGCCCACGCATGCGCAGTGGGCTCTAGCTCTCGAGACAAGTGCTACGAAGCTACAGAGAGAGAGGAAATCGTACGAGGAGCAGCTAAATAAATAAAATTACTGGTCGGAAATCGCTGGCATGGCTGAGGGGGCTCACAGGCAGGGCAAAGCCAAGTCTAAGTCATCCAGGCCTTGCCCTACCGAAGGATCAAAGGAGGATTCTTCTCTACCACGTGCCACCAATGAGCACAGGGACAGATCCCCCCTCACATCACCCCCCCCTAAAACCAAGAAGCCTTCAAAAACGGCTTCAAAAGGGGAGGGGCACAAAGACTCCTCCAGATCCACATCAGGGGGCACACTTGCGGGTTCCCCCTCCCCCAGGACATCAGCCCGTGGCCCGGGGGATGCAACACCTCATTACCTGCCACAAGGGGCGGGGCAGCCTTGCTCACCTGAAGATGTCTCCCTGGACAACCCGGGTGTTCATCTCGAGGAAGGGGACGTTTGGGGCGCTCGCTGTTCCCAGAGTCGCTCCTCTCACCGTAGGGTCACATCAGCGACTCACAATGACCCACTGGACGATCCGGCTGTCCAACAGAGAATGGATGACGCCATTAAGCGGGGGATTGAGGCCGCTGTCAAGGCCATGGCTCACTCCTCCCAGAGCCGTCCTCCCCCCAGAGCTGTCTCACCTCCGCCCGTCCCTGAGCCTGCAACCATCGAGGACATGGAGGATGATGACTATTCCGTCCACAGCTCCCCCATCCCGGCCGGAGACCTGGACAAGGAGGAAGGGGAAATTGACGAGGGCCAAGGGGGATGCGATCCTCCCCATCCGCAGCTGTCAGAGGACGAGGACCTGGCTCCCGAACCTTCTACATCTACCTCCCTCTTCCACCCCAGCCTTTTTCGTTCCCTGCTCCATAAGGCCAGGGCCACGGCCAACATCCCACCATCGGCCGCTGACCCTCAAACTTCGGCGGTTCAGGGTGATCCCATATTTGGCGAAGCCTCAACCTCTTCCGCCGAGGTAATCCCGACGCCAAACCTCTTTGTTGATGCCATAACAAAGCAGTGGCTTACGCCCACCTCGGGGCCTGCGCCTAACGCTCAAGACAAGAGGTATTTCAACATATCATCTCACCTGGAGCAACATCTTCCAGTTCCGGCTGTCGACCCTTCCGTGTTGGCGCTCTATTCGAATGCTCCAGTTCCCGGGGAGCCAGATGACCTCCTTCGTCCGGAGGAACGTCGGACGGAATCCATTCTACAGAAAACCCACCAGGCGGCGGCCTGGGCGGTTAGAGCCTCGACTACAACGTCGTTTTTTTGCCGCACTTCTTTGAAGTGGTTACATGGTCTCCAGGACCATATACCGCAAGCCGACACAAGGGCTCACCAGGATATTCAGAAATTAATTGCAGTGGCCCAATTTACCTCTGACTCCGCGCTCCAGGCTGGTCGTTTCGCGGCCAGGGCAATGGGAACGGCGGTAGTGGCCAGGCGCATGCACTGGCTCCGCGGCTGGTCAGCCGATTTGCGGCATAAGTGGAAACTGGCTGCGGCCCCGATTTCTGGTCAGTCCCTGTTTGGCCCGGCCCTAGACCGGATCACTACGGAAACCAAAGATAAGAGGAAAATCCTTCCCTCTTACAATAAAAAGTCCCAAAATAAGGCCCCTCCCTACCGGCGAGGCTCCAGGCCTTCTGAGACCCTATACAATAGGTACCAGGGATCCTACTCTTCTAGGCAAGGGCAGTACGGGGCACCCCAAGGGCAATATGGGGCTTCCCAGGGGTCCTATGCCCCGCGGCAGCGCTCGGCTGCTGACAGGCCATACCGGGGCGGGCAATCAAAACGGCCCTTTAGAGGAGCCGGTGGTCGCCCTTACCGCCGGTATAAGTAGACCCGACTCGATCCCTCCCATTGGGGGTCGACTGGCATCCTTTGCCAGTCGGTGGGAGGAAATCACCAATGACGCATGGGTTTTGCAAACCCTGTCGACAGGACTGTACCTGGAATTTATTTCCATCCCTCCGAGGTTTTTCTTACGCTGCCCCTTGTCTTCAAACATTTCCAAACGGGTCCTCGTAGATCAGGCCATCCAGCACCTACTGGACATTAGAGCCATCCAGCGAGTGCCTGAGGACCAGCAGGGGCAAGGCTTTTATTCCATCTTGTTTGTGGTTCCGAAATCCTCGGGTGGGTAGAGAGCGATTCTCGATCTGAAACGCCTGAACAGATATGTGAGGTACAGAAAATTCAAAATGCACACCCTGCAATCAATTTTGGCAGGAATTAGGCGTGGCGATTTTCTCGCCTCAATTGACCTCACGGAGGCCTACCTCCACATTCCTATTCATCCTTCTCACCGCCAGTTCCTCAGATTTTGCTATGCAGGGGTGCATTATGAATACCAGGCGCTACCCTTCGGCCTGTCTTCAGCGCCAAGGGTATTCACCAAGGTTTTGGCCGCCTTGACCGCCCACCTTAGGGCTCTTCCCGTGCGTGTTCAGTGTTACCTGGACGACATTCTCATCCAGTCCTCTTCCCTGTCCCAGGCTCAGCAGGATGTCCAGGTTACCCTCAATACACTTGAGCACCACGGGTTTCTCGTTAATTTGGGAAAGAGCCAACTGTCCCCCTCTACCAGGGTCACCCACCTGGGGGCCATCATTGACTCTCTGGAGTGCAGGGTCTACCTGTCCCAGGAATGGAGAGACAGCATATTGGAATTAGTCCAGCATGTTCTGGCTCAAACAAGGGTTCCCCTGAACCAGCTGTCTTCCCTCCTGGGGAAAATGATTTCAGCTATACACATCGTCCCGTGGGCTCATCTGCACTCCAGAGACCTTCAATGGTTTCTTCTCCCCTTTCAGCGGGTGAATCGCAGCCACTCCCCCGCGAGGGTCAGGATGCCAGTGTCGGCGAGGAAATCACTCCGGTGGTGGACTTCGCCCGCCCTGAGCGAGGGCTCTGACTTCATGGAGCCACAGAGACTCACGTTGACGACCGACGCCAGCACCACGGGCTGGGGGGCCCACACCGAATCCCTCGTCGCCCAGGGCACCTGGTCCAGGGCAGAGCGCTCCCTTCCGATCAATTTGCTAGAGCTCAGGGCGGTCAGGTTGGCCCTTGCGCATTTTCAACCTCACCTGGTGGGCAGTCACATCTTGGTCCTAACGGACAACGTAACTACGAAAGCCCACATAAATCGACAGGGGGGAACCTTCTCCAGGGCCCTCATGTCCGAAGCGATGACCCTGGGGCTCTGGGCAGAGCGGCATCTCCGATCCATCACTGCGGAGCACATCTCCGGGGTGAGCAACACCACGGCGGACTGGCTCAGCCGGAATGTCATCGACCCGGCAGAGTGGTCCCTGCACCCGGACATTTTCCATCAAATAGTGGACCGCTTTGGACTGCCAGCCGTGGATCTGTTCGCCACCCCAGAAAACGCCAAGCTTCCCAGGTTCGTGACCAGGTTCCGAACTCCGGGCGCGGAGGACACGGACGCTCTTCGTTGTCAATGGCCACAGGAATTGCTGTACGCTTTTCCCCCCCTCCCGCTGATCCCGCAGGTCATCCGGAGGGTCCTGAGGCTGAAAGCAGAAGTCATCCTCCTGGCCCCACACTGGCCCCGGCGGACCTGGTTCGCGGACCTTATGTCCCTGTCCGCATCACCTCCCTGGCGGATCCCGCTGACAGAGTGGTCGCTTGCCCAGGGGTCAGTGCAGCATCCAGAGCTGCACTGGCTACAACTGACTGCCTGGCGCTTGAGCGGCTCACTCTGCAACACCGCCTAGTTCCGGACGACCTCTCTGAAATCATGTTGGCCTCCAGACGGCCGTCGACGGAGCGGATTTATTCGGTTACCTGGCGCACCTTTTGTGGCTGGTGCGCGCAGGTGGGTTATTCTCCTCTTGATCTTTCAATCATTAATATCATCCAGTTTCTGTGGCAGGGGCTCGCCAAGGGTCTGTCTCCCAACACCTTGCGCAGACGGGAACAGAGTCCAACGGTGGCGCTTTCGACGGTGTTGTCCTGCCCACACCTGGACTCGCTGGCTGCTCACCCTCTCTTGAAGCAGTTCCTTAAGGGGGTCACTAACCTGTGCCCACCAGTGGTGCATCGTTTCCCCATGTGGGACCTTTCCAAGGTTCTCTCGGCCCTAACGGTTGCCCCCTTTGAACCGTTGGACTCTGTTCCCTTGTCACACCTTTCCTTCAAGGTGGCGTTCCTCGTCGCAATCACCTCAGCGCGCAGGATATCTGAACTCGCAGCCCTGTCCGTGCACGCGGACCTGTGTACCTTCCACAGCGACAGGGTCGTTCTTCGATTGGACCCGGCCTTCACGCCCAAGGTGAACACGCCATTTCATAGGACGCAGGAGGTCATCTTACCGGCCTTTTTTCAAAATCCATCCACGGACTCTGAGCGCGCTTGGCACATGCTGGACGTTAAGCGAGCTCTTAACATTTACCTCTGCCGGACGCTTCCTTTGCGGCGAACGGAGACTTTATTTGTGACTTTTCGCTCCTCTACTCAGGGTCGCAAGGCGTCTTCAGCGACAATTGGCCGATGGATCTGGGCGGCCATCTCCTTGGCCTATAAAGACATGGCACTACCTAAGCCCTCGGGTCTCACGGCACACTCCACCCGCAGCGCAGCGACCTCTGCAGCGTGGAATGCTAGGGTCCCTATCCTCGAGGTCTGTAGGGCGGCCACCTGGTCCTCCCTTACTCCCTTCATCCGCCATTACAAACTAGACGTTTATGCTTCGGAGGAGGCGGATTTTGGCAGGCGGGTGCTGGAGACAGGGGTGACATCGAGTTCTCTTCCCAGCCAGGACGATTGATCCCGCCCTAGGGACGCCAGCTTTGGTATGTCCCACTCTTGGAGGCTAGCTCCGCCCACTATGGAGAAGGGACGTTGGTACTCACCTGTGAGACGTCCTTTCTCGTAGGGTGGAGCTAGCTTCCAAGTCCCTCCCATTGGGGCTGGCTGGGTGCTATACGGCTATCTGGTGTATATAGTTCTTCTCTTGTATGCAATGATTCACATGTATATAGTTACTTATTCTGAGCTGTGTCTCATGTACATAATTCCTTTTCTCTGCGATGAGTCTGTACATAGTTAATAAATTGTCTGTTTGTTTTGGAAAAAGCACATCGAGTCTGTCTTGATCCCTCGATTAAAAGAGGGAGTGCCAATCTGAGAGGGCACTATTTATACCTTTTTTAAGACTCGGTCCTATTGGCTAGGGGGCAGATTTAACCCACTCTTGGAGGCTAGCTCCGCCCTACGAGAAAGGACGTCTCACAGGTGAGTACCAACGTCCCTTTACATGAAGAAATATGTGATTTCAGTATTGGAATAACCAATATGGCTCATGTAAGCCTTCCACTTCTTGAATCCTTCATGGTGATCAGACACGGCATTTGACCCATGTGTGATATTGACCCAATATTATAATTGAAGTAAATGTATCCAAGCAATGCTGAAGATCTGCCAACATTTTCTTTCAAAGAAATCTTGCCTCTTCTGCACTTTGCTGTTATTTTTGCTGCAGCCCTTGGAATTATTTGAAATGCAGCTAGTTTTCTTTCAAGTCATGTCTTTCAATGCTGCTGAGTGTTTGCTGGCCAATAGTTTGGGTATAGAGTAAAGAAGGTGTAAGTGTATAATGAGACAGCCACATGAACATACTTTCAGATCAGCCAGTGATTTTGTACCTAGCTGGCATTAGCTCTTTAGACTACATTTTTTCTTTATTTAGACTTGAAATCATTTAACAGGCATGATCCATCAAATTCCTAGTGTTCTTCTGAAAAAGTGTTCTATTTTTTTTAACCTCTAAATTAAGAACTGATAATTAGAAGATGCATTATGACACCATGCCAGAATTACAACCGAATCTCATCTTTTTAAAAAATGAAGTTGGGAAGCATTTAATCATATAGAACAATTCCGCTATATCATCTGGAATGCCTTTGCCAGTTAATTTTCTAGTGGGAATTTCCCCAAGTAAAAATGAAACACCATTTCTTCAAAAACTGCAGCTAAATGATCAGTGTTAAACATTAGAGAGAATACCTCCATCCCTTCTTGTCATAAGTAGTAATGAGGCTTCAACTGCTTTGCCATAGACAGTGTTTTGCTATTATCCATTATCCTAATTGCTTTTTAGAAAGACACATTTAAACATATTTTCTTTATTGGCTTCAATAAAAAAGTTTTATTTGTATAGGAAGTCTAAGGAAAAGTAAGTCCTTAAAAACACATGTCATTATTTCACTGGAATTCGACTTGCAGGGTATTTTTGTCCAGTTCTTTTTAGTTCCACTGACCAATAACCGCCTACATTAATTTACATTTTAATAATCTTTTCTAAAGTCACTAAGTGCATTCCCTCTGAGCATTACATGGTGTCCTTGCTGCACCGTTTGACACATGATTAACAAGAGCGATCTTTAATTTGCTTTTTAAAAACTGCTTCTTTCAAATACAATTTTGTCCAAAATATCAACATGGGTGAAAAGATCAAAAGAATGCTATGAATAAATCAATTAATTCTGACATGAAATTACAGAAATGACACTCTGTGAAGTCCATTGCTATACTGTGTACTTAAAAAAAAGACAGGAAATGAAATCTGATTGGATCAACCATTCAATATACTAATAAAATGCCTGTGGATTTTGAGTGACTGAAAACTTAGTCAAAGAATTTAATTAGGGATAATCAGCTGTTCAGTTATCTGTAAAATATTTGAATAGAATCTGAACAATGTGAAACTGATAACAACACAACAATAAAATGCACCAGTTTGAGTTATGTCATTGTGAGTTCCTATTATTTTAAGTCAAGGCCAATTGATAGATGTCAAGGTCCTCTTCGAATACGATGGACGAACATCATCATCATTATTTTAAGTAGAGAAAATATATGGTGGTTTTGTGGCCTCTGAATGCATTTTTTTTCCTAAACTTTTTCCAGCCTACACAATTGTAAACAATGTTGTCCATGCTTCTTTTGGTTTAGACTGCATAGCAAGACATGGATGCATAATTAAAAGGGAAGTAAAAATTAATTAAACATATGGGCAGGCAGAAGAAGTTTTTTGAGACATTTATGGCTGAGGACTATTGGGGCAGACATGGTAAACAAAAGATGGCTCCATGAAAAATGGAAACAATGGTCATGGTGGAATGAAGAGTAGAACGAATAAACACTTCAGTAATTCCTCCCTGGAAAAAGAGAGGGCTTGACATTCCTACTCCAGACAGCTACTCCTTATGAGAATCCTTCCTCTGGGAAAATGCTTTAATTTTGAATTATTTAAAAAAAACATAATAAGAATTTTTAAAGAAAGGATCCTAGAGGAAAATAGAAGAAACTAAAGATTATAATTAAAGGACAAGAACAGTGAAACTCAACTTACAAATACAGAACAAAGAAAAATATTTTAACAATGGACATATTTTTGAACAATGGACCCAGAAGTTAATTTTAAGAGTGTCTACATCTATAGATAGCCTGAATTTAAAAGATGTTGTGGAAGAGGAACAAGTATTACCTGACAAGATTGACACTTATTTAAAAGCGGATTTAAAAATGACAAGCTACAAGAATGACATGGAAAAAAGATGTTACAATGGACATACAAAATAAACCAGCTGATATCTCAATAAGTAAAAGGAATATACAAATAACATACCAAGAGTGTGACCTAGATAACTTATCTATATTGGATATACAAAAGATTCCTATTAAAGCTTTGGACAATTTTGTGAGAAGAATACATGAAAGAATACATGAAAAGAAATCAAGTTCAAGGACACTGATTGAAGGAATGAAAGGTAAAGATTGATAGAAGCAAAATAAATAAATAAAAAGTTGGTGTATTTGATGAATATTAAAACAGATACATTGCATCTCTAATAATCCTTCATGAACATCCTATTTTTATTCTTTTATTTGTTTTAGTTTGTATTTGTTTTTATTATTGTAATTGTAATTTTTAATAAAATAAAAACGGAGTCCTGTATGTTTATGATATGTAAGAGTCCACGTGAGGCGGAAGCATCCTTTTGGGTGTAGAGAGTCCAAAAAGACAACACTTTTTTTTACTTCTGGCCCTTTCTTATATATGTAAAACCTATTATTGCACTTACCAGGCAAGCATGTTCAAGAAATAAGATGATTTATGTTGTGAGTGTGCTGGCTCAGGTCTTTGGGATTTATTTAAAAAATGGAAAGACTTCCTGTTAAAGTTAGAAGAGAAGGATGGTGGCCCTCCTAATACAGTCTGATCAAAGTTAACTTTTCAATGAAGGAAAACAAGGCCATATTTAATTGTTAATTTGAATGGCTTTAAATATAATTTTCAGGGCCACAGTAGCCAAATAGTTAAGATGCTTGGCTTGTGGACCAGAAGGTTGGCAGTTCGAGACCTAAGTACCATGTGATAGAGCGAACTCCAATTACTTGCCCCAGCTGCTGCCAACCTAGCAGTTCAAAAGCATGTAAATATAAATAAATAAATAGATACCACTTCAGTGGGAAGGTAACAGTGTTCCATGTGCCTTTGGCATATAATCATGTTGGCCACATGACCACAAAAACATCTTTGGACAACACTGGCTAATTGGCTGTGAATCGGAGATGAGGACTGCCCCACTTGAGTCAGACATGACTGACTGACAGTAAACCTTTGCCTTTTAAAAAATAGTTTTCAAGTAAAGATTAGCTCAAAATGGTCGATCAATATACATATTTTAATCCAAACTTTTCATATGGTGCTTATTATTGTACAAAAATTGTAATGTGACCTATTTCTGTTTGTATCAGTCCAAAAGCATTTTTGTTAGCCATCTGGGACTTCCGCTCTTTCATCATAGGTAGCCTAAACATTAAGTGGTGTGATTCATTCTATAATCCAGGTTATAAAGCTAGTTTGATAATGCAGTTCAGGAGTTCCTCGGTCTTTTATTGGACTATATAAAGTTTATGCTTATTTCCAATTTTATTGGAATCATTTGAAACTAAAAATTAAGCCTTGTTTGAATGTTCCTTTTCATGGCTGCAATTCTTCCTAACCAAGAGAGTTTCAATGTTACCACATCTTAAAATACCTGCTGTTATATATTTTCTAGAGCTATGAATAATTATTTTTAAGTAGGTCTTTATTATTTTTCGTCAAATAAATTTTCAGATATTTAACTTTTTAGCAGAAATATTAAATCTCATTATTTGATGTTAACATTGCTTTGATTCTTCAGTTAAATTCAATGTTAACATTGAGTGTTATTCTTATTAATTCAATACCTTGACACTAAACAATAACAGTCTGTATATTCCATAATCAATTTTAAAAAGTACTTTGGCTGAGTAACTGTAGGTACCACATTGTTAAGCTATACAGAAATTCAGGAAAAGCACCTTGGTCTTTTGTCAGTAGATCATGTTGAATAAGACAATTCACCTGGCATTTTGGTGTTGCATCAGTCCTTAATACAAAAAGCTTGCTCATGTCTCCTTAGAGAAATGGAGCCCATTTCATAGTTGCTGAAGCTCTGACTACAGACCTTTCATTGGAACATTGGACCTGCCTTGTATGTTTACGAGCAGAGCCTGTCATTCAGACAACTTGAAAAAACAAAGTAAAACTATACCAATACCTGCAATATTATTCAGCTGAATTGAAAGAAGAGAGTTGTTTTTTTTCTACATTATTTTCAGGAAGTTTAAGTTTGGTTTTGCTTTGTTTCAAATTTCTCTTGTTTATGTTTATTATCTTACTTTACTGTTGAAAGTATGATGAATCCTGTTACACATCATTGCATCACTGTTAAATCTTGCTGGTTAACAAGGAGTTAAAGATTTAGAGAAATTTTGAAATTAAGAATTTGTTAGTATAATTTAATCTTATTTTTATTGAATATTACACCCTGTACTTTTTCTGGAAAGTTGGGGGTGGGTGGGTGAGAGGGGGGGAGGATGGGGGGAAGGAGAGGAGGATGGGGGGAAGGGGGGAGAAAAAGAGAAAAATGTTTGTACTTTGTACTAATAAAACTTTTTGAAATAAAAAAAAATATTGCTGGTTGCCCAAACTTTCCAAACTCAAAAAAAAAAAAAAAAAAAAAACACCCCACCCCATAGAAACATGATGAATCCAACACCAGTTGAATGAAGAATTGACTAGCATTTTTTGGATACATAACCATATTCTGACCATATGATATATATTCGTAATCTGATACATATCTGTTTGAAGATTGTACTGAATTATAACTAAACACTTCATCTGTTTAGAGCCGAGGTGGCGCAGTGGTTAGAGTGCAGTATTGCAGGCTACTTTAGCTGACTGTGATCATTTGAGTTCAGCTGTTCAAATCTCACCGGCTCAGGGTTGACTCAGCCTTCCATCCTTCCGAGGTAGGTAAAATGAGGAGCCAGATTGTTGGGGGCAATGTAAATATATACATTGCTTAATGGTGTAAACCGCTTAGAGAGTGCTTGCACTATGAGGCGGTATATAAATCTCACTAATAAATAAATAAATAAAATCTGGCAATCCTTACCAGTGGATAACAGCTCATACAGTTAAGAAATTCCCTCTAATGTCAAACTCCTTTATTTATTTATTTGTTTTGTCAAGCATGTATGAGAAAACAAGTATAAGTATAAACATAACATATAAACATATAATTATAAACAGGTATAAGCATATGAAATGAGTACGAACAAATGGAAATAATAGGATAGGGATGGTAGGCACACTGGTGCGTTTATGCATGCCCCCTTACAGATGTCTTAGGAATGGGGTGAGGTCCACGGTAGACATTTAAGGTTAAAGTTACGGGGATTTGAGGATGTAACAACTGAGTCAGGTAGTGTATTCCAGGCATTGTCCATTCTGTTACTGAAGTCGTGTTTTCTGCAATTGAGTTTGGAGCGGTTTACTATGAGTTTATATCTATTGTTTGCCTGTGTATTATTGCGGTTGAAGCTAAAGTAGTCATTGACAGGTAGGACGTTGTAGCAGACAATTTTGTGTACTAAGCTTAGGTCAGACCGTAGGCGGCATAGTTCTAGGTTGTCCAGGCCCAAAATTTGAAGCCTGGTGGTATAAGGTATTCTATTGTGAGAAGAGGAGTGGAGTACTCTTCTTGTGAAATACCTCTGGACTTGTTCAATTGTATTAATGTCCGATATACAGTGTGGATTCCAGGCAGAGGAGCTGTATTCGAGAATTGGTCTGGCAAAAGTTTTATATGCCCTGGTTTGCAGTACAATGTTACTGGAGAAGAAGCTTCGCAGAATTAGGTTAACAACTCTTAATGCCTTTTTGGCAATGCTGTTACAGTGAGCTCTAGGGCTTAGATCTTTTGAAATAAGTACTCCTAGGTCCTTGACAGAGTCATTAACTTTTTAGTTCTAGTCCTGCCCTCTAGGTCAATAGAGAGTGTGTAACAGCTCTTCAGATATTTGAAGACTACAGTATTGTTCTATATCAGCGGTGGCAAACCTTTTTCTCTCGGCGTGCCAAAAATAGGCGCGCGCACACCCACCAGCGCTCCCGCGTGCCACTACCCAAAATGCAATGCGCACCCCCCCTGCGCATGCGCACCCACACCTACATGCACGCGCCTGCACCACGCACGCGCCCGCACCGCGCATGCGCACATCTACTGCGCACGTGTAACCGCCCCCTCCTCCTCCTGCTCCAAGCCTCGCACTCCGGGCACAAGCCGGAACGTGAGGCTGACAGCAGAAGGAGGAGGGAGCGGTTACGCGAGCCGCCCAGCCTGCGAAACCGCCCCCTTCTCCTGCTCCAAGCCTCGCACTCCGGGCACCAGCCGGAACGCGATGCTGGCAGGAGAAGGAGAAGGGGGCGGTTACGCGAGCCGCCCAGCCTGCGAAACCGCCCCCTTCTCCTTCTCCTGCCAGCATCACGTTCCGGCTGGTGCTCGGAGTGCGAGGCTTGGAGCAGGAGAAGGGAGCGGTTACGCGAGCCGCCCAGCCTGCGAAACCGCCCCCTTCTCCTGCTCCAAGCCTCGCACTCCGGGCACCAGCCGGAACGTGATGCTGGCAGGAGAAGGAGAAGGGGGCGGTTTCGCAGGCTGGGCGGCTCGCGTAACCGCCCCCTTCTCCTTCTCCTGCCAGCATCGCGTTCCGGCTGGTGCCCGGAGTGCGAGGCTTGGAGCAGGAGAAGGGAGCGGTTACGCGAGCCGCCCAGCCTGCGAAACCGCCCCCTTCTCCTTCTCCTGCCAGCATCGCGTTCCGGCTGGTGCCCGGAGTGCGAGGCTTGGAGCAGGAGAAGGGAGCGGTTACGCGAGCCGCCCAGCCTGCGAAACCGCCCCCTTCTCCTGCTCCAAGCCTCGCACTCCGGGCACCAGCCGGAACGTGATGCTGGCAGGAGAAGGAGAAGGGGGCGGTTTCGCAGGCTGGGCGGCTCGCGTAACCGCTCCCTCCTCCTTCTCCTGCCAGCATCGCGTTCCGGCTGGTGCCCGGAGTGCGAGGCTTGGAGCAGGAGAAGGGAGCGGTTACGCGAGCCGCCCAGCCTGCGAAACTGCCCCTCCTCCTTCTGCTTCGGGTAGCTCTAGCAGCTCTGCGCATGCGCGCCAGAAACCCGGAAGTAGAATGTGCCAGACCCGTGGCGTGCCAGCCGAAATGGCTCCGCGTGCCACCTGTGGCACGCGTGCCATAGGTTCGCCACCACGGTTCTATATCTTCTCAGTTATGGTAAACATATTCAATTCCTTAAACTGTTCCTCATGCAGTTTGGTTTCCAGGTTCTTTCACCATCTTGCTCTCTCCTGAATTTGGTCCAGTTTATCTCTATCCTTTTTGAATTATGATACACTGGAACTGGACTCATAGTTTGAATGGATCTGATTTTAGTAGGATAGAGTGAAACAAAGATTTCCTATGATTTAGACCCCATACTTTTTATTTTTTTTCATAATTGTTCACACAAAATGCTGGATCTTGTTTGATCTGTGGTCCAAAAACCACCCAGACACCTTTTGCATACTTGTATTTTATATATGTATTTACAATTCTCCTTGTTAAATTGAAGCCTATTCATTTTAGTCCATTGATCAAGACTGTCTAGATCAGTCCTACAGAACATACAGCTCATGGATACATTCAGTTGCCAAGTGGTTTTTTTTTTAAGAGTAATAAATTCACTGCTGCCACCATCCCAAAAGAGACAGCCAAGGATTTCAAAAACTCAGTGCTGCCAACAGCTCCAAGGGTTGCTGCCACCAGTTTGCTACACAGCTGACACTAGCACACCTGGTACTCATTTGTGGCACACAATTATTTTTAATTTATCAGTATGGTCCTTTCCCCTCTACTCCAGCCTGTTCTACTCTTTTGGAGTTGTCTAAAATAGTAGTTATCCCACAAAACATAACATTTTGTGCTATCTGCAGACTTGATCACATCCAAGTCATTGATAAAAATGCTCAACAGCACAGGACATAACACAAAGAGTAACCTCTTTGGAATTTAACACAAAAGTGGGGGGGGGGAGGTAGATTAGAGAAATGATTGCACAGTAACAGGTAAAAATGCACACATACTGTACCTTCTTATCAAATGTAATGAAATAAATATGAAGACAGCATATTGCATCCATATGAATTTGTCTTCTTTTTTCAAATATCACACATTCTTTTTATCAACTTATCCAAGAACTATCAAAAAATGTAGGAGGATTTTTCTGCATTACCAATGAAATATAACTCACATCAGATCATGAAATATTGGAATATCCATGATCTTCAAACACAATCAGACCATATTGCTATATGATTCTATATAAGACTGTTGATTTACCAGTTGATTGTCAGAACAAGCTTTCTAGTCAATAGCAGACATACAAAACATTAGACATAATGAAATATTCAATTATATGAGAGACTGATATCTTTTGAACTTTTGTCATCCTATATGGCTTGAATGAAACATTCTTTAAAGAAAGAAGATGTTACCAATTTAAACAAGCCATAGGTTCTCAAATAACAACTGCTGAAAGACATGAGGATGATTCACATGCAAGAAATAAAATAACTAAGTCAGGAAATTAACTAAGTGCTTTCATTTAACATATAACAAAACATTTTTTCCCTTTTAACCAACAACTCTGTCATATTCACTGGGTTAACTCTTTCTCATCTGGTACCCTCTTCTGTGCTGACTAAGAAAGAAAGGACTTAAAGTTCATCACCCGTCTGAGGCATAAAGTTGAGTAAGAATAGGAACATAGGCCATAATATACACTTGGCTGACTGGGAGCAGATTTGGAAAAGGAATTATAAAATAATGAAATCAGTAGCCTATAAGGAAAATCACTTTAAAATGTTTTATCGGTGGCACCTGGCCCCAATGAGATTGGCAAAGATATTCCCAAATTTAAATCCGGCTTGTTGGAAATGCAAAAAAGACTTAGGCACCTTCTTTCATATGTGGTGGACGTGTCCTGAAGCGAGAAAGTATTGGCAGAAAATACATAATTGGTTGCAAGACATAAGAGGACGAACAATAGAATATATTCCTGAATTTTTTTTATTGGGAATAGTTAGAAAACAATATCCTAAAACTGTTAAATATTTAATGTTGCACATTGGAACAGCGGCAAGAATTGCGTACGCGCAACATTGGAAGGATATTCAAGTGCCCTCGGAGAATGCAATAATGGCAAAGATATACGACTGTGCTGAGATGGACAGATTAACTATTGAACTTAAAGGAGAAAAAGACTCGGAATATTATGAAATATGGACAAAATGGTATGATTGGACCAAAAAAAGAAAAATTTGAGAGACAATGTGGGACGAGGATGCAAGATCTTATAAACATGAATTAAAGAATGTATGAATTATGTAAATTTAATAACAATGTATGGAAATGGATGTATGTTTGTGTAGAAATGTTATGATGTTTTAAAATGGAAAATTAATAAAGAAATTTTTTTAAAAAGTTGAGTAAGAATATGCTAAACTATGTTGCATAAAATCAAAATTATTTATTTATTCAGTATTGATGCTCCACAACTCTGTTAAAGAGTTAAAATGATCCTCTGTCCCTGGTCACAGCCTGTTCATTGACTTTTCTGTCCATTTTTGTGTTGATAAGGCCCTGGTAATTGCATTGCCCTTACCTGGCTCTCTTATTCAAGTGCCTGGAAGCTGTACACACCTGTATGCAAAGGAACAGGCTCAGGCTCAATCTTGAAAAGACTGAATAAGTGTCATCATGTGGGATCTAAATAGCGTGTCTTCTCAGAGATGGCTCCTGATCTGTGGTATGATATTCTTTCCAGAATTCATTCTGCTCCAGAATTCACCCTTTTGATTTTTTTTTTTTTTTTGGTAAGCTGATTGTTCTCCCAAGTCCTGGAATGGAATCATTGTTTGAATCCCTTCCCCTCACCCCCTTTGGCTCTTTGGGGGTTTGGACTCCAGTTAATATTTTTGTCCCTTTTTCAACTGGACTTTCTGGTTTTTTCTTTGAAGACGTTTTGCTTCTCATCCAAGAAGCTTCTTCAGTTCACAATTAATTGTCTTCTTTTATCCCCCTTGATAGGTTTTTTTTTAATTTATCTGTAAGACTCTGAGAGTTGCTATGGAGTCTCTATGGAGAGTTGCTATGGAGTTGCTATGGAGTCAGATAGCCTTATAATTGAGATAATAAATAAAATTAATAATCTCCTGTATTTCTTTTTTTAATAGTTTTTATTAAACAGTTTCAAAGTTAAAAACAAGACAATACAACCAAAAAACCCCCATATAGCACACATACATTTTCCCACGTTACAGCGACTTCGAATCGGAATCTCTATTAACAATTACATACAGAAGAGTATATTATACTCTAATATTACATTATTATTTACATTCTTACTATTTACAATTATATGATATTACCTAGTTTTTGTTTCTATTTTCCAACCAGATATACCATCTTCTCCAAACTTTGTAATATTGTGATTCTTCTCTTTCATTTAGTTCCATAGTTAATTTGTCCATTTTGGCACATTCTAGAATTTTACTAATAATTTTTACTTCTGATGGGAATAAAATTAATAATCTATATGGTACTAGCATAGGATGTAAGAGTTGGAAGAGACATTGGATGTCACCAATCCCCTGTCAAGTGAAAGAACCCACTATATCTCTTACAGAGCGTCATCCACCTTCTGTCTAAAGAAATCCTGCAAAGGAGACTCTCTCCTGATGCTACCGGGAAAATCTGTTTCATTAGGGAACTGCTCTTATCATTGGGTAATTGTTCTTGATGTTCATTCAGATCTGCCTTCATGCAATTAAACCTTCTGGCAAGGCATGAACTAGGTTACACTATTTAAGCAGTGCCATTTTGTAACATCGCAAAACCACTGTTTATTTATTGCTGCCTTGCTCTCTGGAATACCTCCCCACTGGAGGTTCACCTGATCATGACTTGGTTGATCTTTAGAGATGATCTAAAATCTTTTATTTATTTTTTCAAACAGGGCAGAGACCGTGTGATCTGTAATCCTTATCAGTAGATATGCATAATTGGTATTTCATTATTGGAATTCATCAATGTATTGTGTTTGCCTATGTGGTTTCATGCTGTTTCAGGTTTGTACTGCTGGGTAATCTCTGGATTTGGCAATCTAAAAATCTAAATAATAAAGAAAGAAACCAATAGCTTCAATCATTCCTTTCTTTTTCTTTTCTTTTTCTTTTTCCTTTTCCTTTTCCTTTTCCTTTTCTTTTGTTCTAAGCCCATTATCTGGATGTTTTGTTTGATGTATTCCAATTTGTTTTTGTCCTTCCTAAACTATGGTGCCCAAAATTGATTCAGTATTTTAGGTGTGATGCAATCAATATTATACTATGTTTCTGCTGATATATCCATTGGGGGCCCAAGGCAGGGGCGGGTTCCACTTACCTTTCGCTACCAGTGCGCATCACAATGTTTCATTGTGCAATTCTACTTCCGTGCATGTCACGTGATTCTACTTCTGCACATGCGCAGAAGGAAATTTGAAGCCAAAACACAGCTTAGAAGCCATCCAAACCAGGAAAAAGCACCGATTCTACTTCCACGCATGCGCAGGACATTTCAAGCCGAAAAAAGATGGCTGTGCGTATGGACCAGGAAAGACAGCACCGGAGCTGTCATGCCTAAATTGCATCAGCAGCGGGCTGCTACCAGAGTGCCAGCACCGGACCACACCGATAGGAAACCACCCCGGCCCAAGGGGAACAGCCATTGCTGTCTCCCTTATTTCCAGTTGGCTGCAAAGAGTGGGTTGGAGAGAGAAGAATCTTTAAGGTTAAATACCGTGGTGTTATTATGCCAAGGTTGTGTAGTGGTTAGAATGCAGTATTGCAGGCTAATTCTGCCAACTGCCAGCAGTTCGATTCTCACTGGCTCAAGGTTGACTCAGATTCCCATTCTTCCAAGGTTGGTACAATGAGGACCCATAATATTGGGAGCAATATGCTGACTCTGTAAACAGCTGAGAGCGGGCTGTAAAGCACTGTGAAGTGGTATATAAGTCTAAGTGCTGTTTCTAATATCTCTTGGTGCCAAACAAGACTGTTTGCATTTTTAAGCCCCTGGGACATAATACTGACTAAACTGAAACTCTCAGCCACCAGTGAAAATCATCCCCATATTATTATAGGCAGGACAATACAGTGTGCTAGGGTGCTACAATTCATTATGAATTTTTTTTTAAAGTATAGGGTTGCAAATATAGCACCTGCATTTGATTCATTAAAATAGCTTAACCTACCCCTAACCAAAAATTACAGGTTTACAGAAGAAGCCTCAGTCAATGGCTGGACAGAAAGCAGCCAGCATTATTCTGCCTATCTGCCTCTTCATATTGCACAGACACTTTTTTTGAAGCTAAGATATAAACAAACCCAAGCCAGGCATTGTTGAGAAGTGTGTTATGTGTATTATGTGCACTTCAGCAAGAAGAAGCCAAGGTGCCATTCTTCCTTGACTTTTGATGGAACAAGGAATCTTAAAGAATGAGGTGGTAATATTTTCTGAGGAGCTAATTAAAAGCTACCTTGTTCTGCTGCTTTGGAGTAAATGCTATGAAACTGTCACTGAAGCATTTTGTTTGGAGCAGGACTGAACTGATTAAATTGTAGTTGAAAGTTGGACAATAGAAGAGTTGTGCCAATTTCAGATTAGCATGTTCTTTGCATCTGAAAGAGTCTTGAGAAATATCAGAGAGAAATTCAAAAAGAAATAAAAAAGAATCAGTATTATGGCTAAAAGCTGTCCCTATGAGCATACAAGATGATATTCTACCTTTGGCAAATACTTAAAAAAGTGTTTGGGCTAAAAAAAATTGTTGACTGATCAGAGAAAAGGCAAAATAAAAAAAAGATTGTGTGTGTCTATTTATTGCTTTCTGGTGTAGACAATTCATGTGACCACCTTAGCATAACAAAGATATGAACAATCCCATCTGCCTTTAGAAACTATATAGAAGCAGCCACATACAAACATTGCGATTATGCTTGTTGCATGATGTGACAGAGCATTTCTGACATAATCTCTGAAATCTCTCCTTAGTGAAATAAAGAAATGGGCTGATCTGTCATTCAGCCTCACAAGTTTTCCTCAATCTCTTTCTGAATCCATTAATAATTGTATACAATTATATAAAATTTATATTCACACAAATCAGCACCAATAGATCTATAGGAGATGACCAGGATGAGCTCAAGGGAGAGATGAAGCCCACATTGAATTCCATTTACTCTTATATACCACCAATTTCCTTTGACCGTTAGTAGTTCAGATTCTTGTAGAGCATTTAAGCTTGTAATAAACCTTTATATTCATTTGAACTGCCCAGATTTTCTGATTTCCCCAGGGCTTGATAGAAACACATTTATACATCATTCAAAATAAACAATAAAAGAAGGAAACAAAAACTGGACTGGAACAAGCCACTACTTCAGAACACACAATTCTGTTATAATTCTGACTACCACCATCAAGACATCTAAGACAGGGGTGAAATTCAAAAATTTTCCCTACCGGTTTTGTTTGGTGGGCATGGCAGGGGAAGGATACTGCAAAATCTCCATTCCCACCCCACTCCAGGGGAAGGATACTGCAAAATCCCCATTCCCTCCCCACTCTGGGGCCAACCAGAGGTGGTATTTACCAGTTCTCTGAACTACTCAAAATTTCCACTACCGGTTCTCCAGAACCTGTCAGAACCTGCTGAATTTCACCCCTGAACTAAGACAAGCTAAAAAATAGAAAACAAAACTCCAACCAAACTGCTCAAGCTACTCTAAATCTTAGAAGCAAAGAGGTACCTGAAGCCAAATGGATAATCAACATTTCCAGGCACCGCAGAACACGAAATCCTCCAGAAAGGCACAAACTATAACATAGACCAGGGGTCTCCAACCTTGGCAACTTTAAGACTTGTGGACTTCAACTCCCAGAATTCTGGGAGTTGAAGTCCACAAGTCTTAAAGTTGCCATGGTTGGGGACCCCTGACATAAACAATGTTAATAAGTTAAAATTCTTTGCAGCCTTAGAAGCATTTAAAACCATAGAACTTGTCCCAGGGAGCCAAGAAAACACAAGGCAGACAATCATACCACAAACCAGAAGAATCAATGAAAACCAACTCAAAGCAGAGGATAAAATATCCCTATAAAGAAGGAGCAAACCATCATCATCCTTCCAGGAGACAAAAGCTGAACCATAGTATCATGGAGAGAACACAATGCATACAAAAAGCTAAACATTGTTGAAAACTCCAACTCATTACAGAAACTAGATAACCTAATTAAGAAAACCCCAAACAACCTAACACAATAAATAATGAAATTGCAAAAGAAGAGCAATGGTATATGGAAAGCAATGAACCTATCTTCCCGTGCTCCTATGGTTGCCCCAAAATACACAAGCCCGACATGCCTCTTTGTCCAATTGTATTATTACAAGGGATCCCAACCTAGAAAATAGTGAAAGAACTTACAAAAAAAGTTTGGACATCTCACAGAGGAGATCAAATATTCTATCAATTCCCCACTACAGTGCCTTTGAGAATCAAAAGCCTGGAAATAAAACATGACCCTTTAATATATTTATTTGTTCCATTTATTTATAAAACACCAACCAGCAATGAGAAGACATAATGAAAATTCTTTACTCTCTCAACACATGCATAGACTCAACCATAGTTTCATCTGGAAAACTGAGCATCTTAGACTAAACGAAATCCAAAAATTCTAAAGAATTCCTGGAAGTTTGACATTCAAATATATCAGCAGACAGCTACTATTCGAAAGAGAGAATATAAAAAGCTAAGAAGGGAACAAAAAGACTACACTAAATACACTATCTCCAGCAACCAAAAACCAGATAAGCAGGGATTAACACTAGACAAACAATCAAACAAAGAAACAGAAGACAATCAAGAAACTGCCAAAGAGAAAACCACACCCTCATGAATACTGGCAGGAGAAGCTACTGTATATAAAAAAGGAGCATAGCCCATACTCACTAGCAGTGATGATATTACCTAGTTAGGTAACGAATTGTCTGGAACAAACAACCAAGCTCAGAGAGCACCAAGGACTCCAGCTTTAAAATTAATTTTCTAATGTGGTTTCTTTTATTGATTTTGCAAGCTTCCAATGTAATGTGAATTATAGAGATTTCTTTTCCATTTCGCTCAATATATGCTGTGTCTTCCCATTCTTTGTGTCTCAGAATTCTGCTATACTGCATTCATGAAAGGAAACACAAAAATTAGAGTATATTCACATTTTGGTTTTTATTCTCTTGCAAAACCTCCTAAGGTTTGTAGACAAGATAAGATTATTATTCTAGTCAAACTATTATTTTTGACTTGGGGAAAACTAATCGATATTACTTTCAGAGCCATTGTAATACTGACAATCTATACAGTAAGAATGGAAATAGCTGTAACAAACTGCCTATAATTCTGAATTAAATTGCAGGCAGAAAATAAATACAGGGGAAAAAACAATAGTGATGGATTGCCATAAGAATTATGCAGTTTAAAGAATCAAATCCTGCTAGTCATGCTTACAGTTTACAAATAAAATGTGTGTGTGTGTGTGTGTGTGTGTGTGTGTGTGTGTGTGTGTGTGTGTGTGTGTGTGTGTAAAATGTTATTTAAAGCTTCATTTGTAAATCTTCAGATGCGGTAAGATTAATATATCTGAATTGTTAAACCAAGAAACAATTTTGAATATCTGCGGTTTAGAATATATTTTATATCAAATGAATACTTTATTCTTTTCCTCCCCCCAATCATCTCAATAATAATAAAAAAAACTCTCAGGTGCTATCACCTACTTGTGACCAATCCAATTCCAGCTGCCATAGAAAATCTGACAAACACATTGTCAACCTCCTGTTTTTAATGTGTAATTTATTTTCTCTATTTTATCTGTAAAATAAATGTCTATCCTATCCATTTCTACCTGTAGTTTCATTTGATTTAAAGTCAGTGTTATATGTATCTACACTAAATGATGGAATGTACCTGTCTAAATTTACTGATAGGCATACAGGTATTTTAGCTTGTGTAAGAGAAATAGGAACTTTATGTCTACTTGCATTATATTATTTACCTGTGTCATCATTATCTCATAAGAGAGAGGCTCTAGCACTGTATTTTTCCTTTGGTCCAATTGAAATAGAACTTTATGTGATCAGGAAATTTGATAAAGCAAGGTGACCAATCATATGGATGCTTTAGTGTGGAACTCTCTCCACTCATTTAATCTTTATTCTTCCTTCCTGATTAATGTTATTCAAAATGTTTCAAAAATGTTTCCCCTCCATTTTTTTTTCTATTTATCTCTGCAATCCTCACAATCTTGGAGCTGTTGTATTCTATCAATTGCCAAGAAAATGGGAGTTATAATCCAGAATAGACAGGGTCAGGCAAGGAACATAAGGGTGAAATAGGAAAGAGAAAAAAAAGAAAAGAAAAGAATACTGGTTTACAAGGAGAAAGGCTCAGAAATAAAAGTAGTTTAATTTTACCAGTATTGGGTTACTAATAAAAGGAAATTTAGTCCTGAGTACTAACTGGTTCCAGTTTCCAAGATACAGCTTCAGGTCAAAATTCCATCAAAATAATTCAAAATTACGAGGGGGATGTGCGATTATGATCCATAATTTTTCTGCAAAATGTGATATAGCAATGAGAATGGTATCACACCAATCATATAAATCTATATTTTGATTGATACCAATAACATAACTTTCCATTCATTTATTGGTTTTTTCATGTAACATTTTCATGCTTTTTGCATGAAAAACTGACAAGCTCTAACATCAGATTAAACGACAAGGTTCCATCTTTATTTGGTATCTAAACTGCACTTTTTGGCTTTTCTCTTGTGAACTGAAGTAGGATCATCCCTGGGAGATTCTAGCAGTAATCGGCAAGCATGGATGTACTCCATTTCCCTTAGTGTCTTTTCTCCATGCCTGCGATATCCTGGAGAAATCTCTCCCCTTGTTCATCACTCATTGTCCCACAGTTTAAAGGGAAATACTCTAACTGTGTGTTTAAGAAGTGAATTTTCAGTGACATGTTTGCACCAAGCTTTATAGGACCTAAACAAATTTTCCACATGTTTTTCATAGTTATCTGCCTTGCTGTTCTCAAAGTGAAGATAAATTTATACACTTCCATGTGGTACCATTTTCATTGTTCTATCGTACTTTGTCGAGAAGTTACATGATCATTAGACACCTTCCTCCCTTGTAGGTAAATATACTCGTCTGTGTATAAATCTTTATTGTGAAATATCTTGAAAACTTTAGCCAACCAGCACATTTATCACCTGTTTTCTAATCCATCTAATCAAAACATGTAAAATTAACACATTTTATCTCAGAGGTTGATAATTTCCCAAAATTTGTAGACAAGGTGTAACTGTAAATTATAACACACTAGCTGAATACCCATGCTCCGCTACGAAACTATGTGATCGGGCTTGATAAATCGACACTTACAGCTTGAAAATTAATGAGTAGTTATGATCGTCCTCTCCTCTCCCCTTCTCTCCATCAGGCTTGCCCTACAGAAGCCTCCCCTATCCCATCCCCTTCTCTCCCTCAACCTTGCCCCACAGAAGTCTATCCTATCCTATCCCCCTTCTCTCCCTCAGCCTTGCCCTACAGAAGCGTCCCCTATCCTATCCCCTTCTCTCCCTCAGGCTTTCCCCACAGAAGTCTATCCTATCCCCCTTCTCTCCCTCAGGCTTGCCCCTCAGAAGCCTATCCTATCCTATTCCCCCTTCTCTCCCTCAGGTTTGCCCCTCAGAAGCCTATCCTCTCCTATCCCCCTTCTCTCTCTCAGCCTTGCCCCACAGAAACCTCTCCTATCCCCTTCTCTCCCTCAGGCTTGCCCCACAGAAGCCTCCCCTATTCTATCCCCCTTATCTGTTTCAGGCTTGCCCCACAGAAGCCTCCCCTATCCTATCCCCTTCTCTGCCTCAGCCTTGCCCCACAGAATCCTCCTGTATTCTATCCCCTTCTCTCCCTCAGCCTTGCCCCACATAATCCTCCCCTATCCCCACATAATCCTCCCCTATCCTTCTCTCCCTCAGCCTTGCCCCACAGAAGCCTCCCCTATCCTATACCCTTCTGTCCCTCAACCTTGCCCCACAGAATCCTCTCCTATCCCCTTCTCTCCCTCAGCCTTGCCCCACAGAATCCTCCCCTATTCTATCCCCTTCTTTTCCTCAGGCTTGCCCTACAGAATCCTCTCCTATGCTATCCTGTTCTCTCCAGAGTTATGTTCAGGTTGGGAGGGGGGAGTAGAACATCTAACTAATTAGCATCAGTTCTTGTTAATAATAATATAAGAAATACTAATGATCTGATGGTCATTTTGAAAAATTCTTTCTTAGAGAGTACCTAGAATCCAAGAGGAACATGCGTGCCAAATTTCAAGTTAGTAGGCTTTACGGTTCTGGAAATTTCATGATCGCGGCATGAGTGGTTTTCACTTTTATATATAGAGAGATTTGTGTGTGTTTCAGGTATAGAATAGGTTAGAATAGAATTTTTTATTAGCCAAATGTGATTGGACACACAAGGAATTTGTCTTTGGTGCAAATGCTCTCAGTGTACATAAAAGAAAAGATACGTTCATCAAGAAGAGTGTCTGGAATGATGGTATTGAATGCTGAACTAAAGTCTACAAAGAGGATACTTGCGTAGGTCTTTGGAGATTCAAGATGTTGTAGAATGTAGTGCAGAGCCATATTAACAGCAGTATCTACAGTAACTAGCTATCTGAATCTAGCTCATGAAAAGTTATTTTGGCACAATTATTGACAATGTGTATTAGATGTTTTGGAGAATTTAAATTTAAAGGTGATTTACAAATATTACATACTTCAAAAGAACTATAAGCAAATTTATTTATTTAATTTCTATAGATAAATAAAGCTTCTATTTAAAGTAAAACTTCAGTATTGATAGATTTCCTTTTGGTTTTTTACTGTAGACAATTAAATACATTCCTTATCTCTATTAATACAGAGTTATATTGGGATGTGAAATATTCAAAAGTAATTTATCAAAAATCTTGTATTAATGCAAACACGCAGCCTTCACATAAAAAGTTTGATTACAATTAGCATCTAATAACTGCATCATGGTCTAAGTTTTATTACTACCAAAAATCTGCAGCAGAATAAGCAAAGTAAGTGAAAGAAAAATCACTTTGTTGGACTAAGTTGAATGTGTTTAATCAGCATGAACTTTAAATAGAATCCAAAAATTAGTCATTTTTAAAACATGTAATGAATTTCCTAATATCTTTATAGAGAAACAATATGGTCTACTTCCATCCATCCATTTCACTGGCCATGGTTCAGGAAAGCAACAAAAGATACAATTAGATTTAAGCATTTATTGGATTCTTTTCATGTTTATTGGCTATTATTGTTTAAATTTGCATATACAGAAATGATGAGTTAATTCAGCATGCTCCACTCTGATGCCCTCCAATTGTGTTGGTTTACAGTTTTGATCATCCACTACCAGTATCTATAGTGTAAAGCCTTCCAGAAAAGTGATTTAAGTAATGTAAGTGGTAGATAGGTTTTGAAACTTTATAGCAATAAAAGTATCTTAAACTAATGATATAATCAGCGAACTATTTAGGCTTAGGGGAGTGGACATATTTACGGTCAGAACAGTGGTGGGTTTCTCTTACCTTCCCTACCGGTTCAGAAGTGCTCGCTATGCTCGCTCACGTGTGTTACATCTGGGTACTGACCCTATGCACATGCGCAGAAGCCTTTGAACATTCACAGAGCATTTGTTGCCAGCCGCTTTCAAGCAGCGGCGACCGGGAAATGGTTTTGGGGATGTGGCAAGCCAGCCATCACTACCGGTTCGGCGAACGGGGCCAAATTTCTGCCACCGGCTCACACGAACCAGTCCGAACTGGTAGCAACCCAACACTGGTACAGAAGCATCTACATCTATAAGAATTGTTTCGTTTTATGCAAGAATAGACAAGATAAATATCAGTATATATACATATACTTATTTCAAGCCCATTCTGGCTATTTATCTTAAGTTTTTGGAAATGGTAGCTTTTTAGTTTGACATAAATCCCCAGCTGAATTTTTTATTTTTAATTCATACAGCAGAGGTATATATTTTAAAATTAAGTCAATGTGTTTATTTCTTATGTATTCAATGATATTCTATTTTGTTCATATTAAAAACTAAAATGTGGTAAATTTTAGAGGATTACATTCAAGTCTCCTGGAGAACATATATGGCCTTGGAGACTCAGTTGTGCAACTCGGTCTTTCAAAATTGCAAGATAAATGGGTTTTATTTTTGCTACATCCTACAGCTATACTCATACAGAACAAATATTTACAAGAATGGCCTTAATTATGTAGATACATTTCTTCAAATGAATTCTGAAGAAATTCAGAAGAACTTCTGCCCCTTTTTGATGAATGTTGACACAAACTTAGCTGCCTTTTTACGATTCTTCCAATCCGTAGCATAGCTCTCAATTAAATATTAATAATGTATTTGATATAATACCTTTGGAATATATGCATGTGAATATACACAAAATATATTAAGTAAAATGTTTTAAAGAAGAGATGTTGCAAGGGGTTCCAGAGAGGCAATAATTAAATTAGCATCATGCTTTTATGACAAAATCTCTACCTCTTTTGTTAGTATAATCTGATGTCATAGATATATACAAAATGGCGGGGGGGGGAGTATGCAGTGCACTCACCATTTTTGATAAAAGCAACGGACGTCCCTGTTGAAACATATGAAAAATCAGTAAACTCATGTGTAGATGGAATGGAATCGTAAAGACAAGAAAATGTGCAGCAGCATAGAAAAGAGTCGCTTTGAACAGCAAAATGGCTGGGATATAAATTAAATAAATTAATAAATAAAATTCCAGAAACAAGAGAAAGGGGGCAAAGATTATATCCCACATATTTTCCAGGGACAAAAAGTGGCTTACATTTGTATAAATATACATTATTTATGCAACTTTTTGATGTATGTTGGACTGATGGAGTGTGACTTGCTCAAAATCACTAAATGAGTTTTCATAGCAAAGGGTGGGTCTCTCCAATTCTACTTTAATTTACTTTAATGTACCCCAATGCAGTAAGGAATACAAAACCTTGGCTTTTTAGAACTCCTATAATGTGAATAGAAAGGCACAAAGCGATAAAATTAATTATTATTTATTGAGCCAGCTATGTAATAAACCTATGGCATTTTGGGAAGCCAATTTCACATTTTAAAAAAACCATCCAGCATGAATAGCATTGTATTATTTAGCTGTCAATATATATATATTTTTAATGAAAAAGTAGTATGTATCGCAATCAACATGCTATAGAAGATTCATTAATGACAGTAATTTTCAATTGGTGAGTCTGCAAATAACAGGCACCATTATTTGGGTCTAGGACAATTTGCCACAACCAACTCACTGTAGGACAATTCACCATGTAAAATTTCATGAGGGATAACTCAACACAATAAATGTTATCTCCCATTGTTTCTTTGGCATTATTTCCATTTTTGTCAGGGTTGCGGAGAATATATCCAACATCTTCCCTTTCCTATTTTCCTCCCAACAAACCTATGAGATGGTTTGAGAGAGAGTGATTGGTTCAAAGTCACCCAGCTAGTTTTCATGGCTAAAAGCAGGACTTGAGCTTCCAGTTTCCCGCTTTTTGATTGGTGTCTTAACCACTATGACTCTAAGACTTAGGCTTTTAGACTATTTCATAGTAGTAGAGTCAGGATTACCCATATCTTAATCATTTTTCTCAGCCTAGAACAGTGATGGCGAACCTTTTTTGGCTCGGGTGCCAAAAGGGTGTGCACCTGCCCACACCCATAATGCAATGCCCTGCCCCTGCATATCCGCACAACCCCCCACTGCCCCCCGTGCATGCGCACAGGCCTCACTGAAGCTTCCGGTAAGATTCAGGAAAGCCCCCTAAAGCCTGGGGATGGCAAGAAAATGGCCCAACGGGCCAATCGGAGTTTAGGAAATGAAACGGAAGTAGAGCTGCCCTACTACTTACCTTCAGATAGTTGCAACCAGGCCTCGCACACCTCGGCCCATTTCTTCTGCAGCCGGCAATGCTTTCCTGAAGGCCTCTCTAGCTGATAACAGAGCTCTGGATCTACCTGGAGCTCTGTTATCAGCTGCAGAGGCCTTTCCTGAAGGCCTCTCTAGCTGATGACAGAGCTCTGGATTGATCTGGAGCTCTATTATTGGCTTCAGAGCCTTCAGGAAAGCCTTGCCAGCTGCAGAAGAAATGGGCCGAGGTGTGGGGGGGGGGCTGGCTGCAACTGTCCAAAGCCAAAGAAGTTCCTGAAGACCTCTGACAGCGAAAAGGAGGCTGGGGGTGAGCACACAAGTGAACTTCCGGTGGGTCTGTTGGGCCATTTTTGCCATCTCCAGGCTTCAGAAGAATTTCCTGAAGCCTGGGGACAGCGAAAACTGCCTAAAAGAGAGGCCAAAAATCAGCTGGCCAGCATGTGCATGTGTGCTGGAGCTGACATAGGGCAATGCCTCACGTGCCCTCAGATATGGCTCTGCGTGCCACCTGTGGCACACATGCCATAGGTTCGCCATCACTGGCCTAGACTGTCCCATAAGTTGTCAGACAATTATTTATATTGATGGCAAACAATATGACAAATATTCTTAGAAGATGGGTGAGAAAGTTCAAGAACATATGAAGACCCATGTTAGAGAATGGCGGCTTTCAGGCCAGGTTGCAGATATGTTGGGCTCGATCCAGCAAAAACTTTACATGGATAGCAAAACCCATTTCATCCACAGGGTGCTCTGGTACAGTGAAGTTCTGCTGGCTAAATGTAGAAGGGACAATTCCTACTATTCTGTTGCAAGTTCCTACATTCCCAAATAACTCTCCAGAGCAGTGACAGACTTGGCACCCACACTCATAGAACAACAAGTAATCAGCAGAAAATAGCTTTTCCTTTCTGCTCTGCTGACTTCCTTTGCCATAATAAAAAACAGGATTTACTCCATCTCTTCTGCATTCCAAGTAACAGAGAAAATGGACCCAAAAATTGAATGTAGCACCCTTTTTTAAAATGTTAGTGTGTGCTTAGCAAAAAGTTCCTCAATCAAAAAAGCAAGGCTGGGTTGTAAATTTTATTTTCATGTCTTCTTATAAGAAATTGAATTTTTTTCAGTAGTTCATTCCACACTGGCAAACTCTCTTTTAATTTTTTTTAATCACATGTTACCTTTCAGTTATAAAAGCCATGTAAGTAGATAGACTATTATCTCTCTATGTTTCATTAATAAGTAATCCCTAGATTATGTAGAAATAATCCTGGAGTAACAAACAGTTCATAGTATTGAAACTGAAAACACGATTGTGCTGCTATGGTCCAGCATTTATTTAAAGAGGGAAATGGAAAGGTTACTTGAGGAGTATCCAGAGCAGTGGTGGGTTGCTCCTGGTTCGGAATGGTTCTTAGAACCAGTAGCAGCGGTGGCGGGAGGCTCTGCCCACCCACCCGGGACGCTTCTGCGCATGCACAGTAGCGTTGCGCATGTGCGCGAGCGCAAACCGGTAGCAAACTAATTCAGAACCCACTACTGATCCAGAGGCCTTTCAGTTCTACAGGAGGTCTTATGGCATTCAAACAATATGGCTTCAGAACAAGACAAAAAATATTATGGACTTCTTAAGTTTAGCTGATCATCATGAGGTGACCCGGAAGACTTTATATGCATGTCGTTCCACAATAAGACTTTTTCTAGTTCTTGAAATGTCCAGGGTTGTCTGAAAAAAAGACCATGGAAGGGAATACTTTAGAATATATTCCCTGGCCTTTAACTGAAAAGCTGGAAGCAAGAGATACTATCATTATCAAGCACATCTTTGTTTATTAAAGTTTTTTTTATTTTTAATTACAATTACAAAATAAACATTCCATTTATCCATCTGCAGTGTGTCATCTGGTTACAAATCTCTTTGTGTGACATCCTTTCTCCTTTACCATCTCATTTATATTTACATTATTTCACTAAATTTTATGTATTTAAACATTTAAGCATTTTAAAGTTCTCTATTTTCTTAATGTCTTATCTTAATTATACCTTATTAACATTAAACATTTTTATTCTTATTTCTTATAGCCTATCAGTTCATTTATTTACATCTTTATCTTAATATACGTATTTTTTTTCTACTTTTAACCTTCATTTCCAAAATTCTTTTTTATTCTCCAACCATTTATAAAATACCTCCCAAATCTCATAGTATTCAGTTTGTTCTTTCTCTTTAATCGCTAAAGTCAATCTATTCATTTCTGCACATTCTAATATTGTCCTTATCACATTCTCATCATTAGGAATATCTCCACTTTTCCAGTGTTGTGCAAATACAATTATAGCTGCTGTTAATACATGTATGATCAGATATACATTCGCTTTTTTATAGATTTCAGGTAAAATTCCTAACAAAAATATTTCTGGTTTCAATTCAATGCATTGTTCTATCATTTCTTCCAACCATGTCTTAATTTTTGTCCAATACTTTTTTGCTTCTCCACATGTCCACCACATATGATAGTAAGATCCTGGTATTTGGTGACAAAAATATATATAATACTGATGTTACACTAATATAAATACAACTTTATTTGTATCAGTAACTCTCTTTCTGAGAGAAAATGGAAAGTTCTCCATTTAAATAAGATAAAACAAAATTAAATTACAATATATATATATGAGAATTTCAAAATTGTTGTCTTTCTGGAAAAGTTTTTCAAAAGCAAATAGCTTTTTTAAATCAAATTGCAGGAGAAAAGATGAAAAATTTGCATTTGGGTCCCAACAGCAGCCAAAAGCTTTGCCACTATCTGGTATAACAACTCTTTAGGTTAAATTAGAACAGGAATGAACAGCTTTTCTTTCCCCTTTCCTTTTTGTGGCTGCATGGCAATGGTGGGTTCCTACCGGTGCGGTCCACTCTGTCATTCCGGTAGCGGCCAGCTCCGGTGCCCTCTTTTTGGGCTTTTTTGCTTCTGCGCATGCGCAGAAGCAAAATCTCGCTGAAATCGTGTGCGTGCGCACATCCCCTCATGAGATTTCAGCGAGATTTTGCTTCCACGCATGCGCTGAAGCAAAATTGCGTGAGGGGGCACACACATGTAGCGAGCGCACACGTGTACGAAATGTGGAGATGCGCGTGCAGTGCACCGGTATCGGTATGTGAGCAACCTGCCCCTGCTGCACGTTCTAAGGCATAATCTGTCAGAAACCAGGTAAAATGTCTGTACTCAATTACCTTAATTTAGTTACTGAATTAAGCCATTTTCTCAGTTTCTGCAATACATTAAATCACAAGGAAACAAAAGAGAATAGGTTATTCGCTAATCATAAGAAACCTGAAACTGAAGTTTAAACCAACCAAACCTAGTCTGTCATATAGATGAGGCCACTAGGCTTTTAATAGTCCTGGTGTTGGAAGGTAGCACCTGCCCCCCTCCTAGAGGAATGAAATATTTTAGGAAATAGTAAAAAAAAAGATAGAATATTATATTTCTGTAGAAATATGGAGAAACATGTTTTTAGGCAGAAAAAGACTCACTCTTAGTAGTTCCCACCTTTGACAATGGACCATTAAGACCAGAGCAAATTCACTCATTCCCCTCACCTTTGTTAATAGCCTGGGCCAGTCTATTCTACATAACAAAGATCTACCCCCTTCAGGCAGACCCATCTAGCAAACAGAGACTCACCACATGGCACCTGGGAAGATTGCATCAGCCAGTACTCAAACTAGCCTGGGACACAGACAAAGCCTACAAAGTTAGCTAAGTCCCCGCCCCTGGGAGTTTGACAGCCAATGGGATACATTTCTTACACAGGAACAGGAAACTCTAAGGTGGGGCCCAACAGAGGGTAGAAAACCCAGGCACTCTCAGCATCTCAGCCTTCTCTTCTTCAACATCTTCGAACCATGTGACCCCCCTTTTCTACAAACCATGGTTTTCTACCTCAAACCATGTGGTCCTGCTGTCCACCATTAGAAACCATCTTTCCAAGCAATCACCATGCTTCCAGTGTCTTTTTCACCATTTGGAACCGAACCCAGAAGGATATTCCTTACAACACTGGTTAAATATGTTCTGTGAATACAACCACATTGAATATAGAGAAAATCCACTGATGGAAAGTCAGAGGCAAAACCAGGCAGATTCCATGCCTTTTATTTATATTTTGCCATACTTTCCTATACCTTTTTCTCAGTCTCAGTAGGTGGGTGGAGAACATCAAATTGCTCGTGCCAGGTGTGAATTGTTTGCAGCTGAATGCACAGAATTAAATTTAGGTTCTGACTTGTCCACCTCTGGTAGAACAGCCATCTCCAGATTGATTTCATAATAACATTTTTTACTAGCTGAATCCCATTTTCCCCCTGCCATTTTTCCTCTTCTCTGAAACTGTTTGTTTAAATTCAACATGGATAGGATAGTATTTCCAAATGTCCTTGTACTAGAGTGCTGAGAGGTTCTTCAGAAACAGGTGTCAGGCTAACTTGAATAATCTGTTTCCAAATAGGTTACATTTATCATTGACAGCAACAAAATAGTCCTATGATACTTCAAGAGTGGCATGCTTATTACCACAGAACTTTTGGAGCACAATTCATTTTATCTGAGACATGGGAAATAGGATAAAAACACACATTCAGTTATTGTGAAGAAGAGAAAAATTGAAGGGAGAGAAATTATAAAGGGGGAAGTGAGAGATAGTGAGAGTTACCTATGTGACCATCCACAAAGAGCTGTAGATATTCTTGGTCTGAAAAATGAAGTAGTTTTGGTGGTTGTTTGATGGGAAAGAAAGAATGATACATGAATTCCAGTTCTTCTGTATGCTACCATGTTTCCCCGATAATAGGACATGTCCTGAAAATAAGGTCAAGGCTAATTTTTGGAGTGGGCGTAAATATATGCCCTCCCCTGAAAATAAGCCCTATGAAGGGGTGGGCGTGGCCAGCACAGGAGGTAGCCCTTCCCTTCCATAGTCACCACAGGGCTTCTCGGTCGCTCCAGCCACCATTCACGAAACAGCTGTTTCGCGGGTGCCACTCAGGCCGCCTCCTCCAGCAAGTATGGCTACTTTTGCAGCCAATTGTGGCTGTAAAAGAAGCCAGAGGCTAAGTGGAATATCCCATATGCCTTGCGCCCTCCTTACCTGCGGTGACAGTCACAGCAGGCAATCCCATCCATGGAACAGCTGCCTCGTTGGTGCCACTCCAGCTGGTACCTCCAGCAAGCGTGGCCGCATTTGCCATCGATTGTGGCCACAAAAGCAGCAGGAGGCCAAGCGATGCACCCCACACGCCAGCCTTCCAAAGGGTACTGTAGCAGCTGCAATCCACAATTTTTTCACTGTTATTTTGTCCCGACCCACGTGGCCCAGTACGGTACTTGGCCACATGAATCGGGATGAAATAAGGGCTTAAAAAGTGTAGATAGAGGCTGCTACAGTACCCTTCAGAATGCCAGCGCGAGGCATGAGTTTCCTGCTGCAGAAGTGGCTGCGCCCGAGGAGTGATTTTGGGAGAGAAGGCAAAGGGGAAGCGATCAGCTTCCCCTTGCCCTTATCCCCCCTTTGGCTCTCCAAGGGTCTCTCCCAGAACCAAGCTCTAGTGGAGCTCAATCAGAGAAGTGGCCCCAGGCTTTCAGGAGCAAAATTCAGGCTGAGAGGAGCCAGGGCGGGAGGGAAGTCCAGTGCCACTCCAGCACTCTTCTTTCCTTGGAAATGGAGTCTTGGGAGGGGGAAACGGCATCCCCAGGCCGGGTGGGTATGTTAGTATGTGTATAAGAAAGCAGAAAGGGAGGGAGCCAGCAGCCACAGATTAAGGCCAAGTGCTTATTTCTGTGTTCAAAAAAAAATAAGACAAGGTCTTATTTTCAGGAAAACACAGTATGAAAATGGTCTTCAGAATTCTTTTGCTTGAGAATTGTCATATTGAGGTTTGAGATAATATCTAAGAGCAGTGTTTCTCAAATTTGTCAACTTGAAGATGTATGAACTTAAATTTCCCAGAATAAAAGTGGATTCAATGAGTGCAACAGAATGAACAGCTGGCAAGTAGATCAGCTCTTCATAATACCTCCCTAGAAAAAGAAAGGGCTTGAGATAACACATAAATGCTCCAGACATTTGCTTCTCATGAGGTGACCACAAGACACAGTCTTTCCAGAACACTGGAAGATGAGGGAACTCCAAGATCAAACAAGATTTAATGCAAAATATTACTATAAATATTATTTACCTGGACAATATGGTAGTTCTTGCTTGGCAAAATGTACAATTTAAATTTTTTGCCTCTGAAATAATAAAAGAAGAGGAAGAAGAAATAACAAAGGAAGGGGAAGAAGAAGGCATATATTATTTGTTTCAAAAATCAATAATTGCATTAAATTTCAACTCTACCATAGGATGTTTGATTCAAAAGTCAAAGAACAATACTAACTTCATATCCACTGTCTGGCCATAGTAGGTTATGCTGCAAATGCCCTACAAATGATGGAAAGACTCTGAGAAATCTTGGTACAACTATAGACATGTGGATCTACCACCACTAGTGTTTCTTCCAATGATGATGGAGTTATAGCAGTTCTTAGGCTTCTTTTTTTCATCATAGAAGGATCTAAGGCTCAGGCTTCCTTTTATACCACTCTGGATTTGACAGTTTCCCTCCCCCCACTCACTCCAGAAGAAGATATGGGGAAGATTTTTTTAAATGTAAGGAAAAGGCCTATTTAGAAGAGGCCTATTTACAGAGCCCCTGACTACGACATCACACATGCGAACAAATTAACCTCACTGCTAATGTGGGCAGCCTCCTGCCCACAACCTCTTATCTTTCTTGGTGACCTCAATCTACCTCTTATTAATTGGACCCTAAACAAATGTACGACTGAACCCATCCATGCAACCCTATACAGCACTGTTACTAATCTGGGACTAGATCAACTAGTAATTTACAACACTTGATTCAACAACTGCCTCGATCTCATCTTCTGCAACAGCTTAAGCTCAATTTATGGCGCTCAATTACAAATAAAAGAACCCCTTTCCAACAGTGACCACAGCATGATTGACTTTTGTCTCAATTTACACCTTAAAGATGGGATACCCAATTACAACTTCAAAAAAGCCAACTATGAGCTCATAGACGCTGATCTCTCATCTCTTGATTGGCAAACTCTATTCTCTGGCTGTAACACTGCCGATGACTATTATAACATTTTCTTGCTTGAAGTCAAAAGAACTATCAAACTACATGTAACCACTAATAACTACCATAACCAAAAAACAAACAAATATGGGATATGCCCATATCCATAAGGAAGCTCCAATCAAAAAAAAATCTCTCTGGCAGAAAAACAAAGCTGTCTACGTAGCAAACTTTAAAAACCACTACAAAAATATATGCCACCAAATAAAGACTGAATATCACAGCAAACAAAAGGAAAACCTTCTGTGCATGAAATCCAACCACACCTTCTACAATTTTGTAAAGAACAAACTTAAGGGCTTGAGATCCATCCCATTCCTAAAAGGACCTAATGGTAAAGAATGTAATGATGAAACAGTTAAAGCCAACCTCTTCAACACATTCTTCAGCTCAGTCTTTGTAAACAGCAAAGGGAATGCCCAACATTCCCTAGCCGTACCACAAACAATTACAACGATCTAACACAAATAGATTTCACAGAAGATAACATTGAAAAGGCACTACGCAGCCTAAAACCATCTCTATCAATTGGACCTGATGGCCTATGTGCACATTTCCTAAAAAAGCTTTCCACTGCTATGGCTGAACAGCTAAGCATAATCTTTGAAAAATCCTTCAGGACCAGCTCCCTACCAAACCTATGGTCTCCGTACATAACTTGATAGCTGCGTTCCTGACAAACAGACAATAAGTGATCAAAATAAGGAGTGCCCTATCAAATCCCGCACCTGTTAACAGTGGTGTCCCCCAAGGCAGCGTACTAGGACCAACACTCTTTATACTTTACGTAAATGACCTTTGGAATCACATTATAAGCAATTAGCCACCCAGAGTCTCTGTGGAGTGGGCGGCATACAAATGCAACAAATAAATAAATAAATAAACAAATAAACAAATAAACAAATAAACAAATAAACAAATAAACAAATAAACAAATAAACAAATAAACAAATAAACAAATAAACAAATAAACAAATAAACAAATAAACAAACAAATAAATAAATAAATAAATAAATAAATAAATAAATAAATAAATAAATAAATAAATAAATAAATAAATAAATAAATAAATAAATTGTGTTCTCTTCGCCAATGATGTAAAACTTTTTAACACCACCGACAACACTGCTACCCTTCAAAAAGACCTGGACTTTGTGTCAGAATGGTCGAACAACTGGCAACTCCAAATCTCAACCAACAAATGCTCTGTCCTACACATTGTCAAAAAGAATCAGAACACTAAATAAAAGCTGAATGGACACAATCTTGCAGACAACTCTCACTCTGTCAAACACCTTGGAGTACTCATATCTAATGATCTAAGTGCCAAAGCCCACTGTAACAACATTGCCAAAAAGGCATTAAGAGATGTAAACCGAATCTTACATAGCTTCTTTTCCGGTAATATTACACTATTACACTATTACACTATTACACTATTAACCAGAGCATACAAAACATTTGCTAGACCAATTCTTGAATACAGCTCATCTGTCTGTAACCCACACTGCATATCAGACATTAATACAATTGAGCGTGTCCAGAGATATTTTACATGAAGAGTCCTCCACTCTTCTGCTCACAACAGAATACCTTACGCTTGAAATTCTGGTCTTAGAAAACTTAGAACTACGTCGCCTTCGGCATGACCTAAGCGTAGTTCATAAAATTATCTGCTACAACATCCCACCTGTCAACGACTACTTCAGCTTCAACCACAACAATACATGAGCACACAACAGATACAAACTCAACGTGAACCGCTCCAAACTCGATTGCAGAAAATATGACTTCAGCAACAGACTGGTTAATGCCTGGAACTCACTTCCTGGCTCTGTGGTTACATCCCCAAATCCCCAAAATTTTAATCTTAAACTGTCTACTGTTGACCTCATCCCATTCCTAAAAGGGCAGTAAGAGGCGTGCATAAGTGCACCAGCGTGCCTACCGTCCCTGTCCAAATGTTCCCTTTTATCTGTACCCATCTTATGTATTCAAATAATGTTATACTTATGTATATTATCAAATACATACTTGACAAAATAAAATAAAATAAATAAAATAAAATAAAATAAAAGCTTTTAATCAGTCAGGTTTTAGAACTAGCAGTCAACCCAACAACTTAATTGTTTCTCATTACCCAGTAGCTTCAGGATTATTGAAGATTTTGTCTATGAAATTTTTATATGAAATTCCAAAAGGTAACAAACCAATGTTCAATAACTATCATCAGACAGATACCAAATTCTACTGACCAAAGAAAAAGAAAAAAAAAGACAAGAAATGAAATGAAATGAGTTGGGCATTGTGACTAGAATCGATTCATTCAATGATCTCTTATAGCTGGCCTGAAAAACATACAGAACTCATGGCAGTATTGTCTGCTTTACCAACAACTTCCTAGCCAATTATTATTGCAATGTCTTATGTCTATCAACAACAATTAATAGCAAAACAATAATACCACTTTGCATAGCTTATAATTATGTATTTGTTTATTATTAAGAAATAATAATTGCTGAAAAAACATAATCTTTAAAATATTTCACAAGTTTAGATAAATCATAAGAGCATGTTTTATTAAAAAAATGTGGCTCTGTCCATATTGACCTGAACTAAGAATGGCTTTTGAAGAAAATTCACATTTTTCAGCTCCTACAAAGATTTGTCTTATCATGATTTAAGGTTTTGGGCTACCATATGGGAAATATGGTGAATTGGACAGTCTGACAACAAGAAAAAAGCATATTAAATTGTTTTGCTGTTATCTGTCTTTTGAAAGAAATGATGTGTAGGAATGAAACATTAACTTTTGTAGTCTATTTATTTAGTAGATTTATTACTATGGGTAAAACATTTATTTTTAAATAGAAACTGGCATTCAATGAGTTCAATTTCTTTTTGGCAAAACACACTACTTACCATAGTTTTATGAAGACAAGAAATGCTTGCACAGCATGGGGTAGTCATTCTTCTAAGTGCAGGTTAAAATATGTTAATAATTGCAAATAGTATTCTACTATTAGTGAATTTACAGAATGATGTTCGGCATTTATATAGAATAATTAGAAGATGTTTATAACTAAAAACCAAATGCAACAATTTTTCCCCTAAACAATAAGGTCAACCATGATCAGAGTCTGGTATCTTAATTCCACATTTTTAATTTAACACAAAATAATATTAAGAACCCTTATTGTGCTGCATTTTCTCACTTGGCTCACTAATTAGTAGAAATATTGTTAGATGAATAATGGCAAGCAATTATGTATTGTTTGGTTAAGGAAAAAATTAAACTATGGAAATAAAATCCCTTTAAATTTGTAAACTATGAAATTATTTCTGTCATTTCTTAAAAATATTTTTAGTACAGCAGGCTACAGAAAAAGGAAAGGATATGATTTTGTTCAAGTATACCTACTGAAATGAGCTATCATTGATTTGTATTGGAGCTGGAAAAATTTTCGTGATCAGGAGATTTTTATTATTTATTTATTTATTTATTTATTTATTTATTTATTTATTTATTTATTTATTTATTTATTTATTTATTTATTTATTTAGCCAGTGAACCAAGATGTGCCATGGGTGAGAAAATGAAATAAGGAATTCTATCATGAAAATGATAAAAGCCCATTTTTACAGGAATGATAGAGGAGTATGTTTTTAGAAGTAGAACTACAGGTATATATTTGCACTGGATTGTTGGTGCAAGTTCCATCTATTAAAGCTCATTCAGTGGACTTCTGCATGTCAGAAGTCAGATCTTAAAGTCAGATTTCAGTATTTTTCTCTCAGCAAACCTCCTTTCAAGTAAAATGCTCAATCACAACTCATCAAGGTAGTGTTGATCCTTAGCAAACATTTAGATAGATGTTATTCATGATGAACCATCTAAACCTAGCCTTTCAGATCTTCCAGTGGTGCATCTATTGTTACGATAAACAAATCAATGTACTTTGCTAGGGGTTATCATTTTATCTCCTTTCTTTCCACCTTTCCTACCACTGTGGACCTCTTGAGCATCTTTAATAAATGACACACTGTATGGTTTATGCCACAGATCTGGTTTGTTGAAAGTCAAGATTCAAAATTAAGGTTCAGGATAAAAATGAATAACATCCAAAACATGGCCATACACAGCATTCGTTTTGTTTTGTTTTCAGTTTAAACATTTTCAATATTTAATTATTTCAGGATTTGCACAAACTGGCAGGAGAAGTGGTCATCTTGATGTTGGTAAACTACCAGTGTCTACCCTTATTGGCTATGATGCTTAGGAATGCATTAGGAATTGTAGTTCAGGAAAATATGGAAGAACACATATTCTCCATTCATGATATACTCCAAAGGAGATGCAAAGAAGGGCTTTTCCCTGGAGACTGTATTTGTAGTATAACTGTCTTTTGAAATTGTTTATGCTAACATTTCCAGGACACAAGATTGTAATCTGCTCTTAATCTTTCCTTCTATTAGTACTTTCTATAATTCTTATCAGGTATTGAAGGGCTGCCATTCACTAGGAGTTACTATTTACATGCTGTTTTGAGATGTCTTGCTAACAGCTTAAATACTTGCTGTGATATGGAGGTGATGACACTTTAACTACACACATGTGTTATGAAGCTAAAAAACTTGAGAGACAGTGTATTGTAAAAATGGACAAAAATAACCGAGAAGATAAGAATGACCTCTTGTTTCAATGTCACTGATTTCTAATCTCCACAAAGTAGTTTACAAAATGAACAAGGACACACAGAGAGCAAATTGGTTACTTCCAGCAGCCGAGCTCTGTTCTTACCTCAAAGTAGTCATTATCTCTAGGTGTGTTTAAAATTGACATTTTAAATATTCAAAGCTTTCGTGTTGGTTTTTGTGGAATATTTGAATGTCTCTCTTTTAGGAAAGGAGAATACTTGATTGCTTTGTCTTTCAACAGTCAAGTTTTAGAGGCTTCCTTTGTATTGTGAAGTAATAATAATAATAAAAAACTTATCCAAAGAGGCAGCCATATTTTCAAGAGTCCAGCTTTTGCCTCAGATTAACACCAGATCCTGACTTGGCTGAACAAACCATTATTTTGGCTAAAGGAATGTTATAAAAAATAATAGTCTGAGAGGGACTCATGCCAATCTTAATCTTCGTCTACACCAATCCTTTTATTTCAGTGAACAATCTAGATATGAACATGCTCCAAATACCAGCATCTGCAGACTAGATTCCAAAATAAAAGCAGCAGAAGCGATTTTTTATAGATTGAAGCCTTTGTTCCCTTACATCAGGGGTGTCAAACTCGCGTCATCACGGCAGCGTCATGTGATGTATCGGGATTTCCCCCCCTTCACTAAAACAGGTGGGGGCAGGGCCAGCAGGTGACGCAATCAGCCCGCGGGCTGCAAGTTTGACACCCCTGCCTTGCATGATTGGAAAGAAATGTTGTGACATATACTATAAAATAAGTCTCAGTGTGTTTCATGGAACAAACACATTTGTTCCATGGCAAGCATTGTTGAAAACAAATAAATACAATATGATTAAAACTAACTTATCTAGTAGTAATTTCTAGTTGGAATTGATTAATGCCTTCCAGAATTATGGAAGTTGTAGGTAAATATTGCAATAAATAATTAGAAATCCAATGTAAATTAGGAAGTTGAGCTGAGGTGGCGCAGAGGTTAGAGGCAGGTACTGCAGGCCACATTAGCTGACACTGATCTGCAGGTCAGCGGTTCAAATCTCATCGGCTCAAGGTTGACTCAGCCTTCCATCCTTCCGAGGTAGGTAAAATGAGGACCCAGATTGTTGGGGGCAATGTAAATATATACATTGCTTACTGGTGTAAACCGCTTAGAGAGTTCTTGCACTGTGAGGCGGTATATAAATGTCACTAATAAATAAATAAATAAATAAATAAATAAATAAAGTTGCAAATATATACTATCAGTCATAACAAAAGTAAAGACCAGCTAGACTGATATACTGTATGATATCTCAAGCTGAACAAGAATTGTTGGAATCTTAAAAGGATCCAGCAAATTGAATAATTTAAATGAGAGTAATCCACATGCTTTAATCATGAAGCAAGAGCCTAGTTCCAAGGAGTAGAAAACACATGTCCTTATATTTGTGCAGAAAGCAAATGATTCTCCTTTTTAATGTTTGGAAAGAATTGAACTGCTCTTTAGAAAAATCTTAATCTTTGGAAGAAAATTGGCCTTAAAAGACCATGATAATATTTTTCATGTTCCCAGATAGCAAATGAAATAAAACTGACTCTGCTTGATAACTTATGCAGCTTTATCCCCTATTAGTATTTCATTAAGTTTGCTGAAATGTGCTTCAGTTCATTTAAATTTGCCTCTATAATTTTTACCTGAGTAAAGATTGGTGCAGGTCATGTAAGAACAATTTATAGTCCTCAATCAGCATGTAGCTCTTAGCCCAATTTCAATTCCTTACCAAATTTAGAACTTCTTTACTTTTAGTAAAAAAAATATTATTTTATTCAGCATATGGCAATGTTACATTAGCCAGGAGACTATAGTGCTAATGCAAAGTAGTTGTTTGGCTGCCAACGTTTGCTAGTCGATTCTGTTCATGCTCGTGCATTATCCAGTGCACACTATAGGGGGTGAAGTAGCTCCACATTCATAAGGCCATGTCATCCTGAACTTTTTTCACCACCAGTGTCACTCTGCCTTCAGGTGTCACATCCAGTCCGGTCCAGTACTGGTCGAATTCATATTGGTGCTCAAAGTGCCTTTTTTCCCATCAAAGTGGTACCTATTTATCTACATGTAACATGCTTTCAAACTGCTAGGTTGGCAAAAGTTGAGGGAAGTGATGGGTATTCACTCCAACACACAGTACTAGGACTCGAACAATCAGAATATAAACCTTCTCCAGCATCATTAAGCCACTGAGCCATCACGTCTATCAAAAACAAAATATTACATAAAAAAGAAGGAAGAGAGTGATGATCAGAAAGAGGGAAATTGAAAAGCTGGGGTAAGAAGACAGGAAAGGGGGTAATAGCAAAAAAGAGAAAGAGGGCTTTAGATGGTGCTTGTCATTCCTGAAGGAAGCAGTCATTGGACTGAAAGATACAATCAGCTATATTTGCTTTGCAATATTAAAATAGAAAAATTTGAAACTAATTAGTATTTTTTATCACTGAAGGGGGAAAAAACCCATAATTTCTGCTAATACATTTTTATGCTCAAAGCAACCAAGTAATGTGGCCAATGTATATCCATTTTCTATTTTTTTAAATCATAAGAAATATTTTAAAACCACTGTATTTACATTTTAGCTGACTATTGTTTTGGGCTAATAATTTCTTTAGGGAACAGCTAAGCCACAAATGGAGAGATCATTTCATGTTTATCCAGTGTCAAAGAACATAAAATGAAACACAGAAAATTGCTCTGAATGAGGAGACCACCACTTTCATATCACAATGCTGGTGGACAGAGTTCAGTTGAGCTGGATACAGTATATATAGCAATTCATAGAATGATGTGGTGAGGAGGCCTTTATGTCCAACCTATTGTGCTGAATTGGGACAGTGAATGAAAAGTAGGGTTCAAACAGATAATATTTTTATATGACCAGTGCTACATTATGTTGCTTATTAATTTCTGAGTGATGTTGTCCATGTTTATTTCATATGCCTTGTTCCATGTTATGATTTCCATAATGGACAAAGAACATTTTTATTGGATCTTATAATGTTTATGCAAAACAACTCTACTAAGATTATTAGGGAAGTTCAAAAAAGAATGTATAATGTTTGTTATCAATGTAGCACAGTTTCTGAAATAATCTTTCCAGTTGAAAAATGAGCTTTAAAAAAAGGTAAATAAATGTTCTCTTTGCTTTACGTGACTTTACACATTTCATTTCCCCCCCTAAGAAGTTCCCTTTGTTAAAGGAGCATTCAAGGTTCATATCAGCTTTCTTTTAAACATTATGAGCCAAATTGCATCTTAAAAGCCCTCATCACCATTAGAAGCAATAAACAGTTATAGCTTTTTATGGAAAGATATATGAGGGATAGCTTGAGATGGAGACAGAATTTCTCTTACAGATGCATAAAGAACAATTTGGATGGCCAATGTCTGTATTATTACACTCAACTGTGGTTCTCCTCTCCCATCCCTGGATGAGAACACAAAATGGTAAACTATCGGGGGGGGGGAATCAACAATATGGATTAAATTATGTCCTTACAATGCAGTTTATGGGATACTACTAAATAGGATTTGTTGTAGATAAACATGTTGTGGTTAAGCATCCAATCTAGTTAGATAGAATGAAATCTGACAGTATGACTTGAATTGAAATTTTGTAACTTGGATTCAGTTTCTTGTATCAATCTTCATTATCACCTGTAACTTTCATCTTCTTGAACATCCCATCATAACATTTCCCAGCAAGGAAAATACCTTTCCCAGAATTCTTGCTATTGCAATACTTGCAGTTTCTAAAGCTTCTTTTAAAGGAGATTCAAGTAGAATGAATTTTAATAATCCAGCCTGAATGTGATGAAATCATGTATCCTTACCAAACAGAGCCACAGTTGGCACACTACCTTGATCTGTACAAACCAGCTCTGCATACATTGAGAAACTGAAACAATATCTCTGCTTTATTCTTTAAGAGGGAGAACTCACAGATTTTTAAAAACAAAATATCAATATTAGGCATGTACAGTAAAGTGTATCAGAATCGAAAACAAATGCAAGATTCTCAACATTTCAATGAGAGGTAAGTAGTTCTCCCACTTTCTGTAAAATGCTTTACAGAATCTAACGTGGAGCCTAATCTGGCCAGAGTAGGTCATGCATATCTGAAGCAGTGGTGGGTTGCTCCCAGTTCGGCCCGGTTCTACAAACCAGTAGCGGCGGCGGGAGGCTCCGCCCACCCACCCAGGACACTTCTGCGCATGCACAGAAGAGTTGTGAGTGCGCGCATAAAACTGTAGTAACGGGATTTAGAACCCACTACTGATCTGAATGAAGACATATTATGTGAGAAGATAGAGCTCCAGAAAGGGAGAATCTCATCCTGGCTCTGCCTTTCTTCCTGCAAGAAGTATAACATAGAATAATCCTTTTTTTTCTGCAGAGGAAGAAAGGGAAGAAGAAAAACAAAGAGAGAGAGGGGGAGAAATCCCTTTCTTCATGCAGAAGAAAGAGAAATCTGTCTCTGCTTTAGGCAAGGAAGAGCTCTTATATCTGATCAATTCCTGTGTTGAGAAAAGGTTTATTTCAACATGCTGAGTTTGAAAAAGAAGTTCTTGCCTCTGATCAGGAACTTGTCAGAAATAAAACAGTTTTTCTCGTCTCGGGTCTAAGAAGGAAAGTCTTTGTTAAGGATTGAACAACACAGAGGGCAAGCCTGGGGAGAATGGAAGGAAGCTGGCAGGTCAAACTAGAAAACTCCATAGAATTGAGTTATACACCAAGAACACTATCAGAATGGTACTAAAAAATGATTAATGAGACCTAAAACTATTTGATAGTTGATCATGTTCTTGTTGCTGGCAACCATAGATCTGATCAGATGAAAACATAAAAGTCAAATATAGTTAGTTATTGTATTTGAACTCACCCTGTATATCTGAACAAATTTACATCCTTTCTTTGCCTATATAGTTAAGGGGGAATTTCTAATATTTTAATAAAGCTAGTATTTGATTTAAACAACATTAGTTCTAAACAATTAGGTTTCTTATACAAAAGTATAATGCATCTTGGTGAGGGTAATTTACGTCATACTTCTTCATGTGAAATCTTATCTACGCCTCTATAAAATATGCAATTGTATATAAGCCAGCTAGATGAATAGACCTTCCCATAATAAGCAGAAGAGCTAAATAAATCACAGCACATAGATGTGAAATGCATGACGGAATCTTAAATATCTATAAAGCATCTTCATCTTTTGTGATTGGTTATTTAAGGATTTTACTTTCAAAAGGAAAGGCATAAAATGATGATAGCATAGTCTTCTATGCCTGCAGCTGTAGGTCTACAGACACTTGAGTTGAATTTACGCAAGTGTACAAGGCAAGTACTTAAAATAACATTAACCTCTGCTCCACATGCATTGGAATGTCAAAATTGGTATGTATCTTTCCTTGAAGAGCCCTAGGAAGCAAGAATTGATAGTTACATTTTTTTTCTTTTTACCCTCCAAGATGACTGTTGTTCACAGAATTATGTTTTCAGCCATTCAGGTAATTAGCATTGGAGTAGAGCAGAAAAATAAATAAACTGTGATAAATGTTTCAGAGCTACAACTTCATAAACAACTGAGCCCATTTTACACCTCAGTGACGGATACTATTAGCATGCTTAGCACTTTATTAACACTGAAAATGTTAGGTAATTGTATTAGAAGAGTTCAGAACATAATTCCCACTATTATCAGGAAAAGGGGTACACTGAATTAAAAAAAATTCTAGCATTATGTACTCAAATAACCAGTAATTACATATATCTGCAGATTCCCAGGCTGATCTCTGAAATATAATACAGTTTTTATTTTACAGTTTTCTTAATATAATTCCTTTAACACTTACTAGAATTCCCTCTTTTATTTATCTTTACCCAAAATCTGGAATATCATAGGCCATAAAATACATAGACTGCAATTAATATAGCAAAATTTACTTTAAAATGAATAAATACATTTCACTGTAACCTGGGAATTATGAATAGTGTTAACAAAATGAGGACCCGGATTGTTGGGGGCAATATGCTGACTGTAAATCACTTAGAGAGTGCTGTAAAGCGCTATGAAGCAATATATAAGTTTAAGTCAGGGGTGTCAAACTCAAGGGCTATAGGCTGCATCTGGCCCGCAGGGTGCTTAGATCTGGCCCATGGGCCTGCTCTGGAAACAGGAAAGGACCGATCTGCAGTGCCCCTGCCAGCAAAAAGAGAGCTCGGGAGGGCCATGCGTGGCTGAAAATGGAGCCTGGGTGGGCCATGCGCAGCTTCCCCGACCTCTATTTTTCATGGCAGAGGGCTGGAAGAGGCTGTCGTGGCTGAAAATGGAGCCCGGGAGGACCATTGTGGCTGAAAATGGACCCTCAATGAGTGATGTTGAGCTGGCCACGCCCAACCTGGCCATGCCCTCCCCAGCTCACCAAGGTCAAACACAACCCTGATGACGGTTTCAATGAAATCGAGTTTGACACCCTGATTTAGGTGGTATTGCGATTTCCAGAAAGATATTTTTTTAATATTTAGCCTTTTATAAGATATGTACATTTATTGTTGAAATGACTACTGTATTTTTTGGAGTATAAGACCTTTTTCCCCCTAAAAGAGGCTGAAAATTTGGGTGTGTCTTATACTCCGAATGTAGCTTTTTCGAAGCTTTATTTCCCCAACCCTAATGAGGCGCTAACAATCTTCCCGGCTCTTACTGGCTTGCAGGCTTTTTCATTGCTACTCCCTCCGAAGAAGGTTTTTTCCAGCCCTAAGTCTTTGCAGGCTTTTTTTTCATTGCTTCTCTCTCAGAAGAATGTTTTTTTCAGCCCTAACCAGGGGATAAAATAATGTGCTGAAGCTGACCAGACTAAGCACGCTAGCCAGATGAATACCTGGTAGGCAGATTTCGACCCCTATTTTCCTCCCCAAAAACTAAGGTGCATCTTATACTCCAGTGCATCTTATACTCCGAAAAATATGGTAATTGTTTAGATTGCTGGAACGGAAGTTAGCAAAAAATGTTAAACTTTTGCTCTACACCCTACCCCATTCTCCATGCCCAAAGTTTCTTTTGATGAGATTGTTCTGGTAAAATTATTTAGAATGCCTTCTTTGCATGATTCAAATTAACAGAGACATATGATGTACTATTTAGTATCACAGAAAAGAACAAAAGATTAGAAGCTGGCAATCTACTTTCCTTATTTTCTCCCCTGAACACAACAAGGAAAAGGGCAGTGATGATATGACACATGTGTTTAGATGTGTGTGGTTGTTGTTTTTTACATTTTTGTAGATGTATTAATCCTACTAAAGAATCAATTTATCTATTGTAATGATCTATGTAGAGCATCATCTGAAGATCACCCATTTCAGGCAAAAAATAGGGAAAATAATGCTTTGAAAATAATGTACTGGTATGGGAAACAATAGTGCACAGGATTTACTCTGATGTTTGTTTGGTGGTGATCTGAAATAGACTCTGGGAACTGAACTCAGGGTTTGGATAATTGTATTTCCTGTGTGCCATGAGTTGCTGACCCTCAGACTATTACAAGTACTGCAACAGAATAGCAAGCACATGCTAAAGTTGAGAAATAGAAAGAGGAAGGTTTACTGAATTCAGAAATCCATAATCCTTCTCAAATAATCCAGAGGTCCCAAAAGTTGTGACTAAATGAAAAGTGTCATCGAAATTGTACCAGAGTAGAAAGGATAATGAAATAATTGACAGAAACTGTACAAAATTGTGAAGCACATTATGAAAATTGGCAATAGATTTCCAGTGAGGCAATATAAGACCTATGAAACCAAACCTGATTAAAGGTAAAAGTGCACAAAGGCTCCATTTTAAAGCACAAGGACCACAAATCTTGAACTGAAATAAGTAATCTGACTGACTGTGTAAGATATTTGGTCTATGAAGGTTGTCACTGAACTTGAAATATAACATTTTATTACTAGATTAAGGATACTCTGAGACTCTAGCTGACCCATTTTAAGAGATTATATAATTGCAAGGGAATGTGTTTGAAAGATACTATCTGATTTATCAAAGTTAAATGTAGGAAACAGAAGAGGGAAAATCCATTAGGTTCAACTGCAACTATTAGAAAAGTATTTTGTACGCATATAAAATTGAAAATGCTCCATTAGCCATCTGCTTTTCTTTCTTCCCCTTACCCATTTCCCCCCCTAATAATCCCAGAAGAATGTCTTATGTAGAAATAGATGCAATGCATCTGAATTGGTCCCATTCTATTAGGACAAAATCTTAAAAGAGGAAATATTCTGTTTTTATCTGTCTCTTCTAGCATACCAGAATAGTCACATTCTAGCACATTTTATTTTTCTCCTAAAATGAGAATTAGGGGCCAGGTTTTCAGAAGATACAGATTTTATCCTAAGGTTCAAATGTACAGGTTTGAGAAAATTCTCCCTTTGGCAATAGCAAAGTTATCCTACAGCTTGTTTTTCTATGACAGCCTTCAAATAATGTAATAGTAATGTTTTCTCCCTAGGGAATCTTGAATATTGTAAGACAACCAGAATTTATTTTCAGGATCCTTGCCAAACCACAATACCTATTATTCTTTGAAGAAAACAATCACAGTTAAATTTGTCTAGAATCAATATACGTAGGTAGTAGTGTGGCTGTGCCCCATATATTAGAAAAATCTACTTCAATCTATTTACCATTTTCTACGGTAACTTTATATTATTTTGAATCATTTCCTCTGGTTGGGAGGGCTCTAGCCAAACTGCATAGCTATGTATGCTTTTTTTTCCTTTATGCAAAAGTAATTGTGGTCATTAATGTGAATGTAAAATGCTTTAATCTAGGGTCACATGACTTTGGGTGGACTCCCAGGTCTCAGCTGCCACCAATTTCTAAGATTCAATGTGATTTTGGAGGAAAATTATTTTCCTCCAATGTAAGGAATGTAATATAAGGAAAGTAATTTTAAAAGAAATTTACTTTTCCAAACTTAAATTTTAACAAATTTAATTATTGTCTTACAGACTAGCTGGTTCCCACTACAATGCTATTGGATATAATTTATATTTGGTATTGAGACTACAGCCTGTTATATTATCTAAGGATTATTTGATCTAGACAGCTGCAGTCTTCCAGATTCATACCATTGATTTGGATACTGGGAAAATGCTTATAGGTACAGAATATAAGCAGTGAAACCAATATTAATTATACTTTAAATTATCAGATTACAGCAAAAGAAACTGGAGATAGGCCAACATTACTGTCCATATTTAGGACTTTTTATCACAAACATAAACACACACACACACACACACACACACACACACACACACACACACACACACCATTGCAGTATCTGTAAAAACCTGGGTTGCTTAGGTATTTGCTGTTTAGCTCGAATCTGAGAAAATATCTCCATTTTATAATACTTCAATCAAATCACCTCATCAAAGCACACTTGGAAATAAAAGGAAGTACCACCTACTTCCAAGCAGTAATCCAATTATATGGCTTTGAAGCACTTCACAGATTTGATGGTTTTCCTTTGCTCCTGCAGTTATTGTATATGCAATTGTCTTAACCTTGGTTCTATATATTGAGATGCAAGGCTACAAACTGAGTGATGAGATGGATTGTCTGACATTGTCACAAGTGGTCTGCCAATCACTTTAAATCCTTCTTTAAATTAGCAGTCTATGAGAGCTCTTTGGGGAGATAAAGTTAAACAGATTTTGGGCTTCGATCACTTTTTTTAAAAAGCTCTCAACATCTTTGTTATGGCCAGCCACAAGTCTTTCTCTTCCATGCTAATGTAATATTATACTTCTTTGCTGGTTCTGCCAAAACAACTGGGATGGGAGTTTATTCTAAATATGGCCTTAAGGTTGACCTTACTATTTAATTTTGCAGAACTGGAACATTGTTGTTCATTCTCTTGACAATGAGTGAGTGACTGCCAAACTAACACTTAAAAATACTGGATCAAACTTTTTGTTGCTTTAAAAGCAAAACTGGGGTGGCAAGCCTATGAATGTTTATATATATATATATATATGGCCTGTCTATTATATATATATGGCCTGTCTATTTTTATGGCAGCAAACCTTACTGCACCACCCTACTTGTGCTAGCCTTGCTAATTAACATGAAGAATTGGCAACAAATCATAATTGTAGCATAACCAACTCCTACCAGCATTGAGAGGAGTCTTTTAAGGGGGGGGGTCTGTGCTTGTGAACCAGCTATGCCAGGTTACCTTCGGGACCGCATTCTGCCTCATACTTCCCTTCGACCGGTTAGGGCCCACAGAGAGGGCCTCCTCCAGGTCCCGTCAGCCAAACAATGCCGGCTGGCGGGCCCCAGGGGGAGGGCCTTCTCTGTGGGGGCCCCGTGCTCTGGAACCAACTTCCCCCAGAGACCTGAACCATCCCCACCCTGCTGGCCTTCCGAAAAGCCGTCAAGACATGGCTCTTCCTGCAGGCGGGGGGAGGAGACTAGTTCCATCTGAGTTCCCCCCCGGTATGACTGATGGTGAACATTTTTAACGTTTTGTACATTTTTAATTGCTGTTTTTTAACTTCTGTTTATTATTAGTGTTCTCGTAAAATTGCTGTACGCTGCCCTGAGTCCCTCAGGAGTAGGGCGGCATAGAAGAACCAATAAATAAATAAATAAATAAATACTTCAAAAATGCTGAAGAATAGAGAGCAGCAAAGCTTCACCATCCCTCAAGGTGGAAGCTATTATTCTTCAGAGTTATGCCAAAACTGATATCCCAGAAAAGTGAGGGTGGCGGGAGATAACAAAGAGTTTTTGAAGGACTGTATTATTACATTGAAGTAAGACAGTTACTGCATTTGTTTGCCCTATGAGCCCTTTGCTGGACAATTTGAAAACTGTTGCTTGCTATCCCTGCCCAAAGCAAAATACAGAAGGGATTTTTTTTCAAAACAAACCATTGTGGTAAAACCTTTAAAGTTCTCCAACTGAAACTTGGCAAGATTGAGCAACTGTGTTATTTTTATCCTGTTTGGCCCAATAAAAATACCGTCGCTTCAGACATGTTGAAGTTTCCTCAATATAGGCTATATTGAAAAACAAAAACAAATCAGGTATCAGTTTGAATTGTGTTTCTCTGAATCTTGAATCAAATCACAGCTCCTTCAACATCAAATCTCCAGATCCAATCAGATCAGATCATAGTGCTTAAGACAGATCTACTGTTCTAAACTTGTCCCTAACCTAAAAACTGGAATGCAGTGCCCTACATTATGAATTCCAGCTTTTTAATAGCAACATATTCTACTTATATTGTCTGCTTTTTCCTTTACTTTGTACATTTCTTAGATTGATTATGGAGGCAGAGAGATTGATTGGCTATATAAACCCTAACTAGAGAGTAAAACAAAGATGAATAGGAAAATATACTAACCCATTATTATAATGGATATTGTCACAAAATATTGTGAACACCTTTTTTTAAGTTGCATTTTTTTCATGAAAGTAAAAATGGCAAGCATCCCAGGCCAGAGACAATGCTAAAATATTCTCTACTCTAACTAGATCAGTTCATGATTCCCAACCAAATCTCTCCAGGGTGTATTTTCCCCCAGTTATCAAATGATATCAAACAGGAAAATACAGTAATTTATACACAATGCATAAATATGCTGGGAAGGCATAGCTGTCTAAATAAATAATCTCTTATACCAATACTGCAATTATAGCCACAGACTGTAATTAACTCAGACTGTAATTAATTAAAAGGGAGAAATTCACCATTTAATATGGATCCAGTTGAAATACTGAAGAAAACATAAGCATTATTTAGTATACAGTTCCATATCTAGATGTCTTACAATAAACCCCATTGAACTGAACATAATTTTAGATTTCAGTAGACATAGACGACATGGATTACACTCTTAAACTTTTAAGTAGAAGAATAAAAAGTAAATTATGTAATAGGCTATAATCCTAAATCTCCCCTAAAAGATTGGCCCCACTAAGCATAGTACAACATATGTTTAAGTAGTTATACATTGAATTACACTATTAAGATATCTTTTTTCAAAGCTAAATCCAGAGAAAGTATTATGAGTTACCCTCAGAGTGTTTCTCGTGATGAATCTCCTTCAAGACGTATGCTCATTTTTAGAGAATTTTCCATTACTCAGATTTAAATCTATGATATCAGTTTGCTTTTGCACATTTTATTGCTTAGAACAAAAATGGTTTCAGTAAGAGTGGCGCTTACAAACCACTTCCCTGATATTATCTAGGAACAACTGAAAAAAAAAGTTCAACATCCCACTCACCCCAGCTGCCTTTAAGATGGGGAGTGTTATTATTTTAATTCATATTACAGAATACAGTGCTTTGTAAACCTATCCCCCATTGACTTCTCTGTTGGAACAGCTCTGCATGTACAGAGACCCAAGTCAAATACAAAGTTGTACGCATGGCTGAAATCAATAGGCAATTATAAGACACTCCTGGATTAAGAAGCATGCAATGTATTCTATGTAGCAATTGAAGTGCAACCACATCAGATAAGACTTTTCATATGAAAGTCATGTGGGCAAGCTAGTGGCAAAAATAAATTATAGCCTTCTAGAATCCAACAATTCTAGGGTCTATAACAGGAATGTGTTATTCATCTAGCCAGTTGACAACCTAATGGGAAAATAGAAATGGGGTTACATTGTATACAGTGGACATCTGTTTTGATAACTAAATTAAGGCCCACACAGCAAACAAGGTGACTAGAACAAAGCACCAAGTTTTAGTATGGCTTATTCAGTGGTGGGTTCCTACCAGTGCGGTCCACTCTATAGCACCGGTAGCGGCCCGCTGGTGACGTCCCAGTACCGGTGCGGTCAGTTGCCGGTGCCTGGGCGCCACCATTAAAATATATATATATATTTTTAAAATTTTCTTCTGCGCATGCCCAGAAGCCGAGCTTCCGGCACTGCGCATGGGCTGCCTTCCTACCCCACAGTGAGTCCAAGCAGGGGAGGTTGGCTGAGGGAGCATGTGAGATGCTGAAAGAATGGGCGGCAGGACCTATCTCAGTTCCCCTCCCTTCAGCAGTCTGAGAAGCCACGAACATGCGGTGATGATCCCAGGCATTTTTGCATGTTTGAGGCTTCTTGAACTGCTGAGGGGTGGGGGAATGGGCTGCAGGAGTCTAGGATCATCGAATGGGGAGAAGCATTCAGGCCGGATGGAGCCTCCTAGAAGAACCGCTGCCACGTCTTGCTGCTCCCGCTGCGGGGGGCTGCGTTGCGGGTGGGCAATGCCCCCTCGCTTCTCCGGCCGCTGCCAAGCTCCCAAGGCCCATGCCCACCCGGTCACATGGCTGGCAAGCCACACCCACAAAATAAGCTGCGCCCACAGAGTGGTAGTAAAAAATTAGGAACCTGCCCCTGGGCTTATTGCTCTCCTTCTCATTTTTTAATATAGCATATCATAATGTTTTGGCTGATTTGTTCATATTTTGTGTTAATCAACTGTAAATTGAGAAGTTCTCTTTCGTTGGACAAGGTTTATTGGCTTAGTATTTTCTATGTTAAAGAGATATGGACCTCTTAATCATATTGAGTCATCCAAACTGAATTTTAAACAACCTCCAGTCATAATTCTTACTATTAGAAATCCTTTTTTCCCCCTTCCAACTAGTAGCTCATGCCTTTTTGACTGTTCCATTTCTAATTTCTATGATATCTCTGTTTATGTACAAAACATTCAAAAAGGGCTGTCACAGAAAGTGGCATCAATACAATATGATCAGAACAAATCTTTCTATTCCACAAGCTCAAAAAAAATCCATGAGTAAATTGGTTTTACCTACATCTTAACTAAGCAAGAGCTGCTCCTCAGAATTTTATTTCCATTTTAAAAAAAGGAAATAGGTGTCTTTTCAGTAACATTTCCCAAAAGTTTCTAATCCATTCAAACAATATTTTAGGAAAATCTTGAAGCATAAGAATTGTTAAGAATAAGCTTTTAAGAAAAGTATCAGCCAGTGCCCTGGAAAAAGGAAGGGGAAATTCTTTTTTTCATCAAGAAAAATAGAGCCGTGGTGGCGTAGTGGTTAGGGTGCAGTACTGCAGGCTACTTCTGCTGACTGCTGATTGCCAGCAATTTGGCAGTTCAAGTCCCACCAGCTCAAGGTTGACTCAGCCTTCCCTCCTTCCGAGGTTGGTAAAATGAGGACCCAGATTGTTGGGGTCAATATGTTGATTCTGTAAAAACCGCTTAGAGAGGGCTGTAAAAGCACTGTGAAGTCTAAGTGCTATTGCTATTGCTATCAAGCAGGTGTAAAGCCGCAAAACCAACAGAGAACTTCTGGGAAACAAAAATTTATTTGCCACTTATTTTGCCATGGGGCTACTCTAGGCAGCTTACAATAACAAAAAGGAAGAAAAATGAAAAGGTGTGTAAACAGAACAGAAGTAAAATAATAGAACAATAAAGTAAACAATGACAAAGGAACACAATGAGAATAAATACCTCAGCATACTAACCAAAGAATGGATGGGTGGAGAGCAGACAGCTGGGGGGGGGGAGGGTAGTCTGCCATCATTCTAGCAGCCACCTATAAACAAATACAAGAAAATATTATCCTAAGCATGGTTTTGTATCTGTAATTGTCATATGGTTCAATATAATATTTATACAAGGTAGTAAAATAGCCTATGAACATTTACATCATTAAAAATATATATTTTGGGTTCTTCATAGTCCTGATTGCTGGGAGATTGAGTTGATTGTCTTCTGTCTTCTGGGTAAATGGCGAGCAGGTATCTAGGCTCTCCAGGGTCTTTCAGAGACCATGCATGAGTGAAATGGAATCCCACCATACTCTCACATTTGCATTTAATCCTTATCTCAGGCATTTGGGTAAAGATGTGTGGGTATGGAGGCTGCAGTCCTGTATATGACGACATTTGTGATTTAGAAATCTGTGTCATATAATGTTTTAATTACCACATCATAAACCAACTATTTATGGCTGCAAGAATTTAAACAGAAACTAGATAGTAGCAAAAAGTGTTTTCTATAGTTCTTCGCTCCCATTCAGTGGTGAAATCCAATTTTTTTACTACCGGTTCTGTGGGCGTGGCCTGGTGGGCGTGGTGTTGCTTGGTGGGCATGGCAGGGGAAGGATACTGCAAAATCTCCATTCCCACCCCACTTCAGGGGAAGGATACTGCAAGATCCCCATTCCCTCCGCACTCCTGGGGGAAGGATATTGCAAAATCTCCGTTCCCACCCCACTCTGGGGCCAGCCAGAGGTGGTATTTGCCAGTTTTCCAAACTACTCAAAATTTCCACTACCGGTTCTCCAGAACCTGTCAGAACCTGCTGGATTTCATCCCTGCTTCCATTGAATGGTTGGCTGCATCATTACAGCCCAGGTATAATAATTCTAATACCCTACAAACATATTGATTTGTGTGTTTGTGTGTATGGGTGTGTGCATGCACAAGTGTTTATTACACACACACACATTGCTTCTGAGGTATAGCATAAGTTGGTATGAAGTGTAAAGCCTGCTGTCTATCAAAAAAGGCTAAGTAATAAAAAAAACGCTTACTAGAAAAGATAGGCTTTTTTCCAAGAGCTATGCATCACTTAGTGAATGCTGAACCTCTTCATACCCCCCCCCCTCCAACTGCTTAGAGAATCAACAATCTGGCTGGTAAACCATCTGTTTGCTGGTGCTGAAGTGCTTGGAAAATTGGTTAGTTGATTGGTTTCCTCTCCTCTATTCCTAAAGGCAGTCCTAATTTAGGCAGCTTTTACAACCTTTCCAGCACCCTCCTTATGCCCATAATTATTACTGTCATGCTCCATTTGCCTCTGCCCACTGATTCCGATGCACAATGCTTAAATTGGACTCTAATGCAGAACAAAATGTAAGCCATCTCTCTCTTGCTCCTAGCATCACCTATCACAATAGATTTCTTCTAAGTTGAATGATTTTCCTCATATTGAGCCTGAATACTGGTAAGGCAAAGGAATTTGTCACAGCAAAATTAAGGGGGGAAAATGTTACTAATAAATATATGTGAGTGGAAAAGCTGAATGTCAAATTGAAGTAGAAAAATAGATCATGATGATGCGGTGCAGAAAAGAGTATCTGATGAAACATTTAATGCAACAAATAAGTGAATGTCTTTGCAAACCTCTAGTGTCTCCAGAGATAGGAACATCCATAGGATACTCATTATTTTGACTTTCTGGAGATGACCTCAAACTGTAAAGGTTTCTTTAAAAACCTGGAACAAACCAGATTTTGTTTCAAATACTGTGAGCTAGAAAGTGTCATCCCCGTGGAAAAGAAAATGAAAGACTCAGGGGCTCACTGTATGGTGTTTACCAATTCCAAATAACATTCGAAGTAATGTTTTCCTTCATTTTATTAGGTAAAAGGACTTCAATCTTTTTTGTGGCGGTCTTTTTTCCTCCTTTATCTGTAAAGAATCCACCACCAGGTACAGTGAAATGCATCAGGATTGTACATACTAAAAAGTAATGCATTCTCCAAAATGGTAATGCAGAGAGTATTTAGGGTAAATATATGGAACCTAAACTCTCCCAAAACAGGCTTATAGACATGCAAAAGGATGTGAGTGTTTACAACGATTATCTTGACTCTTTTACAGACATTCACACATACCCATCCAAGACCTCCTGCCTTGAAATCTTGGTATCAGCCTTCCAGAATCTTCCAAATGGTCTTATAAAATTGTGTTTCTTAATAAGTAGCAAGAGAAGTAATTATGACCTGAAGGGAAAGTAATCATGGCCACCATTTTCGATTTTAATTCAGTTTAAATCATAGGTTTATATCACGTAGAATTTATATGTAGAAGGATCATCTAGTCCAGGTGTTTCCAATCCTGGCAGCTTTTAAGATTTGTGGATTTGTGGATTTCAATTCACAGAATTCCCCAGCCATGCCATGCTGGCTGGGGAATTCTAGGAATTGAAGTCCCCAAGTCTTAAAGTTGCCAAGTTTGGCGACCCCTGATCTAGTCTGGCCTTCTACAATGTGTAGGAAAGCTCATTCAACCATAAAAAAGGTAGTCCAGTCTTTTCTTAAAACCTATCCGAGATGGAAAAAATACAACATCCATATATAAAATCACTTTATTTTTTAGTTTTTCCCTGGTTATTATATCTCCGAATATATGCCCCAGCATGTCAATCAAGACCAGGCATGAAACTATGCTCAGCAAAAGTTGTACATATCTGAGTTAGAGATATTATTGTAGGGATGGGCATCTCTGTCCAACTGTTCTAGGTCTATGAATTGGCTCTTAATTTAATTCAAATCATTGAAATAATCAATTCAGGTCAAACATTTGAATCACATTTATGCTTTAAACTGAATTTGCATTGACTTTGAAACACTATTTAAACCCTTTGAAAAATTATTTAGTTTTGTTTACAAATTTGCTTTACATAATCTAATACATATCATCTCCAAAGCACAGGAAAAGGAAATCATTAAAACCCCAAATGCTGCCCTAAATCAGGTTGATGGAAGAGCACAAAATTAGTGCCTCTACAAAGCCTAAAGCATCCATTTTACCTTTTATCCCCTAACTCTTCATGAAATAAAATAATAAAAAATGGTGAATTAAAACTGCCTCCTTTGTTGATGTCATATTGCCATTGGAAGTCCCCAACAGAGTGTATGCCTAATATGAAAAAAAGAAAAACTTCACCCTTTCCTGAACTGGAGGTTTAAAAGGTAGCCAAGAACGTCTGTCTGTCTGTCTGTCTGTCTGTCTGTCTACAATATGTATGTATGTATGTATGTATGTATGTATGTATGTATGTATGTATGTACCATATGTATGTATGTATGTATGTATGTATGTACCATATGTATGTATGTATGTATGTATGTATGTATGTATGTATGTATGTATGTTAAGAATTATCCTAAAAATGCGAGTTCCAGGTGTAGTTATAGAAGAAACTATAGACATCACGATCTCTGAAACTTTAAAAAAAATTATTATACTAAGCTTTCATTAGCCCCTGCTAACATCGTCAGAGTGTAAAATCACCATTGGAGAGATGCTTGCTTTTATGTGTAGCCGATCAAGTCATTGCATGCATAATAGGCCCACACCCTTGCCTCCCTCCTATAATTAGTTTTGTTGTTTTTATCTTAGTCATGCTGACAGATGGCAATGCGATTTCTACTGCCTCCTTCCCTATTGTGAATTGCCTCTTTCTCTGGGGGGGGGGGGGTAATGCAGAACTATCAGGCATTATTTTGAAGGTATTTCTCCCAGCTCCCTCGCCCTCATTGCTACTCCTCTCCCTTTCAGGCACACACATTGCTCCTCCAAATTCATCTGTTTTGCCCATGATCTTGTAATAGGTCTGCGTTGTTCCTCACCCACCATATCCCCCTGATGCTGCTTTGCCATGCTCTCTTGCACTCGGTCAGGATTTGTCACACCTTCATTGGGCCAATCTCTATGCCTAAAGGGGGAGGAAATGCCCTCGATCTCCATTCCTCCATAGTGAATCTATCTATCTATCTATCTATCTATCTATCTATCTATCTATCTATCTATCTATCTATCTATCTATCTATCTATCTATCATTTATCTATCTATCTATCATCTATCAAACTTATTTGCTGCCCATTTCACAGTTCAGTTCAGGCAACTCTGAGTGGCTTACATCAAGATAAAACAACATATAACAATTACAAATATAAAATGGATTAAAATTACAAACCAACCAACCAACCAACAAACAAACAAACAGAAAAACAATAATTTGGAGGGGAGAGTTGGGGTACCTTATCTGTTAGCAGCAGCTTCCCCTTCAGGGCCGCACGCTAGCTGATAAAGCCATGCATTCTCAGAAATAGTTTTTAAAAATAGTCAAAGAAAGGAAGAGAATTGGAAATCAAAGTTGAGCCCAAGTATGAAAGGGCAACATTTTACAGCAGGTATGGGCAGTCCATCCGTCTGTCCCTCCCATTTAGTCACTTATACAGTTTATTGATGTAATTTATCTATTGCTCCTATCTTCATAGTCTAGGTAGTTTACAGATGTTAAAAACTGCAATTCATGAGATGCTATCTGTTGAGTAGCATTAGGCTGGGCTGAAACAAGCAGCACAAGGTAGTCACAGCCAAAACATAATGTTTTTCTCTCTCCAGTAACCTCTTTTTCACTTTTTGTTATTCTCTTTTCTTTAGCTGCTTTCCAAGATGGGGGGAAAAAAATCTCCAAACCAGAAATCTGAACTAAACTCTTGAAAGGCTCTTCAAGGGCCAAATGAAATGAGTTCAAAGGCCACATGTTGTTTTTCAGCCACATGCTGACCACCCATGTCTTTCATGGTCAAAGAGTTGAAAGATCAATTCTATCAGCATTTCTACTTGTTGAATGGAGGCCAGTGCCAAACACAGTGTAACTGGAGATGATGTTATAGAAGATGCAGCAGTGTTACAGGAAGCAGCTTTTCTCTTCTCTTATGATTAAAAACATTTGTTCCACATTTGATGTCATATTTTCATTTTAACTGAAGAGCACCCTTGATCTACCTTCAACAAGGAACAACAATAGAGGGGGGCTTTATTTGCAGCTAGGAAGAAATTCCCAGTGTCAAAATTCTTCCTTTGGCTTATAGTTTTTCTTTCCCACCCTGCCTTCCATAACAACCAGTAACTTTCTATGTTTATGTTCTATATCTCAAGAGAAAACAGTTTTCTCTTAAATTGTTTATAGTACAATAGCAATAGCATTTAGACTTATAGGTTGCTTCGTAGTGCTTTATAGCCCTCTCTAAGCAGGTTACAGAATCAGCATATCACCCCCAACATTCTGGGTCCTCATTTTACTGACCTCGGAAGAATGGAAGGCTGAGTCAACCTTGAGCCGGTGAAAAATCTTTATGATTTCTTGTAAGTATTATTGTAGTAAGTCATCATAGGTGTCTGTTCCTAATTACAACAGTGGCAAAATGACAAAATGTGTATCCCAATGGTACACCCTAGTCTCTACCCTTTCAACCGTGCCTTGTAACATAATATGGTAATAGAGAAAGAAGCAGAGTTTGCACTGCAACATCACAATGCACACTTTGTTACTTTCTCACCTTATTCCTCCAGAGTTTTCAATGTACATCATCTCAATCCAGGGCACATTCGTATATGTGCATGTACGTGTTTGCTTTTTATAGGGATCTGAACCATTTGCAAGTTTTTGAGAAATGATTTGATGCTTCTTGCTAATTACAATACAGAATGAAAAGTTATACACATACTTAAACAGTGACAAAATACTGTTAAGTAAAATGTAGATCTTACAATAAAAAATGGGGGGGGACTTTAAATCCCAATGCTCAAGTTTCCCCTTTTTGAAACTAATGAAATCCTTTTCTTGGTTACAATATTGCAAGTAATGCTTCACTGAATTTTAGTTAAATTGACATACATTTGTCTTAAGACAATTTTAAGTAGTCTGACAAACCTTGATTCCTCCTCTGTGTTTTACCTCGATAAATCAATTCATTTTTAGTTCCATTATGCAAAAGTCAAAAAGTAGTTCCATTTTTAATAAGTTTGATGAACTACAATTCAATTTATGAAACGTAATGGAGTGAGAGACTCTTCAGCCTTGTTAATTGGGTTAAGTCAATTCAGCCTTCCATCCAAGCCAAGATATTCATTAAGAGAAATGCCATCCAGTGTTATAGAGCAGTGAAGTCAAAGAGGATGAGTTTCTCATTGGAGCTGAATAATAATGTCTAATCTACATCCAAATCATTATTTAAATGTAGAAAAAAAGATAGGCATGCGAGGCAATAAGTGCAGCACTCAATGCATTTAAATTAATGTTCTAACTTGATGTCCATAGACAAACATCACCAGGCATCACTATGAATCAGGGTCTTTGACTCCAACAGTGCCATAAGTGGGAATTAATTTCATAAGCTGTTACATTATGTAAGGCATTAGCAGAAGTGAGGCACTGTTCACCACTGGTCAATTTCTATTGGACATCTTGGTACTAAGTAGCTCTTAAGATTTTTAGAAAGATTGCTGACCCTGATATATTTTAGAGCAAGATACTTCATACAGTGCAAATTCAGGATCAGATAACTTCATTATGCTTCATTTGATTAAAGATTCATATTCTTTCTATGGAAATTTAAGAGACAAAACAAAAAAAAACTGGTCAGCCAACCAATTAATTTCTACATATTGATGCACCTGGATGTACAGATTAGAGCAAGGGTCTTCAAATTTGGCAAATTTAAGACAAGTGAACTCCAACTCCCATAATTCCCCAGATAGCATGGCAGGTATTCTGGGAGTTGAAATCCATAAGTCTTCAAGTTTGGAGACCTCTGGGATAGAGGGTGCCTTTGAAAGCTCCTCCAAGGAAGCTGCTCTATGTAATAACAAGTTGTGGACGATCACCAGAGCAGCAAACTTTGATCTGGGTCCTTCTTCACTCAGACTTTGATCATGCTATCTCAGAGACTATCTGTAGACCATCTTTGCATTAGAAAAGAAGGACGTCTCTTAGTGCCCCAATATCTATTTTTCAAGATTGAAATTGAATTCTTTTTCCAAAGCACCAGTACTTCTCTAATCTTCTAAACCCATGCAATAATTAATTCCAATTGTACCATGCTCAGTAAATATTTTCTCTCCTGTGCACCTGGAGTGACTTTTTCCCTCCCTCCCTTCTTCTTACACTAGCTGCAGTTTCAGGCTTTTTATGATGTCAGATGAAATAGGTACACAAGAAATAGCTTTTCAGCAATGGTGCTGAGAAACCGAAAAATTTCCTATGAAGATCTTACAAGCCTCTTACTGTTTTGAACAAAGAGTTTCTAAAGAGTCTCATACTTTTCATGTATAGATCTTTCATCTGTGGTTTTAGCAGTGTACTGCTCTTCTGTTTTATTACATATACATTCATGTTTGTTGTACAGTGTTTGATGATGCTATTTACTTGCCCTTATTATTAAGTTATATAAATTACTTTAGGTATTTAAAAGAAAGAAAGAAAGGTGGAATGATAACAATAGAGGTGATGGAGGATTGAGGCTGGGTTACTCATTCAGATCCCAATTATATCTGTGGGGATAATTTAGGAAACAGCCCTAACTCAAATCAATGCCTTAAGGCACAGGTCTTCAAACTTGGCAACTTTAAGACTTGTGGACTTCAACTCCCAGAATTCTCCAGCCAGCATTTTGAGGACCTCTGCCTTAAGGATTAAGGGATTTGTTACAAGCACCCTATGCTATGAGAACATGTGTTATATTACCACATAAAAGATATGACTCAACTGATGAGATGTCTTTGCCAGAATACTAATATCCACTTGGCTGGTTAATCAGAAGGCATGGGAAAAAAGCATGGGTAGTCAAGGAATGAGAAATTTTTCCATTACCATCTCCACCATCATATACCAACCTACTATCACAAAGATAATCTTCTTGACTCCACTAAGATTAGCAGAAACACTCCTTTTTCCTTTCCTTTTTAAATGTTCAGCATGCCATCAATGCTGACTGCATTGCCTATATGATATAACTGAGGCAGCTGGCTTCTGTCAGGCAAAGTTAGTGAGGGAAGCCAGATTCTCATGATTCACTTAACAACGGAAGTGATTCACTTATTTCGCTTATTGTGGTAAAAGAGGTCATAAAACGGGGTAAAACTCACTTCATTGCCTTGCTTAGCAATGGAAATTTTGGGTTCAATAATTGTGGTCAATTATTCGAGGACTACTGAACCCTACTTCTAAAGTTTATAAAATGATTTAGTTTGTCAACTCCTTATGTAATGCAATTGTAATACTGGGTAAGATTACAATAGTTGGAATCTCAGCTTTGTTCTCCCTTTCTCTATTAATATAAAAGTCTTAGCTTGCTAAAGTCTTCAAGGAAGGAAAACTCCTCATTTTTCAAACAAGTGACACGAGGCATTCTTTAGAATTTATTTCCAGTGATTTTTTTTCCCCCAGACAGTATTTCAGAGAAAGAAATTGGGCAAAGAAACCGTGTAGGAGTTTGTGCAGGGATTAGAACCTTTTAAAGTGATTAGGAAAGCTTTAACCTTTGATAAGTTGGCTGAACTAGTTTTGACCTCTTGCATGGTAATAACAAACAGTGTGTGCTAGCCATTTCCAAGGAGGCTATTGAATAATGTTGATTTCATAAGGCACCATGCAGAGTCCGCAAGAATATAAATGCTACACATTTCTCTCTGAAAAGAACCGTTGCTCATATGTGGAATAAATCCTAACAGATCTGGAGGCTGGAGAGAGAATAACGTACCATTCCACAAAATTATTCTAAGAGCTGTGCAGTGTTGATGAGCAAGAGGGCCTTCCTTTCACCTACCCACCACCCACTCCCAAATATTTTGGCTTTCTTAGAACCACAGTAAAACCAGTGGTTTTTATTGTGAATGGTTTTACAGAAGTATTGCTGTGTGATATTTTGGAAATAACCATTATGCAATTGTGCAGAAAGTAGATGGCATGTGATAACCCCTAAATGAAACTCAGAGGGGGGAACATTGTTTATATTATAACAGAATGGAGCTGACCAAATCAATCACCTCCTTAATAGTTCATAATCACAGATTCTTGATTTAATAGAGAACACAACTACAGCTAGAAAATAATCACCTTCTGGTTCTTTGTTTAGCACTGAAGTTTAAGCCAACAGCAGTCCTCTTATGGACAGAGCAGGAAAGATACAAGTCCCACTTCTTTCTGTCCATGTTCCACTTCTCACATGACTGCAGTAGAAGAGTGAAACACAAGACAAAAGAGTGAGGGTTCCTTGAGCAGCTTTATTGTCACCATATTTGCTTCCGTGTTAGTAGACTGGTTAGAACAGTATTTTTCAAAATTGGAAAGGGTAAGGTGTGTGGACTTCAACTTCCAGAATTCCCTAGCCAGTATTCTGACTTCTGAATTAGAGAACTAATCTTCTAGCTCTTGTTCCTACTGAGGTGACATAAATATACATTGAGTTTCAATAGCAACAATAACCCCACCATCCCTCAACTTCCAATCTAATAAATTCCTGCCCTGGAATTTTCTGCTTGTGTTCCATCCAACTCTTAAAGTTTAGCACTGCTCATTATTAGATTTTTATGCGATCTTTTCATATACTGTATAACTCAAGGTTGAGAACATTACCTCACACTCCTTCCTCCTATTTTTCCCAACAACCACCCTATGATTAGGTTGAACTGTGGTTGACCCAAAGTGACTTACCTGGCTGACTATCATGTCTAGAACTTCACACATACTGTATCCTTGCAGAACTCTAGGTATCTTAAAATACATTACCAATTAGAGTGATTTCATGTTTGTATTTATTAGTTTCCATAGTTGTACATGTTAGAATACATTTAGATGAAATCCTGTTAGTACATCTAAAGCAATTTGCAGATCTAATCAGAGAACTGTATCTATTTGTTGCCTTTTAGAAGTTGTCTGGATTTTTGCGACCTCAATATGGTAGCCCTAAGTATACCCAAATCCCTTTCCAAAGATTATTTAAAGGACATGTTGGTGAACATTGGGGATTAAGAAGTCTGTCTGTGGCCTTGTGGTCTCATTTGATATTATTTGGCCTGTATCTTATCTGTACAGTACGTATTCATCTCTAACAGTTTTATGCTGTAAAGAAATCCATGACTGAATAACTCTTCAAATATTAGCTTTCTCACAGTGACATACCCAATCTTTACAGCAATTCTAAGACCTGAAAGATTTAGCAGATATCTTAATTGAATATAACCTTATAGTATCAAATTGCTAAATTAAGCAAGAGATGCACATGTTCAGAGCCTACATTTAAATTCTCCTTTAGGAATACCGAAATTCATATTTTTAAAAAATACACTCAAGGAAAATTAAAGAATAAAATAAAATCAAAAGCACGTAGCCAGTGAATTATTTTTTCCACCAGATGTCCCCATCTGAAAGTTTTATGGATGTAACTAATATTAGTAAAAACAGAACAAATTAGCAAGCAAGTAGAACTTCCAATTCTTATTTTGCTCACTACATTTGATTTGGAGGCACAGTGGTATTTAAAATTCAAACATTCTTCAACTATGATTGTAGCTATGATGATTATTTGGAGATTTAATGTATACTAAACAAATTGAAAAGTAAAATTGTTGTGACAGACTAATGAAAGCTAGATTATGCTGTACATGTGAGCTGCCCTTCAAAAGTATCTGGAAGCTTCACTTGGTACAAAATGCAGCAGTGCAGGGAGTTATGTGAGTTTCTAGAGGAACATGTTATACCTCTTCTCCACAAGCTGCATTGGTTGCTAGCCTGCTTATGGGTTTAATTCAAGGTGCTCCATGTGACCTTTAAAGCCCTACATGGCATAGGACAGTGATGGCAAACCTTCTTGTCGTTTTGTGCCAAAAGTATGTGAATGTGCGTGCAACAGCACGCGCACATGCTGGCACCCATAATGCAATGCATGCCCCTGCCTGTGCATGCATGCAGGGGCCCCCATGCTTCCCCTGTGCATGCACCCCGCACTGCGCATGCACCCCGCCCCCCATGCCCCATTTTGGGCCTCGAAACTTCCTGCACCAAGCCGGCATTCCTCTTTCCACGACCGCTTCCCTTTATTTTCACTTATCAGCAAACACACACACACACACACACACACACACACACACACACACACACACTGTATATATCCATTAATTTTTTTGCTTTTCAATTTCAATGTCTTGCAAAAGGACAACTAATTAAAAATGATTAATAAGTTAAAAAAACCACAAATTAAAGTGGAAACAGAAAAGCACACTGTAGGAGTAGGCAAACAGGTAAAGCTTCAAAGTGATTAGTCTGCCTGTTGCAAAGCACAGATGCATATCAGACGCCTCTTCCTTATTTCAGTTTAGACAGCCCAGTGGGGTTATATCTTCCTATATTGACCATAATTTTCAACACACTTTTGGTACAACAACACAACTATGAAAGAAGAGCCTAGGTGGCACAGCGGTTAGAGGCAGGTACTGCAGGCCACTTTAGCTGACTCTGACCCTCAGGTCAGCGGTTCAAATCTCACGGGCTCAAGGTTGACTCAACCTTCCATCCTTCCGAGGTAGGTAAAATTAGGACCCAGATTGTTGGGGGCAATATAAATATATATTGCTTACTGGTGTAAACCGCTTAGAGAGTACTTGCACTGTGAGGCAGTATATAAATCTCACAAATAGATAGATGATAGATAGATAGATAGATAGATAGATAGATAGATAGATAGATAGATAGATAGATAGATAGATAGATAGATAGATAGATAGATAGATAGATAGGACAAAGACTTAGGGTAACCCAAACTTTGGAATGGAAAAATATGAAACTTCTGATTAAAATGAATTTTTAAATTTTTAAAATATGCATTTTTACACATTTTGTACATTATGGGCCAAGCAATGTGTCTCAACATTTGTTGAGATATATAAACTATTAAAGTCTGTTGCAAAATCAAAACAAGAAGCACACACAGATGACTGATTCAGCTGGATTCATAAACTTCTTTATAAACATAGTAACAGATGAATTTACAATACAATAAGGAGAGTTCTTCTTCAAACAGTTAAAGACAGCAGAGAACAGTTAGTTTCATTTCAGCAAAGAGTACAGAGTGGAGACTGGAGCCACACCCAGCCTTAAGCTTAAGTTCCAGTTTTGATTCTCTGCACAGACTCAGAAGTGTTTAACTCCCATTGGTTGATTCCGTTGCTATGCCTATTCATTGGCTGACCTTGTTAACATGGGCTCTCCCAGTTCATGAATATTCTAACATAAACAAAAGTCCAATTATGCACAGTTCTCTTCATTTAACTGAGAAGGATGAATCAGGCCTATTTGCTTGAAAATATAGATTGAATGAAATCTTAGAGCATTGCTAAGTAAAAGTGAAGGCCAGCACTTTGAATTACTGTATGTTCTACAGCAGACCAGAAGCCAGTGCTGTTCTTTTAAGACTGCCAAGCTGTGCTTTGTCAGCTTATTTATGTAGTAGTTTTTTTAAAGCTATCCAGAAGTTGTGGGGGGGGGAACCATGCTGTTGTGAACAACTACAATGACACTAAAGCTTTGCTAATCAGCCTTGTCCATGGTTGTGATCCTTTGCATTCAGTCATTCAGATCTAAGTGATCATAAAATTATCTCAGTCAACTTTAAAGCACCCCCTCCCCAAGAGTAGAAATTGCAGGCTGATCAATGAGCCTGAAGCAGTCACTTAAGGAAAACTATACACTTAAAGCTAATTTGTGCTGATTTTGTGCTCTCTAAAACTACATCAGAGGATGAAACTCGTAATTAGATTAAATGCAAATGATGTGGTCATAGTGACACCTGTAGGAGATCTGGATAGATTGTGGACATATGCAGAACTATTGCACATTTTTCTTGTTGAAACTCTGGGGGAGGGAAAGTTTTATTAAATAAAGTGTTTTACTGATAGACATGAAAGGGGACAGAGAGAGGGGGGGGAAACCTACTGTCAATCAGCACCTGCTGGAATCTTGATGCCACAAGCTTTACCAGCGATGCTGGATGGATTGAATTCTACATTTTTTTACATAAAGTTACTCAGCATATAGAAAACCCAGGTAGCTTCCAACACTTATTGCAGAAGAGGGCAATGTGATCTATTTTCATATCAAGAAAATGTGACTTTTAAGAGATTGCTCAGGGAAACTGGATAAACATGTGTAGAGAAAGCTGAAAAGGAAGGTTTTTCATCTCTGTAGAGCACTTCCACATTGGATTTTGGTGATGGTCTTCCCAAATGATGGTCTGTCATCAACCATCCCATCAACCATGGATGGGAATCAGGTGGATTTTCTTCCAGCTGAGGTGCCAACAAATTCAAATTGCCAGTCAAAGGAATTTCTGCCAGCCTTTGCCTCAAGTGCCATGCCCCTTCCTCCATTGGCTATGAGCTCATCATAGCTTCACAGTACTCTTAGATTCAAATGTGAGATGTTTTCTGAGCCAGACCACCGATTTTCTGTTTTTGCTTCTTGGTTTCAGGAAGATGTATAAGACAATGACAAGGAAAAGCTGCTGATTAAGAGCCAATTGATCAGATGAAGTAGCTCTGCTGAACTATAGCAGCTCTCACAACAGCTGATTGGTCTAGTGGTTAAGGCACTAGGCTAGAAACCAGGGGATCGATAGTTCTAGTCCTCTCATGAGGACTAGAATGCATGCATGAAAAGCAGGTTGGTGTTCTTGGGTCAATCAATTTCTCTTAGGGAAAAATAGGATGAGAAAGAAGTATTATGTATGTTTTCCACTTTGAGTTACTTATAAAGCAATAAAGGCAGAGTTTAAAAAATATATAATAAATAAACAGCTGCAGTGAGGATAATCCTTTGGGAAATATTGGTGGAACAAAGCCATGAAAGTGGCATGTAAGCATCCCTAGTACCCGAGAAGCCATTTAAGCTATCAGATCCAGCTCCCTGCTCAGCAGAGGAATCACAAATAAAGCTACATCTGATACATGTATTGGCCCAACATGTCCTATCAACTATTCAAGGCAGGCAAGTTCCAGAAACAAGCATGGTAGTTATTCCAGGAATGTTCTTTAATAATTATAGGATTGAATTAACACATCTTGAAATCCTGACAGAATTTCTCTGTCTCTTCTCACAGTTTTATTTTTCTCAGAATAATCTCTTCTAAAATTCCCCCCTTTAAAAATTCCCAATTCCTCCTCCATTTCCATGGCAAGTCTACATTTCTTCACATCTCTCTAGGAATGTCTATATACTCCATTATATCTTTCCTCCCTAATTTCCTGTTCTTTTCTGCAGTTATTCATACGATGTGGTAAACACTTTTCACTCTACTTTCCTCCTAAAAATTGTTCAATTTGGTCTTTCACTATTATCTTTCAATAATCTATCTCAAATATATATATATATATATATATATATATATATATATATATATATATATATATATATATATATATATATATATATATATATATGTGTGTGTGTGTGTGTGTGTGTGTGTGTGTGTGTGTGTGTGTGTGTGTGTGTGTGTGTGTGTGTGTGTGTGTGTGTGTAACATTTTTTTGCTGATAAATGAAAATAAAGGGAGACTTTATTTTCATTTTTATTGTATACAGTATATACGATATATATATATATATATATATATATATATATATATATATATATATATATATATATATATATATATATATATATATATATATATATATATCGTATATACTGTATATATACATAAAGTGTATATATGTATAAAGTGTATATATATATATATATAAAGTGTGTATATATATATAAAGACAGAAGGGATATTGGCCCTTTATTTTTTTCCGGCCCTGGAATTTATATAATAAATTTATGTAATAAATTTATAATTTATATATATAGAGAGGCTATAGCCTGAGGGCAAAATGTAATCATCAACCAGGCAAGTAATATTTTACATCTTATTATTTTTGTAGATTTTTATTTAACTGAATTGATTTTTTTATTGGCAATTTTGGTAGGAAGTAGGATTGCATGTTAATTAGTTTTGCTAAATTACTTGGAGTGTTATTGGTTAGAGTGTTATATTTTTGTAATTTTAATGTGTGAAGATTTGTAATTACTGGTTATCTTTGACATTAATTGTCTTCAATGGCCACAATTGAAATTGAATGCTCTTCTAAATAATCTTTTGGCCTATTCAGTTGGACATACATACATACATACATACATACATGCATATGTGTGTGTGTATGAATATGTATATGAATATGTATATGTATGTATTTGTGAGTGTATGTATGTATGTATGTATATGTATGTACTGTATGTTATATCTTATACGTAGCCTAAACATACAATTTTATCATGCTTGTCATATAGTAATGGTTATTTGTAGACTGTATCCATTCCTGTCTACAATACGGCTATCCATTTGTTTATTGTTTATTTTTATTTTTTATTTTTTTTGTCAAGTACGTGTTAGTAATATACATAGATATAACATTGTTTATATACATAAGATGGGTACTGATAAGAGGGAACATTAGGACAGGGACGGTAGGCACGCTGGTGCACTTATGCACGTCCCTTACTGACCTCTTAGGAATCGGGTGAGGTCAACAGTGGACAGTCTAAGGGTAAAGTTTTGGGGGTTTGGTGACGAAACCACAATGTCAGGTAGTGAGTTCCAGGCATTTACCACTCTGTTGCTAAAGTTGTATTTTCTACAGTCAAGTTTGGAGCGGTTCACTTTGAGTTTGTATCTGTTGTGTGCTCGTGTATTGTTGTGGTTGAAGCTGAAGTAGTCGTTGACAGGAAGGACGTTGTAGCAGATAATTTTATGAGCTATGCTTAGGTCGTGCTGAAGGCGATGTAGTTCTAAGCTTTCTAATAATTGGGTCCAGTCCAATCATAAAAGAGTATAAGAGTCTTAATCAAAAACATCTGTAAGGAAGCAGATGATCTATCTCTGGTGTTTAGTATCTTTGGCTGTTCTTTTTGTTCAGCTAATCAGGATTTATCCACTACTTTTCACTTTTTATGGATCATCTGTACAAAAAACATGAGAAATATTTGCAGGCTGAAGGAATTTAAAGAATTCAGTGGCAAAGATTGACTGAGAGCCACTTGGTCTGGTGGCAAACCTTGGGTCAAACTTTTTTGTTTGCATATACCGGTACTCAAATGAAAATAAAAGAAAATAGAGTTATAAAAAAGAAATGAACAGAAATGTCAACAGAAGGGCCAAGAGTAGGATTTTCAGGTTTTTTAAAAAAAAACTAGGAGAAAGTGTTTGAGGGCTGTGGTTGTTTTTAAATAAAACAACTAGAAATAAAACTTTTCTATTTGTGTGAAGTCTAACAAAAACACGAGGAAATTGTAACACAGTTTCTGACTGAATTACAATAGTGTAGTCTTGAGACCTCCAACATTAACAGGAAAAGGGATTGTAGGATCTGTGATACAAGTTTGTTTCATGATGCTCTAGGCCAGTGATGGCGAACCTATGGCACGCGTGCCACAGGTGGCACGCGGAGCCATATCTGCCGGCACACGAGCCATTGCCCTAGCTCAACTCCAGCATGCATGTGCGTGCCGGCCAGCTGATTTTTGGCTCATGTGGAGGCTCTGTGAGGACATTTTAGGTTTCCAGAGGGCCTCCGAGGGGGTGTTTTCACCCTCCCCAGGCTCCAGGGAAGCCTCTGGAGCCTGGGGAGGGCGAAAAACGGGCCTACCAGGCCCACCGGAAGTCGGGAAATGGGCCATTTGCGGCTTCCAGAGGGCCTCTGCGGGGGCGGGAGAGGCCGTTTTCACCCTCCCCAGGCATTGAATTATGGGTGTGGGCACTCACACGTGCGTGACAGCGCGTGCACACGCGTTTTCGGCACCTGAGGGGGAAAAGGTTCGCCATCACTGCTCTAGGCAGACCCATTTGAGGAGAGTCAAAAAAATTAAAATGGCAGCTTTAGTTGCATGTACCACAGAGGGATGGACTTTAATTGCATGGCCAAAGCTACTATTTTCATTTTTTCACCTCTCCCCTCCTTCCCCTTGAATGCCACTATATTATTCCTCCTTAATAACCAGTTGTCAGCATGTAATTTTATATTCCTTCAACAACTTACTCTGGTGTTCTCCAGCTTTCCTTCAGGACATCTTAGATTTAACAGTGTAAGAGATAACTCTTCTGGGATATTTATTTATGTATTAGATTTTTATCCTGCTCTAAATGCCATTTTGCTTCCCAAGACTTAGAGGTTTCCGTCCATTTTGCATATACAGCATCTATTCCATATTATCTATTCCATCAGGATTATCTCCCTGATTCTCTACACAGTATTGAAATCCATATTCATTTTATCACACCCAGATAATATTTTTGTTAGTGCACATAAAAGCTAAGTATTTTGAAAAATAAATAATATGTGTAACATGTAACATTTTTACTGTTTTGTCTGGTAGGTAAGAAACTAAAGATAACTTTTAATAATTACATTTTCATATAAATGTACATTATATTGACTCACCAATGCACCCTACAATCTTCCGATGTATAAAATAAATTATTTGAATTTGTAATTTCCTTTTTTTTATAACTAATGTTTATGATGACAATGTATTACTAATCTGTCTCACTAAATGTCACCATAATAAATGGCATATAAAGCATTTAATTTCATGCAAAATCTTCCTTAAAATATCGGAGTAGAATAAGTTATAATTTTAATATATTTTTCAAAATGTCACAATTTGTAAACCTGTCATGAAAACTCCATAAACCCACTTTCAATATGTGTAACTCAGCAAGTCCTTTGAATAATATGGTAGTTTCATTAATGTACATAATTAGAACTGTAAAATAAAGATATTAAAATCTCTATTTCTTCAGGCTAAATAATCCCCTGATGTACAATAGGGACATAACTGTTTGTATATTTCAGCAGTAAAAACAAGAGAATATATTAATTCAAATATTGTGTCTCTGTGTGTGTGTGTGCTCTAGTGATATGCAAAAGGATTACAAATTCACTTTCCATGTGAGAGATGAAAGACAAAAATATATTTTATGTTTCCTAGTAAAATTTCTATGAGATGATGCTCTGTGAAGGAATTTCTGAAACTAGATTAAAGAATAAGGCAAAACAAACAAACAAGAAAAAGCTCTTCTCCAATAAAACTGAACTTGTAACCAAGGCATTCAAGACAGAGTATGAATGTTAGAATTAGGAGAACATGATTAGATATGCTTTTACCTTTGTGTTTCTTTTGAATTCCCAAGGGATTCAACCCTTTTTGGCCATTTTGTGTAAAACAGGAAAAAATGAACGTATGATTTTGATGATTAGATAGAATAGAGCAGGGCTGGGGAACCTTTTTGTCATTGCGTGCCAAAAGTGTGTGAGTGCCGGCACCCATAATGCAATGTGCACCCCCATGTGCACATGCGTACACCCGTCCCCCCACGCTCCCCTGCGCAGGTGCCCCACACTGTGCATGCATGTGTCCCCTGTGCATGCACCCCCTGTGCATGCACCCCCTGTGCCCCATTTTGGGCCTCAAAACCCTCCTGTACCAAGCCAGTGCACCTGTTACCACTCCCGGCTGGCACGCCTCTTACTGCGACTGCTTCCCGGCCAGATGGTCTCCATGAGTGAGGAGCTGCACTCTCCTCCGGTCCTCCTGGGACAACTCGTCTCCCCACTGGCAGCTTCTCCAGTAGGGAGGGAGGGAAGCCCTGGCCCTCTGCTCCTGCAACCGCTAGGGAAGCAGCAGGGTGAGAACCCCCATCGCCAGGGTGAGGGAGTGGCAGCGGCAAGGACGGGCGGGCAACACCCCCCCAAATCACCCCCCCCAAGGCAGGGATGTCTCCCCTGGCTTGAAAAAAGCCCCAGAGGCGGACCCCTCTGCCCCCCCAGCATACCCGGTCCAGAAAAGTTCCTGGACGATGTGATGGGACCAAAGCCACACATGTTCCTCTGCTCACCAGCTGTCCAGCAGAACCCGGTGAAGCCAAAGCACCAGCGGCCAAGGCAGATCCGCATCAGCAACTCCCTGCCTGGGAGGGGGCAACACTCCCCCAGGTCACTCCCCCCAGGCAGGGTTTTTGCCCCTGGCTTGGAAAAGCGTCTCCCCCAGCTTGGAAAGTTGCTCTTGGTGGTGCGCAGTCATTTAAAAGAGGAGGGGGACAAGGGGGAGGCGAGGCTGCTTGAGTTTTTGTAACACTCATCCTTGAAAAAGGGTTCTACATAATTTCTTGAAGAATGGAAAATGATAAGACTCAGGAGAGTTTGAAGTACCTAGCTTTCTAAAGAGTTGATGAAAATTCAGGCTCCTTTTATATTATGTAGAAAAATTCACTCAGTTTACTAAATTCTTCATTAGAATTGTTAGAATTAGAATAAATAAATAAATAAATAAATGTTTGTTTGTTTGTTTGTTTGTTTGTTTGTTTGTTCCACCTATTTCTAAATTGCCCATCTCCCTCAGATGAGACAGGGAGGAAGAAAGAGTGACAGATAAAGTTTTCCAAGATGCTTCCTAGTTATTTCTTAACAAATGATTTTAACAATATCATGTTAAAAGGCTTTCAAAAGATGATTTAAGTGCAAATTTAAGTGCATAGTAGACTACCTTGCCTCTGAAGATCACAGTTGCTTGTGAAATGTCGGGATATCTGTTGACTAGATTATCGTCACTGAACCCGGAAACCCAACATTGCCTAACAAATTCCAGCCATAAAAGCCTACATCAGTATAAATGCAAACTATTTAGGGACTTGTTAGTTGTTAATAGTCATGTGTGAATAGCATTACGTTTTCTGGAAGAAATAATATTTAAACTCAAATGTTTTTTGGACAGTGCACATCTCAACTTCATGAATTTCCTCAGGTTATTCCTGTATGGTGCAATATTCAGAATAGATTATTTTATTTCAATACTGCAATCCTGAGATCTGCTGGTGGTTTTCCATTCGAGTATTAATCCTGTATATCTTCTTGATTGTCTAAAGTGTCTGGGAGGGTCAGCATTACCCCAGTGAAAATAAAATCATATGTTAATATCACTACAAATTCTCCCTTTTCAGACTTTTATCCCATTATTTGACACAACTACACAAATCATGGGATTTATGTCACAATCGGGTCATACACCTTTTTTCACTTTCCTGGAGACTTGTGACTGCTACCTCCTGAAATGAATATTGTTCTTTTACCAAAGGAAGCCACAGTTGCAATTTTATTTTGAGAATGGAAGGAAGTTCTATTTTACCAAAGCAAGCAATATGCTTATAACTGCAATGTCTTTCTTCCTTTGTGGTAATTTCTTTGATGTCTATGCCATATTTCTCTGTCTTTCTCTTGGCCTCAATTGACTTTTGGTAATACAGCTCAAATATCTTACAAATCAAAGAAAACATTTGTTTCGCAGATTGTGATGATGATGATGGTGTGAAGGACACAGGCAGATCTTGACATGCAAGCTGCAAGAAAAACACTCCAGTAAGAGTTGACATAGAAGAAGAGAAAGAGAAATAAGTTGATCTTTCATTCAATTGAAACTTTTCATCAAAGAAAGACTTGTGCTTTTTAGAAATACAATTATTATATGGATTGATTTGTAATGATTACAAGGTGAGTTTCTTTAGAACATGTATCATCTGTCACCTTGAGATACAGCAAAGTTACTTCTCTCTCAAAAACACACAAGCAGCCAGCAAATCAAAATGTAAGCTGAAAAGCATTTTCCGTCATTGCCTTGAAACGCAGAGTCTCAACTCATATGAATAATCTTCTCTCTGTTGCATCTGATCACATTCTTTTGTGCAAGGCCAATGTGAATTGTGCATTTTTTTGTGTGAAGCATGACTCTACAGTGTTCTGGAGAAAAAAGAACTCCAAAGTCACTTTGCTCAAAGGCCCAATGTAAAACAGGGAGGGTCCCTGCATTCTTATACAGCATATTCATCATTCTCTATGGTAAATGAATTCACTCCTGGCAGATCTTCACAATGATGACTGCAAAATGCAAATTTTTAGATTAGGCTTGTCAGGTGCAAAGTTGGAAGCTATTATTTAAAACACTCCTCAAATCAACAAGAAGGTATGCAGAAGCAATATTTTCCTCTCCACTGTGTCAGTGGCCAATTTGCTCATTCATCCCGCTTTGTAAAATTGCTAAAATTTTCATCACATAAAAAGGCATCCTGCAGTAGTAAATCTCGGTCTTCCATTTTTGCTATTCATTGTGGAACTGGTCTGAAGCAATCTGATTCAGTAAATGTGATGTGCAACCCTTCTTTATGCTGACTTTCAGGAATGGTGCTTATTTCACACACTTTATCAGAGGCTCCTCGATACATTTCCCCCCATGATTATCTTTATAGGCATAGTTTATAGAAGAATATGACCATTGGATTGCAAGATCAGATGCAGATTTATCTAGCAAACTTTGGTGGTTGAAGACCATTTCAGAAAACATGGAGGTATGGCAGACACTGTTGCTTGGAGGAATTGGGGGGAGAAAGGGTCTAATTCAACCTTCCTTCAAGTGATCCAGCTGAAGATCATTGGTTTCCTTTTTCTTTGGTCAACCAGGAAAGTGATGAGAAAATGTGGTTGGATGTTCTTTCTGTTTTGCATAGGCTGTGGGCATATTCATCCAACAAATTTTATTATAGTCATCTGATTCTGTCCAGGTTCAATAATGATTTTTCCCCAAGGAAAATAAAATTAGACACAGTTATGATGTGCAATCTTGTTATGTACTCAATGTTTTTTTCAATATATATAATATACAATATTATATTCTTAATACAATATTCAATACAATATCAAGAAAGAACAAGGGAACCATTGTTAGCAGAGGGAGGTGATGGTATTCTCAACTATGTTTCAGTTCCTCTCACCCTTGAAGCAGCAGCTGCAAAGCTTGTTTGTTGGTACTCTGAGCATTTATTCATCTTTTTCATAAAAGAATAATTCATAAAAGAATTCATAAAAGATGAATTCATATGAATTCATGAAATTCATAATTTTATGTATTAAAGGCAGTGAATACAGGAAATACTGTAGTATTACAATAAAGCAGGAAGGGACAATGTTTATGTTTATGGTTTCCTATAATGGCATTCTACTTACATATAGTATGAGTTTGAACACATGCACAGTATAATTTGTGATTCCTTCATGCATTCCTTCATGCATCATTGTATTCTTTGTTCTTAACCTCCTAGCAATCCATTTCATTAGTTAGCTTTTAGTTCTAGTATGAAGAACAGAGAAGAAAAATGCCCTTCAAAAAGCTCTCATTTTTATGACAACCCTTTTCTTTTTTATGATCGCCTGTCTTTGGTCTAAAATAAAAAATAGCACTGTGATAAAATATGTTCGCCCAGTTTCCCAAAACATTGTTTCCCTTGGTAAAATAAGGATGGTTTCCTTCTAACCCTTCTCCTTCTTTCTCAGAGAACTTTAGAACATCTTTCAAATGTCTTTCTGTGGTATTTTGGAATTTATTTTTATCACTGTGACATGATGGAGGGGTATTTTCTGTTTGTTTCACAACTTTTCATTACTGTAGCTGCCTGAACTTTCTGGATGGAAAAAATCCCTTGAGAGTCATTTTCTCAGGAGGCTTTCTCTTGAATAGAGAATAGAACACAGGAGGCCAGGAATTTATAATCCATTAGAGAGATGATTGTCCAGGATGCTAACATGAATCAGATTGCTTACTTCACAAATAAAATAAAGACTGAATCTTAAAACCACATGTGAATATTCCACCAAAATTATCTTCCCTGTTAAAAATATATATACAAGATAATAATTATCATAATTTTATCCTCTTTACATGGAAAGCAAATTATATCTATCTATCTATCTATCTATCTATCTATCTATCTATCTATCTATCTATCTATCTATCTCTAGCTATCTAGCTATCTAGCTATACACATATGTACATATATATTCATACATATACATATACATATACATATACATATACACATACATACATACATACATACATACATATATATACATATATATATTCATACATATGTACACACATACCAGCGGTGGGTTGCTTTTGGTTTGGCCTGGTTCTGTGAACTGGTAGTGGTGGCGGGAGGCTCTGCCCACCCGCCCAGGACGCTTCTGTGCATGCACAGAAGCGGCGCGCGCGCGAACTGGTAGCAACGGGATTTAGAACCCACTACTGATACATACATACATATGTATGTACACACACAACACACAAACTATATGAATTGCTTTTTGAGATGTTTACCTCTCATTTTTACAATGACATATACAGATACACACATACAGACACAACATAATAATTTGTTGTGAATTACCAGTATATATAAATTCTGTGAATTTTTTGGTGTCATGTTTTAGATAAAAAAACTACCTTCAGTTTAACAGATTTTTTTTAAAAAGTGCTTAAATGAGGTGTAATTGTATCTTTAATTCAGTAAAGACAGTTCCTGTTGATATTTGATTCAGTTGTTCTTGGTTGGTTGGTTGGTTGGTTTTTGTTTTAAATGGGGGCCAAATTTAACCTTGGCATCCTTTGAAATATATTACTGCTTGTCTTTTGAGACAGATATTTTTGTCTATTTTCCAGAAATTCTAAGGAGTACAACATTCTAATGATCACCCTACAGTGAACATAGTGGATTGAGCTGAAATTCAGTCATCCTTCAATTTCAGCATATTGACATCAATTTTGCTTCTATTAGTCATGATAATTTTAATTCCTATTCATTTCAGTGAGTTTCCTCTTAGATAACTACATTTGGATAAAACACACTATATCTGATCATTTCCATGCCACATTCTTTTCATTTCATAATCCTTGCAAATCAGATAGAAACTAACTGCAATCATTTTTTTTTATTTCTGCCAACTTATAAACATTGGGAACACACAGGAATTATTATGAGTCAATCAGTACTCATCTCCAGCTGACCAATAGAAGAGTTCGTCCAATCAATGTCCAACCACATAAGCTACTGTTGACACTGGAACACAAATATTACTTGTCTCCACTGCAGACTAAATAGAAATAAATATAGCACTAACATTCTCTTTGTCTAAAATTTCAATATATATTCTAGTTGTTCACGAAAGAAAAATCCTGAGCCATTTATATGAGGGTAAACTTTCTTGTCATGTATACAAAGAGTCAGTTTTCGTAGCATTTAGCAATCTCCTGCAAATGATAGTGATGATAGCATGCTGGCTTTTTTCCCCCAAAGTTCCTATTTAGCCAGGATATCTTACCATGGATACATGGTGCTATGGTAACTGGATTGGAAGAGAGGAGGAGGAAAAAGAGTCATTGTTTAGAATGTGTGCAACAAACAACCAGCAGGAACAAGATGCAAAAGCTCCATAAGAGAAGAAAGGCTGCTAGATTCCAGGTGTGAGGAAACTATAATATGATTGAGCTATTGAAAAGGTACTTGCCATTTTGGGAGGTATTAACAGAATCATAGAATCCAGATCAGGGCGGGTTCCTAATTTTTTTACTACCACTCTGTGGGAGTGGCTTATTTTGTGGGTGTGGCTTGCCAGCCATGTAACCGGGTGGGCGTGGCTTCTCGGACTGCTGAAGGGAGGGGAATGGAGATAGCTCCTGCCGCCCATTCTTTCAGCATCTCATGTGCTCCCTCAGCCATCCTCCCCTGCTTGGACTCACTGTGGGGTAGGAAGGCAGCACATGTGCAGTGCCGGAAACTCGGCTTCTGGGCATGCGCAGAAGAATTTTTTTAAAAAATTAATTTTTTTAAAAAAAATTGGCGGCACCCAGGCATCGGCAACCGACCACACCGGTACTGTGACATCACCAGCGGGCCGCTACCAGTGCTATAGAGTGGACCGCACTAGTAGGAACCCACCACTGATCCAGATCATTATTGATTTGTTGATTTATGTCAGAAGCACCACAATTAAAATAAGGTATACTATATAACTACTAGATTTAAAATATACAAGATGAAAATATGTACAAATTAAACAGATCTTTCCCAGAAACTAGCAACATTAATTTTGTTCTGTCACACTCCCATGAGGCTCTCAAGTGAAAGATTGAAAGGCTAATCCTTTCAATCCAGAAACATCCCAATCCAGATCATGAGAAGTAATGTTAGACTTGGTCAGATCTCACTTAGAACATTCTGTCCAGTTCTGGGTATTACAGCCTAAAAAAGATATCAACAAGCTGTAGTGATTTCAAAGGAGAGTTAACAAGAAATTGAGGAGGCTGTAAACCAAATTCTCTAAGGAATAGTTAGTTACATGATCTAGGCATATTTAGCTTGAACAAAAAGATTGAGGGAAGAAAGAGTTGCAGTCTTGTCATACAGAGAAGAAAGTGGATTTGTTCCTTGTAGCCATGGAAAGCAGGATAGAATCAATGTATGGAAACTATATGGAAAGTGATTCAACTTAGACATTAGGAGGAATTTCCCAAACTATTCAACCAATGTGATATGTTCCTTATGAAGTGATATGCTTCTCTTCACTGGAAATTTTCCAAATAGAATTAGAATGACCCTCTGATTCTGGAAGTACTGAGTGTCATGGTGAACAAAAACTAAGCTGATAAATTCCAGTCCACAGAAGAGGGCAGAAAAGGAAAGAACACTGAAAGTTAATGATGGCTATGCAAAGTATCTTGACAGAAGACATTTTGTTTTTGGAACACTGAATTATCTAGTGTTGGATGAGACAAATTACAATTCACAGGGATAAATTTGTTTGTTCAAAACAAGGGGAGTTTGACCAGGAGGGCCTTAAACAGAATCCTGCAGGGATTAGAAATTTAAAAAACATGACAAAGAGTTTGCATTATTGAAGGATGTACAGGTTTACTGCGGTCATGAAAAAAATGACTCCAAAGCTCATGCCTTTTGTTTCTATATACTGTACACTGAAAAATAAGTAAAATGAGTGTCTCCTTTCAGTACCAGAAATGCACAATAAGTATAATGAAACACTGGTAGAAAGATTACAATATAGTAATTTGTTCAAAAAGAACAGAAGTAAGAGAGGAGCATTTGTATTTTAAAAGTATACACTTCTCCTCAGAACTCTAGGTGAATGAACTGAGCAATATTGTAAAGAGCGTCTGGATTAAAATCCTGGGAGAAACAAATTTTGTATATTTATGTATTTATACACAGTAACTATCCTTCTCATGTTTGTGACCTAACTTTCAACCAAGAAAAAGATGTATACGATATTTTCCCAAAATAAATTAGATATTTTTAGGAGATATGAAGTAATATTGATGGGGACTTTAATTAACCTAACCTGTTTTAGAAGAAGAAAAAAACATACCAAGCATGTTTATTCCAGGAAATTATAAACCAATTTTGTAGGCACCTTTGTCTGTCAGAAGGTAGAGTAGGGCATAAAAGACTCAACTATTCTTCACATTATACTAAACAATAAGAATGCTTTTAATTAAGGAACTATTAGAAACATTGACCAACAGTGATTGCATAATGCAGGAGTTCTTTATTTTTAAGACAAACTAGAATTGAGTATAGTTGGACTAATAGATAGAATTCCATGGCAAGAGAAGGTAATAGGAAAAGAAACAAAGGAAGGGTGGGGTTTCCAGAACAAAAAGAGAGCTTAAAAGCTAATGATAGCAAAAAAAAAAAAAAAAAAAAAGCAACGTAGCTGCATTAAGGAAGATATGAAAACAAAAAAGATATGAAAACAAAAAAAGGAAATGTAGGAGTGTAAATAGAATAGAATTCTTTATTGGCCAAGTGTGATTGGACACACAAGGAATTTGTCTTTGGTGCATATGCTCTCAGTGTACATAAAAGAAAAGATACATTTGTCAAGAATGGTTGTCATAGGGTTCAAGTAAGCAATCAGGAAACAATCAATATGAATATAAATCGTAAGGATACAAGCAACAAGTTACAGTCATACAGTCATAAGTGGGAGGAGATGGGTGATAGGAACGATGAGAAAAACTAATAGTAATAGTAATGCAGCCTAGTGAATAGTTTGACAGTGGTGAGGAAATTATTTGTTTAGCAGAAGAGGGGCAGATCAGTCCACAAAATGGTGGATACAGCATTACAAACCAATTCCTGCCCTGGTACATTCCTGTCACGTAGTGAATATTGTCAGTTGTATGTCTATGCAGGGTGATGCATCCCTATTCTACTTTATGGTACATTCCATTACAAATAGGACACGTGATGTGATCTTGTACGCATGTGTGCATTCCTGATTCTCCATTCTTCTTCTTGTGGTTTGGCTCTGACCAGGAGCGGTCGCATTTAATTAGCAAGAATGTAATTATTCAGAATTTATTGTTTTTGTACCGAAATAAATATTTTATTAGACTTTAACTTCGGTTTCATTTCTAAATGTCTGAGCTCCGAGAGAAAGATCAAACATCGCCCCATGGAGATTTATCCTCCATCTAACAATTCCTGATACATTTACTAACATTACACAAATGTTGAAAACATGTAGAAAAAGGATGAGGATTGGATTGTTATATTTCTCCTGCTATCTTCCAGATCTTTGGGCAGGTCACCAAGAAGAATACATACAGATTGCTTAGAATTGTAGAAAAAGAATCCCAAAGGTTAAAATTGAAGTTGATGCCAAGATGAAAGGATTCTTCAAATATGATAAAAATAATAAAAAGAAAGCATCAGTATAACCGTTGTTCAATAAAAATGGCAAAATGCTAATACAGATTTTTTTAAAAAGGGGCAGAACTATTCAATTCCAATTTTGAATCGGTCTTTTGTGAGAAGAAGATACATATTTCAAAGGAATTGTGAATAACCAGGATGAAAGGATTGAAGTTTAAGATTAATAGAAACACACTTGTGAAAAATACATTTAAATCTGAACTTGTTTAAAACCTCAAGATATTAAGGGAATTTGCTGATGGGGTGGTTAAAATTGTATGAATGATCTTTGAAAACTGCAGAATGGTGAAGAGCCAAGTGACTGGAGGAGGCAAAGTTGTTGCTCTTTATAACAACGAGAGGAGAAAGATCCCGGCCAGTCACACAGCTATACCTGGTAAATTTCTTAAAAGATCATATAATGATAACTCTGTGACCATTCTGAAAATAATGTATTAATTACTAGAAATAAGCATGAATATATCAAGAAAAAAATATCTCTATATCTACATACCACTAAAACTCTCATTTCTACCACCATTAACTGGACAAAACGGTTCATCATAGGGCAACAGTTTTTGATCCAAGGTATCACAAATAGATTAACTTAAAGAATGTATCCAAAATCCAGGACCCATGACTCCCAAGGGAATAAAATTTAAGGAAGTTGTGGCTGGTTCAATACTGCTGGGCTGCTGCTGCACTCACATGCTTGTTTTCAATTTTCCATTTCTGAGCCACTCTTGCATCCAGAAACATCCACTTACGGACGGAAGAAAGGGCAAGGGCAAGGGCAAGGGCAAGGGGAAGGCCAAAGCCAAGGGGAAGGCCAAGGCCAAGGCCAAGGGAAGAAGGATCAGGAAGAAAGAAACCCCTAGGCATCCTTTCTAGTTCATGCATTGCTCCTGGAACTCCAACTTGTGCTGCATCTATACACACCTTCTCCAAACTGTCGGATACCTCTTCTACATTCCCAAATGTTCTTTCCAACTGATACTGGCCCCCATGCACCTTCCCTGACCCATGTGGCACTCTTTCCAAGGATCCTTCCTGATCATTGCCACCAACCTGTATACCTTCTTTGACACACAGGGTACCTCTTGTGCACTCCCACACATCTACCCTCACCACACACATATAGCTGCCTACTCTCCTAACCCTTGCACCCTCCCTTATTTGAGTGTGGCATCTCCCGAATAAACCTGCAATGTCCATGCATCCTTCCTGACCCATGCTTCCCACTTGTACCCACCCAACCCATGTGACATCTCCTGCACCAATGAGCATCCTAACACCTAGCCACCCACCCACCCTCCCCAACCCATACAACATCTTCCCAATTCACACAACACTTCTCACACATCCTCCTATTCTCTTCCTGACATGTACTCCTCACTCTCTCCCCTACTTGACTGAAGCCAATTAGTTTCCTGCTGGTCTTTGGCTTGTAACTATCTGCTGCCTTTTCACTGACTTCCTCTCTGAAAGCTTCCCCCAAGGAAAGTAAATGGGAAAGCTGGCAGGAGAAGGGGAGGGAGGGAGGGAGGGGGGAAGGAAGGAAGGAAGGGTTAGGGTTAGGTTTCAATTGTTACTTGCCAGCTTTCCACAAAGAAACTCAATTAGGAAGCAAAACAAAATAAAATCACTATTTGGCACTCGTCATTCTGTTAAGAGAATATGGTCTTCAACAGAGAAGAGTTGTTCTGCTCTGATATATATTTTTTTGAATTAGGATGAGTCTATAGAAAAACACCAATAAACAGATAATAGGAAAGGAAATTGAACAAACTTTAAGCCTTGAGCTAATGTATTGAGGAATGCAGGATAATGATCTCTGTGGGGATCTAATATGGAGGGGATAAATCTGTCTAACAGATGAATGTTTTACTTCCCCATTTTTACTTCAAGTACAGCTTTGTAAAAAAAACAGCAAGGACTTCTTGAAATGTGTAAATGGAAATCAAGTGTATGTTTTTCTATTAGAAAAGAAATCATGTATCTCAAAAAGAGGAATCTATGCACTTCCAAGTGTCAAATTCAAATATTATAAAATGTATCATACAATTACCTGGATTTATGCGCAAGGGAGAAAGGGCGTTGTTACTTACCTGAACGCCCATTCTCGTAGGGTGGCGCTAGCCTCCAAGATTGGGATGACCTCATCCATCAGCCAATCAGGACTGAGTCTGACCTCATATAAAAGCTGTCACCGTGCCATATTCCCCCTCTTGAGACGAAGGAGTAGGTCAGACCCATAGTTTATTCCCCACGCACACCTTCAGTAAGTACAACACCCAAAAGGGAGGGACTTGGAGGCTAGCGCCACCCTACGAGAATGGGCGTTCAGGTAAGTAACAACGCCCTTTCTCCATAGTGGGTGGCGCTAGCCTCCAAGATTGGGACATACCAAAGCCGTATCGTCCCCTAGGGAGGGCTGTCACCAAGGTCAGAGACCCCGTCAGGCGACCCTATGGTCTGCAAGACCCTGCGCCCAAAGTCCGCCTCAGCAGAGGCAAAGGAGTCTACTTTATAATGTCTGATGAAGGGCAACGGGGAAGACCACGTTGCCGCTTGGCAGAGTTCCTCCAATGAGGCATTAGTAGTCCAAGCTGCCGAGGTGGCGGCGCTGCGCGTCGAGTGTGCCGTCAGACGTGGCGGACGAGGCAGGTCCTGTTGTCGGTAAGCGTCCGCGATGACTGCTCGTATCCAGCGACCGACCATCGCCGCTGAAGCCTTGCGACCCATGGACGAGGCGTGGAATCCCACGAACAAGGATTCGGAGCGGCGGAACGCCGCCGTGCGTACCCTGTAGATTTTTATCGCCCGCCGGACATCGACAGCGTGCCATTTACGCTCGGTCGGCGATGTAGGTGGAGAGCAGAAGGAAGGAAGAACCACTTCCTGTGCCCTGTGGAAGTATGTATTGACCTTGGGCAGGAATGTGGGGTCAAGGCGAAGCACCACCCGGTCCGGATGAAAAATACAGAGATCGTCCCGGACGGAGAGGGCTGCCAGTTCGGATATCCTCCGGGATGAAGTGATCGCCACCAAAAAGGCAACCTTATGTGTAAGGTGTTGCAGCGAAACTGTCCGGAGGGGCTCGTAGGGGGCCTCGGTCAGTGCCAGAAGGACCTTCTGCAGGTCCCAGGTGGGGTACCTATGTACCACTGGAGGCGAGATAATGACCGCCGCCTTCAAGAAACGAACGACCAAGGGATGCGTTGACAAAGGTGCAGAAGAGTGGCAGGACAGGACCGTTGAGAGCGCTGCCACCTGTCGCCGCAAAGTGCTGGGCGAGAGACCCTTGTTGAGGCCCGCTTGCAGAAATTGGAGGACCTGGATGACCGAAAGGTCGATCGGGTTGAAGCCGGCGCCGACACACCAATCGTGAAACGTCCGCCAGGTGGAGTTGTAGATGCGGATGGTGGAGGCCCGGCGTGAGGAAAGCAAAGTACAGATAATGTACTCGGGGACCCCGCGAAGAGTCAGGGTGCGCCGCTCAAGCACCAGGCGGTCAGTTGGAGCCACTGCGGATCCGGGTGCTGAACTGACCCCTGGGAGAGCGACGATGCTGTCTGCGGGATCCTCCAGGATGGGCCGGTCGAGAGCGACTTGAGGTCCGCGAACCATGGCCGTCGCGGCCAATGGGGGGCCAATAGGATCAGTTCCGCCTGCTCGTCTAGCATCTTCCTGATAACTCGGGGAATGAGTGGAAGGGGCAGAAATGCGTATAAGAGGCCCCTGGGCCATGGGCAACGGAGGGCGTCCGTGTCCATCGCACCGGGTGTCCGATACCGCGTGATGAAGCGTGGGAGCTTGGCATTCAGTGGGGTCGCAAAGAGGTCGGCCACCGGGTTGCCAAATCGGGCCGTCAGCTCCCGAAAGATGTCTGGGTGCAGTGCCCACTCTGCTGTGTCGACGTCGTGGCGGCTGAGCCAGTCCGCTGTGCGGTTCGACACCCCCGAGATGTGCTCCGCCCGGAGGAGAGGAGGTGCCGTTCCGCCCAGAGGCCCAATTCCTTGGCCTCGGAGAGCAGGCGGCGCGAGGCAGTCCCACCTTGCCTGTTGACGTGGGCTTTGGTGGTCACGTTGTCCGTCAACAGGAGGACGTGTTGCCCCGTCAGGATGTGCTGGAATTGCCGGAGGCCCAGGGACGCCACTCGTAGCTCCAGGAGGTTGATGCTGGCCGTCGATTCCGCTGCGGTCCAGGTGCCCTGCGCCACGTGAGATGAGGTGTGGGCGCCCCACCCGTAAAGGCTGGCATCCGATGTCACCGTCACCCGGCGAGGTTCGAGGAAGCAGGAACCGTTGCTGATCGCCGGGGACCGCCACCAATGCAGGGATCGCCGTACCGCCGCCGGGAGCTGGACCTTGGCCGAAGAGTTGGACTTGTTCGCCCGCTGAAACGGCAAAAGAAACCATTGGAGGTCTCTGGAGTGCAGTTGTGCCCAGGGTGTTATATGTATAGCGGATATCATTTTTCCCAACAGGGATGACAGGAGGTTCAGCGGAACCCACCCCTGTCCAAGAACCTGTTGGGTCAGAGAAGAAAGACTGAGTTGTCTTTCCTCCGATAGATACACCCTGCACTCCAGAGAATCCACAATGGCCCCCAAGTGAGTGATGCGAGTGGAGGGACTCAAGTGGCTCTTCTCCAGGTTGAGGGAGAAGCCATGGTCTTGCAGAACGTCCATGGTGGTCTGCAGGTCCAGCTCTGCCCGGGCCAGAGAAGACGACTGAATTAAAATGTCATCGAGGTAACACTGTATTCGAATCGGCACTGCCCTCAAGTGAGCTGCAAGGGCGGCCAGAATCTTTGTGAAGACCCTGGGTGCCGAGGAGAGGCCGAATGGAAGGGCCGAATACTGATAGTGTTCGTTGTCATATGAGGACCGCAGGAACTTTTGGTGGGAAGGCCGAATTGGGACATGCAAATATGCCTCAGTGAGGTCGATAGAGCACAGAAAGTCACCCCTACGGATGCCGTCCAATATGGACTGTAGAGTGTGCATCTTAAATTTCTTGTACACCAAGAATTTGTTCAGGCGCTTGAGATCTAATACCGCTCTCCACCCCCCCGATGACTTCTCCACGAGGAACAAATTGGAGTAGAATCCTTGCCCCCGTTGGTCCTCCGGGACCCGCTGGATGGCCTCAATCTCCAGCAGATGCTGGATGGCTTCAAGCATCTGGGCCCGTTTCTGCGGGTTGGAGGACTGGGAGCACCTCATGAAGGAGTCGGGGGGAGTGGAGAGGAGATCCAAGGCGAGTCCGAGTGTTAGGGTCTCGCGCACCCAAGCGTCCGTGGTAATCTCCTCCCACCGCCTAGCGAAAAAACGCAGGCGACCCCCAATGGGAGAAGTTGGGTCCACTACTTGTAGCGGCGGAAGGGGCGACCGCCTGCCTTCCGAAAAGGGCGCTTGGATTGTTGATTGGAATTGGCCCTGTCTTGACCCTGAGTCTGGCGGGGCGAGGCCCGTGACCTATTTTGGGTATAGGAAGGCGCCCTATATTGTCGCCTGGGGAACGCCGGGGCAGGATTCTGAGGCTTGGCTTGTGCCTTCCTGGTGGAGTTTGGCAAGACCTTGCGTTTGTCCTTAGTCTCGATTAGGTAGGGATCGAGGGCCTCACCAAAGAGCGACTTGTTTGCCACCGGAGCTCCGGCTAGCCGCCACTTGTGGCAACAGTCAGCGGGCCAGCTCCTCAGCCAGTGCATTCTGCGCGCCACCACAGAAGTGCCCATGGCTCTGGCAGCAAAGCGGGTTGCCTGGAGCGTTGCGTCCGAGGTGAACTGCGAGGCGGCGATGAGCTTGTTGATGTCCTGCCTCGCTCGGACGTCGGAGGGGGGCAGGTGCTCCTGCAGAGCCTTCAGCCATCGAATAGACGTCCGGCAGAAGAATGAAGCCGTTGCCGAGGCTTTGACAGCCCAGGCGGCCGCCTGGTATGTCTTTTGCAGGGCTTGTTCGGTGCGTCTGTCCTCTGGGCGGAGTAACTCCTCAGAGTCTCCGGGCATCTGCGCGGGAGAGTACAGAGCTTTAATGGCCGGTTCTACTGGGGGAACTGGCAGATGTTGAGCCAGAGCAGTGGAAACATTAAAGAACCGCTTGTCCGCAGCCGATGGAGTGACGCCGGCCGTCGGGGATGCCCACTGCTTAAGCACTGACTCCACAAAGAGCTTGGGAGCCGGGACAACTTCCACCAGTGAGGTGGTTTCCTCGAAAAGAGGGTCCTCAGGTTCGTCCCCGGAGGGCACCTGGTCCTTGGAGGAAAATTTGGCCGTGGCCCTGGCCTTGTGGAGCAAGGACTTGAATAAGGCCGGATTAAATAATCCAGTGACCACTGGGGCCTCAGGGGTGAGATCTTCGTCCTCAGAGAGCTCCAAGTCCTGTACCCGATCGTCCTGCCCATGGAGCGACAAAGGTGAGCCCGGGTCGGCCTCGGTTGTGGCAGCAGGTTCCGCGGCTGGAGCGGCCGATGGACGAGACGGGGGCAACTGGGGGACCACGGCTGGAAGCGGTGACGTGGCAGCCACGTGCCTCATGCCTGCCTCAATGCCTTGTGCAATAGCGGCTTGGATCAGGGCGGCTTGGATCAGGGCCTCAGGGGTGTAGAATTGTGATGAGGCCGTGTGCAGGGGAGCTGCGGCTGTGCTTGAGCCCGGGCTGGGGTCCTCCCAGATGTCATCCTCCCCCAGGGATAAGTCCGGGTTGTCCAATGAAATGGTGCCGGAGGAGCGCCGGTCCCTCAGAGAGGGCTCATGGTGCGCTGTGGGGGCTGCAGCAGCAGGTGGCAGTGTAGAGCGCTCAGCAGCCTTGTGGGCCTTGTCCCTGTCGGAATGGGATCCCTTGGATGAGGGCTTGGCCTTGTCTGATCCCTTGGAGGAAGCAGCGGCCCTGTCTGAGCTATGGATGGGGGAGCGGTCCCGGTGCCCAGACGGTGGGGGGGATTTACCTGACCCACCTTCCTTGTCCTTGGCCTGCCTGGGCTTATTCCTGCCAGAGGTGGCCTTTTCCGACATCCTGGAGGCAGTGGAGGTTTGTAAGCAGCAGGGGGCGCTTTTACGGCCCGATGCTGGTGCCTGGGAGGGTCTGAAGAGGGTCCTCCGTCGATGCCCAGAAGCCTCAGGTGGTCAGAGGGCAGCAGCACAGCAAGCCGTAAGGAGGGAGCCCCCCACAGGTCCTGGATGCCGGGCGACCCTAATGCTGCAGCGGCGGCGGCGGCGGCGAGAAAAAAAGCTGCGGCCGCAGTCCTCTTCGCTCCGAGAGCCGCCAACCAGCTAGGGGAGAGGCGCGTCACAGGGGAATCCCTGTGACGTCAGGAGGACCTTGTGTGGCTGCGCGTGAAGGCCAGGGAAGCCTCGCAACGGTCGAGTTGGCAGAAGACGGCTGGGGCGATCTGCGGCTGCGCGCTCTGCCGAAACAGCTGAGGGGCGGGAGCGTTGCTCCTCCGGGCGGCAAAAAGTAACAAGGATGGAGGGCGCGGCCTGCAGCCGAAGTTGCTGCCGACTAGGCCGCGGAGCCTCCCAAATAGGCCCCGACCGAGCAAACAGCAGGCAAACGGGGCAATTAGCCACGGAGGGCTCTCGCCAAGCTGACAGGCCTCAGTGAGGAGGGGCGGTCACACAGGCCGATGAGCTGCCGACTGGACCGCCGGCACTCGCCCTCACGAGGCCACGCACCCCAAAAGGCAGGCAGAAATTCTGAGGGGCCAATTATGGGGGGCGGAGGTGGAGAGATAACGGCCCTGACCGCTCAAGCGCTGGGCTTCTGCGGGGCAATCCAAGGAGGGTCTCTCTCCGCGGAAGTGGCAAAAGGCCACCCTGGCTGCTGGTCACCCAAGCGCTAGGCTTCTGTGACAGGATGGAATCAGGAATGCCAGGCCGCACTGTGAGGATGGCAACCAACCACCAAAGGTGGAGGTAGGCCGGGGACTAGGCCGCAGCCCGCCCAGACAGTCCCAACACCCCCGATGACAGGACAGTTGAGAACACACTCACAGTCAGGATAAAGTTGATAGATGGTCCAAATTCTGGATTTAGTAGAAGGTGATAGCAAAAAAACTGCGAAGTTGGGGAGAAACAATCCTAGGCCTAGGACTGAGTCGAAAGAGGGGGAATATGGCACGGTGACAGCTTTTATATGAGGTCAGACTCAGTCCTGATTGGCTGATGGATGAGGTCATCCCAATCTTGGAGGCTAGCGCCACCCACTATGGAGAATTGGAACTTATGATCTTCCAGTTTTTAGTCTGTACTACACTGCCCTGCCCTGCCCTGCCCTGCCCTGCCCTGCCCTGCCCTGCTCTGCCCTACACTACACTACACTACACTACACTACACTACACTACACTACACTACACTACACTACACTACACGTGTAATGTGTAACTTGGATCATTCACAATTATTCCAAAGGATAATTTGTCATGGAGGAGCATCCACACACCATGTTGCAATAGTTGATTGCAGCCATTTGTTGTGCTGTCATTCCATGACAAATTATCTCTGTACTAGTACAGTGTTTGTCAACCTTGTTGACTTTAAGATGTATGGACTTCCCAAAATTCTGGGAGTTGTAGTCCACACAGGTTGCAAAACACTGTTCTGGTATCTGGCTGGGAAATAATCCTCAAGTTACTTATTATTTATCATGTAATCATAAGTAAAATTATCCTCATAAGTATTAATGCATGCAAGGCAAATTTTTTTGCTTATAGTGTTCATATATCTTGTAAATCCAAAATTATTATTATTCAAATAATTTAAGAAAATATAACAAAGGAAATACTAACATCTCCAATACACAATTATTGTTGGAAACAGCAATCATACGGTTGCTTGCAGTCTGGCAGTGACATGACAGAAGCAGGGAAAAAGTCCATTGGCTTTGCAATTGCCAACAACCTCCTTCTCATCCCCACCTGGGTCTCTACATTTAGAAAAATGTGCTTTCTAATGTGTTTCTTCTCTGCTTTCCTTCTTCATTAGAGAAGCTGACTGCTCACCGTATCTCCTGCTGAGCACAAAGTAGCCACACTCCTGAAGGGGCAATTAATGAAAACAATGTGGGGGAAAAATAAGTAAGCTGGATATTCTGTATCTTACAAATATCTTGCAATTAGAAAGATTGTGGTATAATAAGACCCAATGCCTGTTCATCAGCTTTCTGTTCGCTTTTCCTATTTGTCACTTTTCCTGATTAACAGTGCTTGATCAATAGATTTATATTTTGAACTTTGAGATCACTCATGCATGTTATTATTAAGATATCTCAAAATGCATACAATTTCTTGCAGAATGAAATGTAAGCTATATTTATTCAAACTTCCAGGCATGGGGCCAGTTTAGCAGAAATTCTGCTAAACAGTGTTGTCCCTAAAGTGCAATAGTTTATCACAAAAGCCTTGATGTCAAAAGAAACACTTTGAAGTTTGTGTGAATGTACTTGTGAAATTCTTGATTAGTTGAAAAATTGTATAACATACAATATATTTTAGCCAAAATGTCTCTTTTTCTCTTAATTTCCTCACTCCACAGTTCTTGCTTTTGATGGTGGATATTAAGACATAGCTAGCAAATATTCAGGTGAATAGACAAATTTCACCATTAACTTTTTTTTTCTTTTTTTCCAAAACAGGAAGCAATAAATGGCACAGCTGTGGAAGTGCAACAGAAGATATTAGAACGGGATTAGATTCAACATTCATTAGTTCTGTGATAAACGGTATATTGGAGTGCACCTGTCTTTGTTGGAACTTTTCATAGTTCTTGGCTTTGCATATTGCATTTCATCACTTAATGCAAATGTCATCCAATCATTCCTCTGTGCTTAATTTCTCTATGTACATTTTGATTTACAATTGCTGTCGTATCTATTAGTGATAGCTCATTTAGGATTTCAAAAGTTGTACACGTAAACATTACAAATGGGTCTTTCTAATGGAAGAATAATTCCATTTGATATATTTATGGAAGGTAGATTCTAATATATTCCCCCAAGGTCTTAGTAATGTCTTTGGGGTACTATTAAACAAGAATAACATGTTTGCCATTATTAAGCATTTCTTAAAAAATGAAAAGCACAAAAGGGTTTTAATCTTCCAAGTAGTTTCTGGTTACAAAAGTTAACATACAGTGTAATATAGTCAAAATACAGTCCTCCACCTAAGAAATAATTTGTCAGAATAGAATAGAATAGAATAGAATAGAATAGAATAGAATAGAATAGAATAGAATTTTATTGGCCAAGTGTGATTGGACACACAAGGAATTTGTCTTGGTGCATATGCTCTCAGTGTACATAAAAGAAAAGATATGTTCGTCAAGAATCATAAGGTACAACACTTAATGATAGTCCGGGTACAAATAAGCAATCAAATCATATTAGGAACCAGTCAATATAAATTGTAAGGATACAAGCAAAAAAGTTACAGTCATACTGTCATTAGTGGGAGGCAGGGGTAGGTTCTAACTTACCTCACTGCCGGTTCACTTCCTCCCACACCACATGGGAGTGCAGTGGCAAAATATCAGAAAAAAAATCCAAAAAAAGCCGAAAACAAGATGGCAATGCATGCGCAGTGTCGGAAACTCGGCTTCTGCGCATGCACAAAAGAAAAAACCCGCAAAAAATTCCCAAAATAAATTTCCCCCCAAAAAAGGAAAAAAAATGGCTGCCTCCACGGACCGGCACTGACCAATCCGGTTCCATGACATCATCATGATGTCACCAGCGGTTTGCTACCGCTTCGGCCAAACCAGTCCGAACTGGGAGAAAATTACCTCCGGTGGGAGGAGATGGGTGATGGGAACGATGAGAAGATTAATAGTAGTGCAGACTTAGTAAATAGTTTGACATTGTTGAGGGAATTGTTTGTTTAGCAGAGTGATGGTGTTCAGGAAAAAACTGTTCTTGTGTCTAGTTGTTCTGGTGTGCAGTGCTCTATAGCGTCATTTTGAGGGTTAGGGTTAGGGTTAGTTTAAATATTGTTTTATATTAAATGTTTCTAGTTTTTGAAGATTATATAAGAAACATAAAAATGCTTTTCAGCATGAAAGAAGGTTTACCTTTTGAGAATGGGTTGTTTTACTTCCTAAGAGAAGTTTGATCTCAAAGTTTCTACTGGAAAATGAGTTCATTTAAAAAAATGTGAATTTAAATTATTGTGGGTTATACCAATGGTTAATGTGTTGCAATAAAAGCTACTTATAGATTAAATTTATTTTGTGTTGGACAGGTTTTCCAATCTATATGAAAAATATAATTTAAAACTGTATGTCTCTGCTGACAAATTGCAGAACAGGCTGTTTTAAATTGTTATGGGTTTTAAAAATGGACATTACTTGTTAGAGATTTATTATCATGTATACACACACACACACACACACAGAGAGACAATGCACACACATGAAATGTAAATTTAAGGAAATGTAAATAGAGAAAGATATATATAAAGAAATGGAATTTCAACTTTGATTTCATTTAGCAAAGTGCAATCAGTAATCTGGATAGTGAAAATAACAGCTAAATGCTGTTATATCTTCCTCCCTCCCTCCCTCCCTCCCTCCCTCCCTTCCATCTACCTATTTACAATAAGAAAGCAGATATTCTCTTCTATTGGGAAACAACATAGATGTTACTCATTCACACACCTGCATTGTGTAATGAGTATATGAAACAATATAATAAAAACTTGGATAAATCCACTAAATTTAAAATAACTAATATTGAAATTAGTATATTTTCAAAAGAAAAAATAATAAACAAAAAATAGTTTTGACTCTATTCACATAAGATATTTTTCTCCCCAAGTATTCTGCTTCCCACACTAGCTGACCAAAGTGTCAATGGAGTACATCAATTGGCCTTGAAAGTAATATCCATTTATGTCATTGTTTCCTAGCAACTGTATTCTCTAACATGCTGTCTATTGACATAGGTCCTTTATGGACATCATCATTACTCTGTCTAATAGCAAACCTAATTGGTGAACAAAAAGGGATCATGGTCAAGCTAAAGTATTTTGGAAGTACAAATCTAAATCTATGAGGAAATTAAGCCTGAAATGGATTTGCCAGTACATCAGCAATGAGCAAGAAATGGTGAAAGAACAGTAGATACAGAGATAATAATTGCAATAGCTTGAAGGAAGGAGAAATCAGTTGTTCCCAGGACAGGGATGGTCATTAAATAAACTCTTGCACTTCAATGCTATGCCAAATATCTGTTAATTCATAAAGTAGGAGGAAGAAGCTGTGAATTTAAACTTCTGTGAGTGCTAAAGCTTTTACATCTTGACACTAAGTATGGGTAGTTAGTTGTTCTCTATGGCTTCAATCCAAGTAAGTGAGTTGAACTTTGAAGTGTTCAACTCACATTTCAGAAAATTGAGATATATTGTTGAATTCCATTTGAGTACCCTGATAAGCAAGAATCGGAACCCAAAATCTGAGGTAAATTGGATTAAGACAACAAATGTCCAATACATTGGACCTTCCAGTTTTTAGACGATAGATCAAAATCTAAATCTGATCCCAAAACCTTAATGAGGGACAGAGCTGTTGACATCAACCTGAAAATGATAACCCTGCTTAGCTTGACCCAATTAGTTTTGACAAACTAGTAAAGGGCTTGTCATTTCAACGCAGTAAAATCTGATTGCAGGAACTATAGATTAATGAGAAAAACTGAGGATGATACCTATAGATGACAAAAGTATTATTTCCATAAATAAATAAGACAATTATTATGTGTGAACTCAGAAAAAAATAAAAGACAGTTCTAGTTGTTCGACTGGTATCATAAATAGCAATATAAGTATTGTTCCAGAGTTATGTTATTGATTGGCCATCTGATTGTAAAGTGATAACCCAATAATAGATGACTATATTTCAAGGAGACAACTATGCTTGCCAGAAATGTGTACTGAATTGCAAGTTAAAACCAGCTGAACTGGAATGCCACAGAGAAAATATCTGGATATAAAGAGAAAAAAACTGTCTCCTCAAGTTGGGTCCTTCACAGGAGATAAAAAAAGACATTTTACTGAATAAGTATACCATGACTAAAAAGCACCCATTTACTTCTCTAGTGATGGCAAGTCTGCTACAAAGTCCAGTGACCCAGTTTGTCAGGAGCCTGATGGGATCTGAAGAGGTACCAGGACTCCAGGAAACCACAGTGATAGATGCCATAAACCAGTGCTTCTCAAATAGTGTGGCAGGCACCCCTGGGGGGGGCAGAACGATGCCAGGGGGTGCATGACCCCGGGGAACGTGCTTTTTTTTGCCGCAGGGAGTAGGGTTTTTTTTGTACCGAACAATAGCACACAGCACAGAGCAGGAGATATGAAGTGTAGATAACAAACCCTTAAGAGACACCATGGAAAAATATTTAACAGGAATGAAAAGAAAGGAGGAGAGCGACGGAGATAATGAGACAAACCTAAGTCTCCCGAAAGCTAAGATGAGGAAATATGATGAAGCGCTTGGCTTCACTGTGACTACGGTGGGAGATGTAGCGCTTCGCTTCACTGTGACTACGGTGGGAGACGAGGAAAGACCGGTATGGTTACTGTGTCTAAAAATGTTGGCAGCGGACAGCATGAAGCCAAATAAATGAAGGCGTCACTTAAACACATTACACCCCAATCACGCTGATAAGTCACTTGAGTTTTTTCAGCAAAAACATGCCAAATATTGCAAACAATCGTCCCGGCGGAGAGTTGGGTATGTGTGAAATGTTTACTTCTTCCTAGGGAGAGCGTAACAGAAAATAATTGAGAAGCACTGCCATAAATTGTGTTACAGTGGTCAAAATCTTCTCAGAGTGGAGGCCATCAGAATTACTTCAGTACCATAAGGGTTGGTTGGTTGGTTGGTTGGTTGGTTGGTTTACAATGCTGCAATTGATTAAACTCTTGATGGCTTACAAATAAAATAGATACGATCACAACGTGACAAAAATAAAAACCAAAATATACATTATCCACCTATCTATGTCACAGCCCAAACACCTCTTAAGAGCTCAGGTTTTTTTAAAAAAGGTGGCTGGGATTGTGACTAACTAAAATTTAATTTCAACTAGAGGGCCATTCCAAGAGCTTGGGCTGTTATTGAAAAGCAACAACTCGGGACTTCCGGTTTTGGAGCGCTTCATCGCAGACATCCCTCGTTGGATGCCTTTCCGATCTTTGTTAAAAGCCGCCAGAACAGCTGTCTGGCGGCTTTAAAATCTCTTCCCCGGGCAAAGGGGAGAGATGAGAGCCTGACAGGAGGGGTAGAGCCCCCCCAGCGCCTTAGGAGCCATCTGCAGGGCGCGAAGGGAGAGCTCCCCATGCAGCCTGTCTCCAGCTCCGAAGATCTGGAAACCTCTGCCTTTTGCAGAGCTAGATGGAGTGACCAGCCGCTGCTTCAAAAATGGGATTTATAACTACATTTAAACTATAGAAGCAGACAGAGAGAAACAGGCGTGAGATGGGCAAGTACTGAAACCTCTTTTTTTCCTTTTTTTTTCAACTCCTGGGTAAGCTTTCACTTCGGCAAGGGAACAAAGGAAACAGAGTAACAATATGGCGATTGAGAAGTGAAAGTGACTTTCGTTTCCCCAGAGGCTTTTTTTTTTTTCTTTCTCTCTCTCTTATGGAAACTTTTAACTTGGAAAAATGGTTTTTTCTTTCTCTGTCTCCTAACTCTGGATTAAAGTTATAATAGAAATATTTTCAATAATAAAAGACTATCTGATTTTTAAACTGGAAAGAACTTTAATCAGGCAACTGGCTTTCTTTCTTTTTTGTACTCTTTTGAAACACCAATGGCTTCAAAGTTTGGAAAGACTGTTTTGACTAAAAGAAATGACTATTCATCTGGATATATTTCTAAAATGCAACTTAACACTGAGCTAACACCTCCACAGCTTTTGACACCTGAAAATTTATTAAATAATTTAAAGATTATGAAACATGAACTTACTTTGGAATTTAACCAGAAAATAAGTGAGATAGACCATAAGATGCAGGCTGCTTTGAAGAATATGAATCAACAACTAAGATTTGATGTGTTAGAGGTTTGCAAAGGCTTAGCAACAAATATTGAAGTTTTGGCAGAACGTATTGAAACAAATAAACAAGCTTTGGCAACTTCGGTGAATTACATAGATAAAATCCAAAATGACATTGCAAATTTTGAAAAAGAGGTCTTAATGACTCAGTTCAGATCTATGGAAGTTGCTATAAGGATTAGAGGTTTGAAAGAAGGATTATATGAAAATTTAAAAGGCAGGATGGTTGACATATTGGATCAGGTGTCTGGAATTTCTAAAGCGGAATTGGCTACACAAATCGACAAAACATACAGAATCAACTCGTGGTACGCCAAACAAAAGCATCTACCAAGGGATATTGTCATATATTTTACCACAAGAGCTCTACGGAACAGAATTATACAAGCAACGTTTAACAATAATCTTATGGTGAATGGTCAGGAACTAAAGATTTGGAAAGAAATCCCCTCTAAAATGCTTAAAGCCAGGAAAAGCTATACTTTTTTGATTGATGAATTTAAGAGATTAAATTTACAATATAAATGGGAAGCACCAGTTGGAGTAACAGTGAAATTTTCTGGAAAAAGATACCGGCTCAACACGATAAAAAAAGCTACTGAATTTTATGTCAATGTTCTAAAGGCTGATATATCCAAGATTCCAGAAGAAGGGTGTATGAAAATAAAAGAGGAGGAGGAGGGGAAGCCACCTTCGATGGATCAAAAAGAAATAGACTCAAAAATCCAAAAGGAGTGCCTGAATCAGATAGCTGGGGAAGAGGAGATGGAGGTTTGGGAGCAGACGGGAGACGACTTGACAAATTTGAATTTATTGAACTATTAAAAGATGAACTATCAAGATACAAAATAATGTGATGTTGAAATATATTGGATGGATAGAAACTAATATGATTGTATTTTATCTTTTCCCTATCTAATGATTACTTATGCAATATTTAGTTAAGTTTTATATAATTTTGAGGTTATTTTTAATGTTGATAATATTAGATATATATAGTTTGTTGAAGATTTGTTTATTGTTTATTCTTCTTTTATTTTCTTTTTTTGTTTATTGAAGTTAGCGAATTAATTTAGAATAATATTATCTTATTAATATCATGATGAAATTTAATATTTGATGATTACTTATGTAACATTTAGTTAAGTTTTATCTTAGAGGTTATTTCTAATGTCAATAATATTAGTTTAAGATTTGTGTATTTTATATTTAGTTATTACTTATGTAACACTTACCTTGTATAAGATAGAGGACTGAAGGGAGGAGGTAGGAGGTTTGTTTGTTTGTAGTGTTAAAGAGTTTTCTCTTTCTTTCTTTCTTTTTTTTTTATTCTCTTTCTTTTTTTTCTCTCTCTTTTTTGTATCTTTACTATTGTATACAAATGCGATATATTAGTACTGTATAGTTTGGAGTTGAAGTTTTTTTAAAAATAGTGTTCTTTTTTTCCTTTTTCCTTTTTCTTTTTATTAACAATTTAAACTTATTATTATGCCCTGTATTATCTCTGGGAAGTCCGGGGGGGGGAGGTGGGGAGGAAAGGGGGTGGGTCTGGGGGGGGGAAATAAAAATGTTTGTATTTTGGATTTAATATTTTGTTACCACTTATGTAAGTTTGTACTAATAAAACTTTTTTGAGAAAAAAAAAAAAAAAAAAAAAAAGAAAAGCAACAACTCAATGCATCAGCATCCTGACTCTCAATCAAGTAACTCTGTTGACTCAATCAAAAAAGGTTGATTTGATTCCAAAGTCATAAGGGATTGTATAGATTAAGACTTTCAATTGTAGTATTGGTTCAATACAGAATTAACCAATACGTGGCCTGTTATCCATGCATGTGTTACATCTACCAAAGCCATTGGAGTCCTGAATTTCTCCTTTGCCAGTACTAATACAACTCATGCTGCATAACCAGTCCTTGATACCCAAACAAAGCAAAAACCTGAACCTCCATTCAGGTTTATCCCTTCCAGTTCTTCTCCCACTACTCTCTCCAACACCATCTTTTTTTTAAAAAAATAATGAAGTGTTCTAATAGATGACAATCATGGAAAAGTTACAATATTTATCCCACATACAGAACCCAATGGAAAGTGTAATTGAATGAAACCCCAGTACCTATGTCAAAACCTAACTCCAGAGGTCATACTGATTTGACCTTTTCCAACAGCCTTGGTTTTACTTAGGAAAGGGCAATGATCAAGGATTTCACTTTCATCTTTATTTTCTCAGATATCTACACAATGCACAGGCACAATTGAAATCAAATCTGAAAGTGGGGAGCTTTCCACCCCTGAAAGCCAACTCTCAGAAAGCTGACCTCTCAGAGCTGCATTATTCCAGGCCAAATCCACTGAAATAAAGAATAATCTTTAGTGATAAAAGCGCTTGGGGGTAAAGACTTTGAAACACAATATTTTATAATTTATTGTAGCATCCTTCCAAGAAACATTGTGCATCAACTTCAACTAAGCAATGAATTTGTTGAAGATAGATAGATCAGAGGTGGGTTGCTCCCGGTTCGACTGGTTCTATAGAACCGGTAGTGGGAATTTCCCCCCGCTCGCCGAACTGGGAGCGATCGCCGGTTGGCCATGCCCCTGAACCGGCTCTAATGGCGGTGCCATCTTGTTTTTGGCTTCTGCACATGCGCAGAAGCTGGTTTTTGCTTCTGTGCATGCAGCCACACACGGCGCAGGAGGAAGCGAACCAGCGTCGAGGTAAGTTATAACCCACCCCTGAGATAGATGAGAGATGAGAGAGAGAGATGAGAGGGAGAGGGAGAGGGAGAGGGAGAGGGAGAGGGAGAGAGAGATATGATAGATAGATAGATAGATAGATAGATAGATAGATAGATAGATAGATAGATAGATAGATAGATAGATAGATAGATAGATAGTTAGATAATTAGATAGATATTAGACAGACAGACAGACAGACAGACAGATATAGATAAGAGAGAGAGACTATGAAGTCACTCAAAAAGGAATTCATTGCAAAAGGTATAGCATGGCCCATTTAAACCAGTTTCGGGTATCAAACTTTTAAGAATCCTCACTCTACTTTGATCATATCCAAAATGTTTTACATGTTGACATACTCTACATACACTGTCCAATAAAATGATGAAGAAAGTCCTAAAAAATTTCTGACAGTACTTATTGAATGTTCTTCAGAATTGGAAGAAGTGATTCAGAGGCTGCAAACAGTCCTGTTTTATGGCATAAAATTAAGAATAAAACACTAATGAGAGGCAAAGCTGGAGTGAAGTTGTGAGTCAGCGAACAAGTAAACAATACAATCTGATTTACCAAGTGAAGAAGAGTAAAGGGATAATCCAATGATAGTCCCAGAATCAAGAGTCAGCTAAATTTACAAAGAGAAATGATTGGTTTCAGAATGCCTGCCAGACTTTTGGTATGAAAATCATATCAGATTTTTGTAGCCTCTCTTTGTGAACTTAGCAAAGCAGGTTTGAATAACAGAACATAACTTTCAAGTAGTTTTCAGCAGGGAAATGCCTCCAAGACAGTAGATTTATACTAAATAAATTAGCTCTATTCCAGAAAGAAACATTGGCTGGAACCTCAAGCCACTAGAAATGAAATCATACAAAATACATAATGAAGATATAATGGACAAGTAAACTTGCATAGGTTTTTTTTTTTGTAAACTTCCCTAAATAAATGTATTTTTACTTTGTTTTGTCTAACAGAAGAAATTTATCCCACCTTGATTACTTTATGAATAATTCAAGGTGGCAAACACATCAAACATCTCCCTCCTCCTCTTTTCTCCAAAACAACCCAGTGATGTGAGGTGAAACCCAATAAAGGAGAATCTTTGTAGCTCAGGGTTGAAATGAGAGGTCCTTGGGCCTCTCTGAGCTTGGAAGTTCTGTTGCAGATATTTCATTACCCAAGCTAGGTAGCATCATCAACTTGAAATAAGGAATGGGGTTTGCCCAGCTGGCTTTCACATCTAAAGTGGCAATTGACTCATGGTTCCCACTTTCTAGCCTGGTGCCTTAATCACCAGATTAAGATGAAGAACGGTTGCAGGAACTGGATATGTCTAATTTTATGAAAAGAAGGACTAGGGGAGACATGATAGCAGTGTTCCAATATCTCAGGGGTTGCCACAAAGAAGAGGGAGTCAAACTATTCTCTAAAGCACCTGATGGTAGAACAAGAAGCAATGGGTAGAAACTAAAAAAGGAGAGAAGCAACTTAGAACTAAGGATAAATTTCCTGACAGTTAGAACAATTAATCAGTGGAACAGCCTGCCTCCAGAAATTGTGAATGCTCCAACACTGGAAGTTTTTAAGAAGATGTTGGATAACCATTTGTCTGACGTGGTGTAGGGTTTCCTGCCTAAGCAGGGGGTTGGACTAGAAGACCTCCAAGGTCCCTTCCAACTCTGTTATTATTATTATAGATCAACTTTATATTGCAGTATCTTTCAGAAATGAAGCAGTGATCATTCTTCCATCTATTAGTATCTTTTGCTCTGGGCTCACGTGAACCAAATATCATGGCTAATGGCTATCATGAAGAATAGATTCTTTTTCCAGTGTTTCCTTTATGTCCCTGAAGGCCAATAGTGTAATTTCTATGACCAGCCTCAGGCTAGGCAAAATTGCTAAATTAGTTCCCAACTGAATATATTTATTAAAATACTTAGCGGGGAAAAATCCTAAATTAATCGTTTTTTAAGTACATACAGTACAGAATTAACTATTTCTTTAACTACAATTTTCCTGACAGCATGAGTGTCATGAGCATAGCACATTAAAACAACTTGTTGAGGTAAAATTCACTGGGATTGGATCGTATCATGAAGTCTTTACTGCTAACATCTCAAAAAGAAAAGGAGTTTGTTTAGTGTTCTTTTTTCAAATTCAGAAAGTGAGATTTAAAGAATTATATCAATACAGTAACTGAGATGACATGAGCATGATGTCATCCTTCAGACTCTATTTAACTGAAGTTTAAGTCATGGAGAAGCAGTACCAGCTTTGGTACACTAGAGAATACACTTTATTTATTTATTTTAAAAGTATATTCTTGTTTGGGGAAGGAGGTATTAATTTGGCATGTAATGCAAATGTACCTCCGTTTGTAGGTTCAAACTTTGCAGAAACTGAACAATACACGTCTTTTGGAATGTGCATTTATCTGAATTTGATAATGCTATTTGCCATGTACAGATATAGTTTAAATTTTGCACAAAATGCATGTACTTTGAAAATAATGTAAACGTACATCACATTGGGTAAAATTGTTTCCAAATGTGTATATCAGATGGAAATTAAAAGCATAAAAAAGTGCTGTGAGAAATTCCAAAAGGGACGTTGTTACTTACCTGATACGTCCTTTCTCATAGGGTGGAGCCAGCCTCCAAGAATGGGTTAAACCTGCCCTCTAGCCAATCAGGACCGAGTTTTCAAAAGTATAAATAGAACCCTCTTGCCTTGGCACCCACTCTTTTTTACGAGGGAAGAAGGTCAAACTCAAACGTGCTTACCCATTAAACCAACATTTTTAATAAGGAAGAGCAAACAGAGGAAAAATGACACTAAATTGCATGAACATATTTACAGAATGAAAGATGGTTGAATACGGGCAGTCCAGCCAATCCCATGAACAGGGAGGGACTTGGAGGCTGGCTCCACCCTATGAGAAAGGATGTATCAGGTAAGTAACAACGTCCCTTCTCCATAGTGGGTGGAGCCAGCCTCCAAGAATGGGACATACCAAAGTACCTTGTCCCTAGGGCGGGCCACCTGAAGCAGGCTGAGACTGACCTATTCCTTCCACACCTTGGTGTAACACCATCCGGCCAAAGTCTGCCTCCTCTGAGGCATAGGCATCTAGTTTATAGTGCCGGACGAAAGGTGTCGGGGAGGCCCATGTGGCCGCACGGCAAACCTCCACAATGGAGGCCCGGATGTTCCAAGCTGCAGTGGTGGCTGCGCTGCGCGTGGAGTGCGCTGTAAGTCTGGGGGGCGGGACAAAGACATTTGTTCGTAAGCCAAGGAGATGGTCGCGCGAAGCCAATGGCCCACCATGGAGGATGATGCTTTGGAGCCCATGGAAGAAGGGCAAAAGGACACAAAGAGCGCCTCAGTTCGTCGGAAGCTAGAGGTGCATTGCAAATAGATGTCCAGGGCATGCCTGACGTCCAGCAGGTGCCACGCACGCTCAGTGTCATTGAGTGAAGTTTGGTAGAAACTGGGGAGAATGATCTCCTGCGCCTTGTGAAAGTACGTGTTTACCTTCGGGACGAAGGTGGGGTCCAGGCACAGGACCACCCTGTCGGAGTGAAAGACGCACAGGTCCCCCCTCACAGACAGAGCGGCCAGTTCTGAGATCCTGCGTGTGGAAGTCACTGCCACAAGAAAGACAACTGTGTATGTTAAGTGGGCCAGAGAGGCCGTAGAGAGAGGCTCAAATGGGCACTCAGTGAGAGTAGTTAATATCTTAGATAGGTCCCAGGTTGGGAACCTATGGACTACGGGAGGGCACAGGTTGGTAGCCCCCTTCAGGAACTGTCTCAGGAGCGGGTGACTGGATAGGGAGTCCAAGTTTTGGCAGGAGAGTACAGTGAATAGTGCCGCCACTTGGCAGCGGAGCGTATTAGGGGAAAGACCCTTGGCAAGTCCCTGGCGCAGGAATTGAATGACATTGATTATTGACAGTTCTACAGGGGAATATCCCACCTGCATGCACCAGCGACAGAAGGCCTTCCACGTGGCCGAATAAATACATTCAGTAAACGGCCTCCTAGAGTCCAACATGATTTGAGCAATATTGTCCGGAACCAGGCGGTGCTTCAGAGTGAGCAGCTCAAGTGCCAGGCGGTCAGTTGTAGCCAATGCAGCTCTGGATGGTGGACTGACCCCTGGGCAAGAGACCACTCTGTCGGCGGGATCCGCCAAGGAGGTGACACAGACAGGGACATAAGGTCCGCGAACCAGGCCCATCTGGGCCAGTGGGAAGCTAGAAGGAGCACCTCCGCTCTCAGCTGCAGGACCCTCCGGATGACCTTGGGGATCAAGGGGAGGGGAGGGAATGCATATAGTAGCCCTTGCGGCCAGTCGCATTGAAGAGTGTCTGTGTCCGCTGCCCCCTGTGTCCGGAACCTGGTGACGAACCTGGGCAACCTGGCATTCTCCAGGGTGACGAAGAGGTCCATGACTGGCAGACCGAACCGACCGACCAGCTGCTGGAAGATATCCGGATGAAGAGACCCCTCCGCCGGGTCAGATTAACAGAGTTGGAAGGGACCTTACAGGTCATCTAGTCCAACCCCCTGCCCAAGCAGGAGACCCTACATCTGACTCTATCTAGGATTGAACTCACAACCTCCTGATTGTGAGGCAAGAGCTCTACCTCTAGGCCGATGGAGTTCCGGCTGAGCCAGTCTGCGGTTGTGTTGCTCACCCCGGAGATGTGTTCTGCTGCGATGGACTGCAGATGCCGCTCTGCCCAGAGCCCCAGTGTCATTGCCTCGGCCATGAGGGCCTTGGACATGGTCCCGCCCTGGCAATTGATATGGGCCTTCGTTGTTACATTGTCTGTCAAGACAAGCATATGACTGCCCGACAGACGGCCCTGGAAGTGAGCTAGGGCCAACCTGACTGCCCTCAGTTCTAACAGGTTGATGGGGAGGCTCTGCTCGGCACTGGACCAAGTGCCCTGGGCAACCTGGGACTCGATGTGGGCCCCTCAACCTGTGGTGCTGGCATCCGTGGTCAGAGTCAGCCTCCGTGGTTCCAGGAAGCCGGTGCCTTTGGTGAGAGTGGCTGAAGACCACCATCTGAGGGATTTCCGGACTCCTGTCGGGAGCTGGACCCTGGTTGGGGAATCACTGCGACCGGATCGCTGGAAAGGGAGAAGAAACCATTGGAGGTCTCTGGAATGCAGGTGAGCCCATGGAGTGATGTGAATGGCTGATATCATCTTCCCCAGGAGGGAGGAAAGCTGGTTCAGGGGAACCCTTGTTTGGGCCAGAACACGCTGGACTAAATCCGATAGGCTGTCTCTCTGCTCCTGAGATAGGTACACCCTGCACTCCAGAGAGTCAATGATGGCCCCCAAGTGAGTCATCCTGGTAGAAGGTGACAATTGGCTTTTTCCCATGTTGACTAGGAACCCGTGGTGCCCAAGAAAGTTAAGGACTACCTGGGTGTCCTGCTCTGCCTGGGACAGAGAGAAAGACTGGATGAGAATGTCATCCAGGTAGCACTGGACACGCACGGGAATAGCCCGCAGGTGGGCGGTCAAGGCGGCCAATACCTTGGTCAACACCCTAGGTGCTGAAGACAGGCCGAAGGGCAACGCCAAATATTCGTAATGCACCACTGCATGGCAAAACCGGAGGTATTGGCGGTGAGATGAATTGATTGGGATGTGGAGGTAAGCCTCCGAAAGGTCAATTGAGGCGAGAAAGTAACCTTGCCTAATGACCGCTAGAATTGATTGCAGGGTGTGCATCTTGAATTTGTTGTAGATGACATATTTATTGAGGCGTTTTAAATCAAGAATGGCTCTCCACCCGCCCGAAGGTAGATCGGGAAAGGGTAAGGCAAAATCACATAAGCCACGTCCCACAGAAGACCCTAATGGGGAGTCAGCCCCTGGCACACTGACTGAGGCAAGGGACAGGTCACCACTGACCAGAAACTCTCCTCCTCCCCCCAAGACTGCTAGGGTCTCAGAGAGGCACAAGGCTGCTGAGGGACACAAGTCCTTCTTCAGGGCAAAAACCTTAGGCAGCTCCAAGGCAGCTCCACCTAGCAAGCGTCCATCTGGAGGTGGACCCCATTGACCTGGCTTAGACAGCCGCTTGAGTTGATGATGATTGAGCAGCAGGTTGATTTTGGCTTGTGAATGGAGCTGTCTGGTTCCAAATGCCAGAGTGAGCTAATGAGAATTCCCTGGCATCCAGGGAACTCCCGTCCACTAGGTCCCCCTCCCTGGGGGATGCTTTGTAGGAATGAGTAGGGTAGAGTACTCTGGATAGGGTAATTTTCTTTGTAAAAGGCATCATTTTAAAAATTAACTCCAATTTACAAATCCTGTTGTCTTTGTCTTAAAGTTCAGTTCATGAGAGACTGATATTTTCAAATACAGAAAAAATTTGATAGTTTGTATATAGTTATATACATTGTATATAGTTCCAGTTATGCTGGGCTCACAGACTCCAGAAAAAAAAAGCTTGGTTTTAAACTGTTACTGGAGTTACTCACTAGGCTCATTTGTTCCTTTTATGTGAGATCTGTAACTTACTACTTCTAAATTCTGCTGAAAGCCCTTGTTCAAGCCATTTCTAAAATATAGATAGAATCTTCATTCTAAGTTGATATGTTTAGCTTGTTATTGTGATATATGAATACCTGAACATGCTTTAACAGGTACTCCTGAGGCAGACCTACAGACAGCTAGTCTGAATTTTTGTCAGCTCAATTAGAATAACAGTATCCATATTTATTTAAGGCCTCTGCCAACAAGGTAGGTCTCAGAAAGGCCTTGGTAAATTAGTAGGTCCAAACAGTCACTTAAAATGGCCACCGCCCTTAAATGAGGCCAACAAGATGGCAGTTGCCCTTAGTTGGTCTTTCAACATGGCCACTGCCCTTATTAGGCCTTAAAAATGGCCACTGGCAAGAAAGGGCATCCAAAATGGCCACCGCCCTTGATGTGGCTTCAAAATGGTCTCTGCCCACTTTTGGTATTTGAAACAAAATGGCCACGCCCTTAGTGCCTTCAATTCTGAGGGCAATCAAAATGGCTGCCACCCTGTGGGAGGCTTCAAGATGGCCACTGGCACTCTCAAAGCTGCCTGCATACTTACCTGGCTGAAGACAAGCAGATCAATGCAGAGAAGCTCAAATGGAAGCATACGGCCCAGGCACTAGAGACAGGTACAGACAGGGCCTTGGATCAAAGGAGCCTTGCCAGATTGCTGGCTCTTGTCACCCATTGCACAGAAGGCAAGTTAAATAAAGGAGGCCTCAAAAGAAAAAAGAAAATTTTTTTTGAAGTGGGCGGTCCTGTGTAATTCAAAATGGTGGCCACCCACGAGGCACTCCTAAACTTGCTGACTGTCTCCTGAGGAGAAAGGAGTCTGCTAAGGCCTAGCCACTAACTCTCAGTTTTCTGGGTCTCCTGGAGCAGACTGACTGATTTCTGAAGTTCCAAACAAAAAGAGGGAACAAGCCCTCAGGAAGCAGCACCCAGATTGCCAGCTTCCTCTGTGAGCAGGCACAAGACAGAGCAAAAAAACAGCTGTGCTGGATGACTTGGAGCGTTCAGAAGGGGAGGATGGGCGTAGAGGTGACCTGTCCCTGTCCCTGGCAGGGCTCATAGTTTCTAATTCCCCCCCTGGCAAATGTCCTCAGCGGGGGTGACCCTGGGGGTCTTCTGCTTTGCCTTCCCCTGCTTATGGCCTTTGTCAGCCATTCTGGCTGAACTATGGAGCAGCAGGGGTCAAAGGCAGGCTCTGAGGCAAGGAAGCAGCCGATCTGAGCGAAGATGATTTGAAGTCTGCCTGTCAGTTTGCCTTGCCGAGCCTCTCTCCCGATGCAAGGCAAGCTGTGAAATTGCTAGCGCCCTTTTCCGACGCTGCTCGATCGATCACGGCCGATGTCGGCTCCAAAAGTCAATTAAGAACTAGTTTGGCTTATAGGAGACAAACTCAAGCCGAATGGAGGAGAACGCTAGTTTGGCTTATAGGAGACAAACTCAAGCTGATTGGAGGGGAACGCAGGGCTTCTGTGGCTGAAGATCACGATCTGGAGTACCTCCCTCCCTGACAGGCAAGACAAGGCTGCAATTATTTGACTGGTTGATTAAGGTGAGAAAACCCCAGTACACAACAGATGTGCAACTGTTAAGGGTAATCTCCTCCCTGGGGAGTCCCAACCCCCAGCTAGGGACAAGGCCCAATGGGGCAATGCCCAGTAAGCTGACACGATTGAAGAGTCTCTGAGTGACAGCTGTCAAGTAAGAATCAATGAAGCAATAACTCACAGGAAGTAGTAGAAATTCAGTAGTTGGTGGAGAAATCGAAGAATGGGTTTAAGCACTGTCCTTTTTGGCTAAGGACTGAGGAAAAAAGAGGGGGTGCCAAGGCAAGAGGGTTCTATTTATACTTTTGAAAACTCGGTCCTGATTGGCTAGAGGGCATGTTTAATCCATTCTTGGAGGCTGGCTCCACCCACTATGGAGAAGTGTGCATCAGACAGAAATTAAAACAAAACAAAATGATACTATGATGCATCCAAATGTAAGTGCTAACTTTAAAAAACAATTCTCAGGCTAATACTAAAAATTGGGGAAAGTGAAAATTGGTGTTTTCCTTAGGTTAATCATAGTTTACATAAAGGTAAACTGATATGAAATCCAGAGGATTACCACAAATATCAAGGCATGCAGCGCTTAAAAACATGTCATAGGTCAAAACGATAATTTAGACATGTGTTGTGTGGAGACATATAATACTTGTTTCTGTCTTTTGACAACTTTTGTGACAAATGAAACATGGAGGAGCAGCCACCCTGACATTTCAACAATGCTTTTTTAAAATCTTAATTCTTATATTTAAAAAAAATTAACGTACTAGTGGCTGTGTATTTTTCTTCCATCCAATTGTGTCCAAATATTGAAGATTGCTTGGACAAGTCACTGCAGTTTTCCTGGAAAGATTTTTCAGAAATGTTTTGCCATTGCTTCCTTCCCAGGGCTGAGAGAAAGTGACTGGCCCAAGGTTACCTACAGTAGCTGGCTTTTTGCCCAAGGTGAACTATAACTCCCATAATTCCTGTTTCTATCCTGATGCCTTAACCACTGCACTAAGCTCGCTCTCAGTGGCTATATAACTTACCTGAAATAAACCCAACTTTTTCTCTCAATCAGTTTTTATAATATTGGTATGATTTTGTCTGAGCATAATTTATGTATTTTTCAGAGTATAAGACGCACTGAAGTATAAGACGCACCTTAGTTTTGGGGGAGGAAAACAAGGAAAAAAGGCCTCTGCCTCCAAGCAATTTGCCAAACAGCAAACAGCAAACAGCACAGATGATATACACTGTTTGCTGTGTATTTCTGTGCATGTGTGCTTGACCCATAGAAATAGCAAAGAATTGGAGAAATGTACATTATGACAGTATATTAATCCCAGAAAGTTTTCTTAAATGTAATCACACTAAGTCCTCCCAATTATTTAAATAGATCTACTCCAAACATGACTAAGTCAGGGTTTAATTCAGCTGCCTTATTTTAATACTAATACTTAATACTAAAACAGGACACTTCAGATTATACTTTTACAGATCTTTAAAATTAATGTGGCTTTCTGGAAGGCTTTCTGCTATTTAAAAGAAGATACAATAGCACTTCAGAGCAAGAATTTATTTTAAAAAGCTTCTTCATTTTGTTAAGTTGTCTAGAACAATAATAAAGCAGTCTTTAAAAAATAAGTCTTATAATTTGAACACTCTACAAACATTTAACAAAATAACATTTTAACAGAATCTGCCTCTACCTAGGATAGAACTCACAACCTCCTGACTGTGAGGCAAGAGCTCTATCTCTAGGCTACAGTAACTGTAGCTTACTTTCTTGCAATTTCAGCAATGTAACATTGCCAGCAGTTTATCTCCCAGCGTTTTGTCTCATTACAGCCACCGTAGTTAGTTTCATTTTACCACGTGGCTTGTAAGCCTGTCAGCTGTAGGTCGGGAGGCAGATCATCTCTTCTTATCCTAATAAGGCTTCTGTTTCTGTTCTGTTTGCTGCAAAGAGGTAAATTGCTGGCAGGCAGAGGCCAAAGTGTGGGGGTGGCTGGGTGGGTGGGGCTACATTCGGTGTATAAGACACACCCAAATTTTCACCCTCTTTTTGAGGGTAAAAAGGTGTGTCTTATACTCCGAAAAATACGGTATTTTATTATTTGTTTATTTATTAAAATTCTGACATATGCCGACCATCTCACCTAAGTCACATCCTTACCTTGTGCCAGAAGAGTGCCATGCATCAAGGAGTGGCATGGGTTTCTAAGGGCATCATCATACCCATTCCCCAATCCATCAAAAACTGTTTGAACACAGTTGCCTTTTCCTTGCAAACTTTGAAATACTAAGAACCAGCAGGAATCCCAAATAAGGGGGGAAAACAAATAAAAATAAATTGATCGCATTCCTACCACCTCCATCCATACCCTAATTTCATGTTGCATGCATTTATCTGGTTGGATTCTGAAAACAAGACAAAATGAAATCCTCCCTGTGGCTTCAAAAGGACATTAAAACACCTTGCCCAGGATCCAGGAAGCATGAAGCATGAACAACCACAAATGGGGAAATGGCAAGTTTTTACTGCCGTTTCATATACACTAAAGCTGGGCCAGAAATAAACAGCATCAACTTTCAAACACAGCTGGGATCATAGAAGTCGGCAGAGCTACTTTTGAACTAGCAGCCTTTGTATTTTTCCTGACTAGGAACTTATACTGTCTTTATGACATCCCCAGCCATTGCTGAGGCAATATAAAGCTCAGCCTCATTTCTCTTGTATCAGCACAAGAACAAAAGTTGAACGAGAGTCAGAAGACACTATAAATCACGATTGAGGAACAATAACCTTGTTCTGGAATTCAGCTCAGTAAACATTGTTCAAGGTGAACATGTGAAGACTTTTTCTCAGATATAGTAGCCCTATCTGGGCAATACATTTGCTGCTACAGGGAATTCGATACAGTTGAATTGATGGCATCACTGAAGAGTCATCCATATGTACAGAATGATTGTCTTGCAGTGGGAACCTTCAACCCTCCCCCCAAAAAACCATTCTGGCATGCTGAGATGGCATGATTGCAGCTCATGTAGAGCCATTTAAATGCAAAGTTAAGCTACCTGTTGTATAAAAATCATGTACAAGATTCTCATTTTTCAACTCTACTCATCCGCCTGTATTTTTATATGTTCTCTACAACTGCATTAGAACATGCACATTTTTTCATTATGTTTCATATGCCCCAGAGTTTCTAAAATCCTTTAGGCAGTGGATATCTTACACTTAGATTCTACAAGAAAGAAAAAAAGACGTATCAATCTGCTGAAAATATATCCTCTCCATTATTCACTCTTTATACCTTGTGTTGGGTTATGATTTGTGTTGCTGCTGCTGCTGCTGCTACTTCTACAACTCCCCGGTGAGGAGTTGACATGTTTGTGGGTCTTAGATGATATGAGGAAGATGAGAGTTATGTCAGAGGTTCAACCATATTGTACAAGTCTTATTAGAGGAGCTAGACAAATAATATGGTGAGATATAATTTGTAGAAACCCATACTGGATTGTTCATCACATGGGTCAACAAAGACCACACTAAGTGCTGACGTTCCTGGACATCTGTTGACAAATGGGCTACAAGACTAAGGATTGTTGGCTGAGCAACCAGAGCCAGCAGCTGCAGGACTACTGGAGATGTCTTTTTACCTGATGCAAATACACAAAGATTAAAAACAAAGAATAATTATTTGTTATTACAAATCAAGTCCATTGAGAAAAGGATATCTGAAAAGAATGCACCATTCTTTTCAAGTACCCTCTTTGTTGTTCCTGATTCTGGATGGAAAGAACAGGCTGCTGAATCAGACGATTGTTTAACAGTCCTAATTACGACTGGCAACTCCATCACTAAGTCATATGACCATGTTGACTTATTCATTTATTGTTTCTTCGTTAAATTTATATGCCACTCATCTCACTGTCAAGAAACTCTGGGCAGCTTACAAACATCATAAAAACAAAACTACAAAATATTAAAATATTAAATATTAAAATGAACAAAGATTAGATAAGTTAAAAATAACAGAATACCATGGAGTGGATATGGGAATCTTCTTTCTAGACCACTAACCCCATCCAATATGGAACGTTGCTATCAGGACCTCTGGCCATTTGACAGAGCCAGGTTTTAAGGCGCTTATGGATGGTCAAAACAGAGTGAATCTCAACTGGAGGGGCAATATTGCAGAGGGTAACAATCCTGGCAGAAAAGGCCCTTCTCTTGGCCTCTGCCAACCAGAATTCCTTGACTGATGGGGTCCACAACATGCCTATTCCCCTCGAACAAGTGGGCCTGGCCAATGCCATTGATGTGAGACAGTTCCTCAGGTCGCCTGGACCCATGCCATAGTTATGACAGCAGTTCTTGGTCATTAAGCAAGATGTCATGTGACCATGACTTGCCACCAAGTGCCAACTTGCCCATCGATTTTGCTTATTGGAAACCACTGGGGAAGTTTATAAATGGCTATTATATGACTGTGGGATGCTGCAACTGTCATTAATGTTGCCAAGTGCCCAAATCACGATAGTTAGATCATGGAATGCTGTAATGGCCATTAGTACAAAGACAGGACACAAGTCACTCTTTTCAATGCTTTCATACCTTCAGTCACCAAACAAATGGTTGTTAAGCAAGGACTACCTGTATAGAAAATAATCTATCACTAATCTGTATATGTTATTGAAAAGAATCAGGAAGTACTGTATATTCTTACTTCCTGAAATATAGGTACTGTAGAATATAGAGTGGGGCCATCTAAATGCATTTGTATATTGTTTTCAGTCTATATAGCATTAAAAAATAAGTGTGAAAAGAAACAGTAGTTATGAAATTCAGAGATATCATACCTGGGTTGCAAAAATTTGATCCATCATTGCACAGCAGCAGACAGCTTGTATCACCTGGATTTTTGCAGCCCAGATCTTATAGCCCTAATAAAATAGCAACATTAAAAAATGTGTCCCAGACAGTGTTAAGTAGTTAAATCCATAAATCTGATAGGTGAGTTATAAGAACCTGTTCAACTTTCCTTTTGAAATTGGCAGGACTTCAAATCACTTCTGATCACAGAAATCCTTGCAGAGAGATAGGTATACGGTAACAGACAATAGTTTCCAAGCCTGATTGCAAGGCAAGAGCATTGAAAGTCACTGAAATCTCCAAATCTAGAAGATTGTCACAGCAATTGTCATCTCCTCCTTGGGGCTGTTCTCTTCACCCTTCTCTAAATTCATCCCTGAGTTGGGATTCTGCACCTCCTGTTGTTACTACCACCACATACTAAGTCAGATGCTGACTATTGGATCCTAGCATTTGCAGTTGGCATTGTTTGCTTTTGCTCAGTCTACTGCTGTTGGACAGAGAATTGGCTTCCCTGAACTACTGCCTGCCCAATATGTTTGGGGGGGGGGATCTTCTTAATGGCAAGGTCTGGAAAAGGAAAATGTTTCTGCACCAGTTTTGAAAGTAACATGGAGACTGAAAGTTTTTGCAGGAGAAATGATGATGCACAAAAAAGGAGATGCAAGTCTGTCTGTCTGTTTGTTTGTTTAAAAAAACTTCTCTTACTTTTCATCATCACTACAATACCATATTAGCCCAATTAAGCTACAATTCTACACCAAGGTCATTCCAAATCAGTTTTTAAAAAAATAGCTGGATATGCTAATTTGGTATACATTCAAGGAATACAGTGCAAACCATCACATTTTCCATTGAATTGTAACTGAAAAGAAATTAAACTAAAAATGCATAATTGTTGTCATCTGTTACTTTTTCTTTTACTATCATGTGACTTTTCCTAATACGTGGATGAATGCTTCAGGAAGACCCAGATTTCTTCCTATTTTCTTTTGAAAGAGAAATGCTTGCAGTGGACTTAAGTGGCCTGAATCAAATTGAGATTTAGATTCCAGTGTCACTATGGGTTCGTCTTTCCCTGTCAATTTTCAGGTGACTTGCTGTTCCTATTATTTTCTTAAATTGTGTTTCAAAACATCCATTGGGATAGAAAGGCTGCATTTGCATTGAACAAATAACCGAGCCGAGGTGGCGCAGCGGTTAGAGGCAGTACTGCAGGCCACTTTAGCTGACTGTGATCCGCAGGTCAGCGGTTCAAATCTCACCGGCTCAAGGTTGACTCAGCCTTCCATCCTTCCGAGGTAGGTAAAATGAGGACCCAGATTGTTGGGGACAATATAATTATACATTGCTTAATGGTGTAAACTGCTTAGAGAGTGCTTGCACTGTGAGGCGGTATATAAATCTCACAAATAAATAAATAAATAAATAAAACAAAAGTGGTTTATAAATAATAGAGGAGGGATGGTACTTCTCATGTTTAGAAATATTTTTTTACAAAGACTGTTTATTAGAATGAGTGTAGAAAAGAGCAACAAAAATGATTAGGAGACTGGAGGCAAAGCATAAAATGAACAGTTGTGGGAACTAGGCATGCCTAGTCCAGGGGTAGGCAAATTACGGCTCTTTGAGGACCTGTGGACTTAAACTCCCAGAATTCCTGAGCCAGCCATGCATGCATGGCTGGCTCAGGAATTCTGGGAGTTTAAGTCCACAGGTCCTCAAAGATCCATAGTTTGCCCACCCCTGGCCCTAGTCCAACAAAGAGAAGGATTAAGAGTGAGATGATTATAGTCTTCCAATATTTAGGGGCTGTCATGGAGAAATGGGGGTTAACCAAAGCACCTAAAGGCAGGACAAGAAGCAATGGGTGGAAGATTATCAATAAGAGATCTAACCTGGAATTAAGGAAACATTTCCTGTCAGTGAAAACAATCAATGGAATAGCTTACTTCCTAAACTTGTGCGTGCTCCATCACTGGAAGATTTTAAGTAGAGATTGGAATGGACAGCCATTTGTCCAGAATGATATAGGTTCTTCACTTGAGCAAAGACTAGAAGACTTCCAAGGTCCCTTCCAACTATGTTATTGTATTCTGTAAATATTTTTTTTTACATTTTGTTTACAGGATTTTAACAATGATAAATACTTCTTTACTTTCCTTTGGTGATAAAATATGTATTTATGTAAGTGGAACAATATTTATTAAAGTGTTGGGAACTATGTAAATAATACTCATTGTGTATTGACTAGATGCCACATAATTTATCTTTCTTTAACAGTGTTTCATGAATTCTGGTACCTAAACTGACATGCAGTCCTTATGTTTAAAATATGTGTTGCAAAGAAAATGGCAGAAGTTTGGAAAGCAATAAAATGAGTCCGAAATTCATTGTGCTGCTATATATCTGAAGATGGCATCTGTTTTCAACATATATAGATTATTGCTGACTCATCCAGGAGAAGAGTTTTCAGTATCCCGTTTCCAATTTTATACAGAAAGAAGAAGAAAAAAATACTAATATTGTGACTGGAAAGCTTTCCTCTGAAATGTGATTCATCATCTCCCTCTAGGGATGATTCAAAGAACTCTGGGAAATGAATGAATAAAACATGGATCAGAAAATATTGAATTGTTTCTGGGCACATCCAGTGTATGTATGTCAATATTCTAGTGTATGTTATAATACCATAGAGTCATTTCACTTCAGTTCTCTGGGCATCTTTCTTCCGCTGACTTTTAACCATATTTCATGTAGGCATTTTCAGGGTGGCCTTAATTCTTACATAAGAACTTTATAAGAAAGAAAAGATTCTTGCTTGTGGGTAATGAGAACAAACAACATTGCAACTCACTAATTTCATAGTGTATAGTATTCCATGATATCTTCATTGATTATTTTGTGTCAGCTTTGACAGATTATGACTTCTCTTAGAGGATTGTCAAAACAAAAGCACATAGATACAAATTGCAATAGTTTCTCAGAAATGTTCTCCTTTGAACACCGAGTGTCAAGTCTGTGAAATAAATTACTTTTGAATACTTTAGTAACAGATGTCAGCCATCTTGCTTATCACTGAACAAGCCATATTTGAACTAAACAGCCTAGTATCACATTGAGGGATGGGATTGCTGATTGAACACAGGTGTAATGGTTGATATACTGTCACAGAGTCTGACATTAACCTAAGATCTTTGTTGAAATACTTATTACTGATGGCACGGAATGTAATTGCTAATTTTCTGCCTGAGTGGTTACATATTTTCTCCAATTCTTAAGAGTTATTCATCCTTTTCCCACTGCCCATTTCTCAGAGTTTAAGGCAGATGTGTCATTGGTCCACGGACCAGTAATTGAACCTGTCACTTGCAATCTACTGACTTCATTCCTCAGAAATGTGACTACTGCTTCATTCACCTCCTTGCTTATTTTTTTCCCTTCTAGGAATCAAATGTCTTACTTGAACCTGAAGCTAACAGATATTCATTGCTTGCCTTTAGAGATCTCTGATCACCAAGCAAAGAAACTGGGAGCAACTTTTTCTGATTGTGGCTTTGCATTCATTGTGCAACTCTGGCTCCGAATAAGCTGCCCTTTCCAAGTCTAATTTTAATAAATGAATCAATCAGATTGTGGGATTCAGTTCTAAACCCAGGAGACTAAAGTACCTCAGAGGCTGTGACTGCACAAAATTCAGACATACCAATATTTTTGTCTAGAGTTAATCCTAGCCGCCGCCGTGACCTTCCGACTGATGAAATAGAGAGAGCTGAGGAGTTCTGATGCCTGGTCAATCAGGTGTTGTTAACAATGCAATCTCCAGTGAACCTTCTTTTTGAGTTATTTTCAAAAAGGCCATGTGTAAAAAAATGCCTATATTTATACAGCATTGTGTTAACTTCACAAAGGGAGGGGAATGATAAATTTTCAGGCATAAAGCTGCAGCTGTCATCAGCAATGCTCACTAATTTTAATCAAAATGTTTTCAAAGCAGCAGTCCTGATTTAGGGCTGAACACATGTTATACCCACTCCTTTCTTGAAGCTATTGTGGAAAGCAATCAACCAAGAAAAAAATTCTTTAAAGATGTCCAATTCATATCATTTAATGTCATGGCATACTTATATTAAAACGTTTTCCTCCAAGTCCACTTTTTTGATGCCCAGTGGTGGTACTAAACAAAGTTGCTAGGCTGGATGATAGCTCAGTTCTTCAGTTTCTAAATTATAACTCTCAATTCAGTGTGACGGGACCCACAGTGTCCTTACTTGTGATCAAGAGGAGTATCATTAGGTCTGAGGGGACCAGTTAATAGTTGACACAAACTCTGTAGAAATAAGTATTTGTGGCATTCATAGTCTGCCAGTGTTCTTATCAATTTAAAAGCATGTATATCCCATTTTCTTTTTTCTTTTTTTTCTTTTTTTTTCTTTTTTTTAATTATTTTTTTTATTAAACATCTAAATATTTTAATACAGATCTACACCCGTTTTTACAACATTGTTATTTCTCGATTATGCACAATAAATCATAAATTTACAGTCTCTCCTGTCTATATTTTCTTCTCACGTTGTCACACAGTCTTTCCTCTTTTTTTAGTCCAGTTGTACCATCTAGTCCATGTTCTGTAGTATTCTGAGTTGCATTGTCCTTTGAGTTGAATAGTCAGCATGTCCATTTCAGCACATCTATATATTTTGTCCATTAGTATGTTTTCTGGTGGGGTTTGATTGTCTTTCCAATATTGTGCATATGTTATTCTTGCCGCAGTTGTAATATGTAGTATTAAATATTGTATGTTTTTTGGATGTTGTTTTTCATTATCCCCAGCAGGAAAAATTCTGGGGTGTATTCCATTGTTCTCTCTGTAATTTCTTGTAACCAAGCATGCACCTTTTTCCAATAGCCCTTTGCTTCGGGTCATGTATATCTCATTTTCATAACATCCACGAGTATAAAATTAGGTCAGGTTGTCCAATCTTGTTCAATCTGAACATGATTATCATATCAGTGTGATGTTGTTGTTTTCCTATATATTGAAATATTTTTGATGGCTCTTGTTTGGAAACTATTTTGCTTCATGCACTTGACCATCCCAGAAAATGTCTTTTCTTACAAAAATCATTACATGACTGAACAAAATATAAAAGCAAGCTACCTTTTGCTGAGAGCATCTTGAACAAGTTATTGCCATTTAAACTATAAACTTTTTTTTTTTGCATATCCAAGAAGTGATTGGTAATGCTCAGAGGTGGGTTCCTGCCGGTGCAGTTAATAGCTGTTGTTCGGCGCAGAGCCGAAGACGCTGCTGCCGTTCGTGGCGTGGGAGCTTTCCCCGGGCGCTACCGCCGCCCACATGGACGCCGCCAATTGTGTTCTTTTGCCCTCTGCGCATGAGCAAAGCATTCCGCATGCGCAGAGGGCAAAAGAACGCAATTGGCGGTGTCCATGCGGGTGGGGAAAGCTCCCGGGGAAAGCTCCCGTGCCGCGAACGGCAGCAGCGTCTTCGGCTCTGCGCCGAACAACAGCTATTAACCACACCGGCAAAAACAGGCAGGAACCCACCTCTGGTAATGCTCTATTCCAGCCTTAGCTGGGCAACGATTTATTAACAAATTGTGCTTCTCAAATAAAATGCAGTCATACTCATTTAGAGGTCAGAGCTCATTTCATTTGCTTCCACTAATTTTCTCCTATGTAATGAGATGTTGTAAAAATGTTAGATTAGCACATGTACTTTCAGATATGCTAATCAAATGATATTCAATTGTATATAGGTGGTAACAGAGACTAATAGAGCACATAGTTTAGTATAGTTGCTCACTCTACTGCTTCCAAAGCTTTAGTAAAGTTAAAATTTCTACTTTGAAACTTTTGGAAAAACATCTGTAGAATGGAACGCTATATTTTCAGCAGCCTTAAAATCTGACTGAGAAGACTTCATTTGTTTGTTATTCTGAATATTTATCAGCTACTGTTCAGTCAAAATTCGCATAGCAGTTTACAATAATTTTTTAAAAATGGTTCAGTACAATAAAAAGATAGAATAAAGCATAACAGTAGTAAAATTATATCACAATGTAAAACTAAACGTTCTAAAAAGATTGAACTAATAAAAACATTTCCTTTTAGCACTGAAAGGAGAGGAGTAAGAAGATGCCTTAGGCAGCTCTTTGGAGAGACAATTTTAAAGTGAACCACCAAAGTAGAAAAGGATCCTCCCACAATGCTCCCCCCCAATTAATTCAGAGAATGCAGAAACTTGCTGCTGCATCAAGCGATGATTGTTAATATTTAAGAAAATTTATATAGGAGAATATGAATTTTCAGATACATGGCTTCATGAATCCTAGGGCTTTAGAACTCAAAATCTGTTGATCACTCAATGTTAGTCCAATTATGCTAAGAGACTTATCATTGTCCCGATTAAATTCAGCTATTTTCTTTGCATCTTCATCATTTGTTGAATCCAAAGCATATACATCGGGTGGATTAATTACTACAGTCCATAGTCCTTTTTTTCGCAGCAGCAGGCTATATTTCATAGACCAGGATACGTAGTTTGTTCCATACAGCCGGGTTATCATGTATAACCAAGTTGACTGTTGTTGTGCCATCATTATTTCAATAATACAACTTTGTCTGAATATACAAACTGGAATATTCAGTTTTTCACTACTCAATATCAATATCACACTGGGAATACTTCACTGGGAATACCACACTGGGCCCATAACCAGTATTAAGGAGTGTGCAGAGCGACCTCTGAGTTATCAGGGACATGCACGTAGAAACGGGGTATTTCAGCATGGCAACCAGTGGATAGGAATAATGATCCAGTCACAAACAGATTCGTTAAAGTGTATAAAATACACTGTGCTATTTAGATGAATAGCACAGTCCAATTAAACAGTCCAGGTCATACATGTTCAATCAGTCAATATCAAGAAGTACAATAATCTTCTTACCAGCCTGTCTTTGTCTTAAACATCAAACAAAGATATTACAGCTTACAAACACTTCAATACTATCAGGAAGTAACAGAGCTTCACACAGAACTCACTATCAGACACAAAGTCAATCACGAATGAATCAGCAGAGAGAACGAACCTGAAACCATGATCTCTAGCTCCCTCTTATGGCAATCTTGAAACACCACAGCCAATCAGAATACAGCAATACATTTAAAGTTGTAGTACTTAAATATATACAAACATAGATTGGTGGCTTGTTTATATATTAACAACCCAACTGTTTGGACATAGTCCTAACAATGCGGGTGTGGAAAAAATGTATATTATCTTTTCACAGGGTATAATGTTCTCCATGCATCTCTTAAATTCAGTTCTTGTGCCATTTCTTCAAATGTATTTGGTAACTTTCATCTTTCCTTCTTATTTTTCTTTGTACTTTTTTGATCTTTTTTGTTGTCTACCACTGTGTTATAGTCACCTATCACACATATATTTAGTAGTTTAATTTCATTATCTCTCCTGATAATTTTTTTAATAGAAATCTTTCTGTTTTGTATTTGGTGCATAAATTGTCACTAGTAAGATTTTTTTTTTGGCTGGTTTTTATTTCTACCATCAGAATTCTACCTTCCTTGTCTTTAAACATTGTCCTTGAGTTTATCAAATATTTTACATATACTGCAACTCCTCTCTTCTTCTTTTTTGCTAGCGCCAGATGTAAATTTCCTAAATTGGGGCAATCTAAAATATTACTATGCTTCTTCTTCAATGATAGTTTCCATACAAAGTTATTTTCAGCAGTTAACCTTAAATGATATTAGTGCACTTAGTTGTTATGTCAAGCAAACTAACTTGATCATCAAAAGCAGGTATATCCAGCGGCTTATCTACCCTCTGTGCCATGCTCATTTTTAACCATGATCAACGGATTGTTTATGTCACTTGAACACTGTGGCTGGTCACTTCTGTTTGTGCTACCTGGAATTTGAAACTAATACCTAACTTTGATTTCAAATTCACGGCAGCACTTACAAGAAATGGAAGTTGTTCCAGCTACAGATGATTAAGAACCGAGTGCAGTGGAAGAAAGTAATACGATGTTATGCACAATCTCATTTACTGTGCTTGTTAACTTAGTAACTGTTTATCAGGATACATAAATACTGAAGGTGGTTTATAATTGCATCCAATAAAAGAATCTCAAGCCATTGAACCCATAGGTCTTCATAAATAGGATATCCCTGACTGCAACCTATTCAAAAGAGAAACAAGCTAGTTAGTATTTTGTAATCAAACTGAATTACCTACTCATAATATCTGTCTTGTCTAGATTGAGTTTCAGTGAGGCAAGTTGCTACTAATTTACAGTGTAGAGGAATTAATGTCTTGATTTTCTACCATCTGTACAGAGTCAGGGTGGTTCATGTGCTATAGAACAAAGCATACACACACACACACACACACACACACACACACACACACACACACACACACACACAAGGACAATGACAATAAAAGCAAATAGTAATTGGTCCATTTCCTATCACATTCAGTAAGCTTCATCAAAATCTGATTAAAATGAAAATTTTTGTTGCTCTTACTCAATGCAAATGCTAATATAGAATATAAAACATTTAGAAGGTCATTATAGAATTGATCTGCAGTAATGCAAAGGTTTTCCAGCTTATTTATATGCACTGATTAATTGCAACAGAAATAACAACTTGGAATCTAGTCTACACAAATGTTAACATTTTATACTAAAATTACAAGTTAGAATGATACTGAATAGAATAATATGAAATGTCACAGAAAGATCTAGGGCAGTGTTGGTGAACCTTTTTGGCACTGAGTGCCAAAATGGGTGTGCGCAGGGGAACATCAGAAACTGAGCTTCTGGTTTCCGGCATGTACATGTGCCCTGGTCATCTGGTCTTCCAGTTTCTGGCACACATGAGTTCGCAAAGACCACCTGGCTGGAACCTGGAAGAGCAACGGGCAATGGCTGGCATGTCTGGAGAGATGGCTCTGCGTGCCACTTCTGGCATGCATGCCATAGGTTCACTATCATGGATCTAGGGTAAGAAGAGTAGCAGTCTTATCTGTTTCTCTGTATTTTTGCTGAAATTATGATTTCATTGATTTTAAATGGGGTTGCTCAGGAAACTGTGCTTCAGGTGGGAGGTTAATAGTTCAGGTTAGACCAATAGCAGTACCAAAAGAAAATCATCCTTTCCCTAACAATGTTACCCTATTTGAGATTTATCCATTTTAGAATATCCTTAGGTGAATCATGACAAAGCCAAAGCAATCTTGTTCTGAATTTGAGTGAATGTATTGACTCTGATGGGGACTGACTTGACCGCAGATGGGGACTGCAGCCAAAAAATTAAAAGACGCTTCCTCCTAGGGAGGATATCTATGGCAAATCTAGACAGCATACTAAAAAGCAGAGACATCACTCTGCCAACAAAAGTGTGTATAGTCAAGGCTATGGTTTTCCCAGTTGCAATGTATGGCTGTGAAAGTTGTACCATAAGAAAAGCAAAGTGCCAAAGAATTGAGGCCCTTTAACTATGGTGCTGGAGAAGACTCCTGCAAGGCGATCAAACTGGTCAGTCCTAGAGGAAATCAACCCTGACTGCTCTTTAAAAGGCCAGATCCTGAAGATGAAATTCAAATACTTTGGCCTCCAAATGAGAAGTATTACTCACTGCAAAAGAGTCTAATGCTGGGAAAGATTGAGGGCAAAAGAAGAAGGGGACAATAGAGAACGGGGTGGCTGGATGGAGTCACTGAAGCAGTCGGCGTGTGATTAAATGGACTCCAGAGAATGGTAGAGAACAGGAAGACCTGGAGAAACATTGTCCATGGGGTCGCGTTGGATCACACATGTCTTCGCAACTAACAACAACAAATTGACTCTGACCAGTAGTGGGTTCTAAAACCCATTGCTACTGGTTCACGCACATGCGCAGAAGTGTTCCAGGTGGGTGGAAGGAGCCTCCCGCTGCCGGCGCTACTGGTTTGCAAAACCGGGCGGAACCGGGAGCAACCCACTTCTGATTCTGACAGTTTTGAATACTACAAGAAGGAACATAGAACATAGAATAGTAAAGTTGGAAGGGACTTTGGAGATCTTCTAGTCCAACCTCTTGCTCCAGCAGGAGACGCTATTGCTCTCACCATTAGGAAATTTATCCTTAGTCCTAGGTTCCTTCTTTCATTGATTAGTTTCCAACCACTGTTTCTTGTCTTGCCTACAGGAGCTTTGGAAAATAGTTTGATCCCCTCATCTTTGTTTATAGATCAAAGGAAGAAGGGGCTAACACAAAATAATTTATACATTTAAATGTAAATCAGAGCAAAGCAATTTATAGTAGCCAAGCATAGGGAATGGGGTATTGATTCCTATTATGATTTAATTCTACAGGGAAATGTAGGATAAGAAATTATTGCTCTATTAACTATTTGTATTTAAACTCTTTTACACTTGGGATATTTTCTTATCCTATAATATAAAATGCCAACAAAAAATATAAATGAAGCTGATAATGTTAGTTCTCTTACTAATATTATCTTCTTTATAATGGAACCATACAAAACATTTTTAAAAATACCTTCAGATACCAAGTGCTTTTTTCTCTCCTTCCCCCATACATTGTTATAATTTTATTATTCGATCCATTGCTTCAGGTCCATCTGAGTCATAATTATGGTTTATTCCCTTTTCCCATTTCCTTCTTCACTTTTAAACTATTCTCCAAATAAATGATTATTTTCGGTGATCATCACACCACCATCAACAAAAGTATTGTAGACAAGGGAAGTAAGAGGGGAATACAACTTTAAAGAAGCATTGTGTTTTTGTAAAGCATTGAGCAAAAAGTATGATATAAAATCTAATAAAAATAAAAATAAAATAGGACCAGGTTACCTTCGGAACCGCATTCTGCCTCACATTTCCCTTCAACCGGTTAGGGCCCACAGAGTGGGTCTCCTCCAGGTCCCATCAGCCAAACAATGCCAGCTGGCGGGCACTAGGGGGAGGGCCTTCTCTGTGGGGGGCCCGTGCTCTGGAACCAACTTCCCCCAGAGATCCGAATTATCCCTACCCTACTGGCCTTCCAGAAAGCCGTCAAGACATGGCTCTTCCTGCAGGCAGGGGGTTGAGACTAGTTTCTATCCGATATCTCCCCCTGTATGTATGTTGGTGAATATCTTCTTTTTAACTTTTTTAATCTTTTAAAAGTGTTTTAATTGCTGTTTATTGTTTAGTGTTCTTGCACAATGTTGTACATCGCCCTGAGTCCCTAGGGAGTAGGGCGGCATAGAAGAACCTAATAATAAATAAATACTGTATATACATATACATATTGCTCAGAATCTACAGAACCACTTTGATAGCAATAGCAATAGCCCTTAGACTTATATACTGCTTCTCAGTGCTTTTACAGCCCTCTCTAAGTGGTTTAAAGAGTCAGCATATTGCCCCCAACAATTTGGGTCCTCGTTTTACTCACCTCGGAAGGATGGAAGGCTGAGTCAACCTTGAGCTGGTGAGATTTGAACTGCCAAATTGCAGCTAGCAGTCAGCTGAAGTAGTCTTCAGTACTGCACTCTAACCACTGCGCCACCTCAGCTCTTGATACTTCAAGCGGCCTCTGCTATGTGAAATACCAACTGCTCACACTTTTATTCTGTTCCCATGGACCAGTGGGTGCATCCCTATATTTCAGTCCTTTCAAACCAACCCACCATGTTTAATCTATGAACTTTATACAGAAACAGGCCTATTTGTCTCAATTTAGAAATCATTATTTCTAAAGCGTTTAATAAATTATTCTCAACTATCATTGCAAGTTGTCAAACTGCTGGGCCAATGTGACTGGCCCAAAGCTGTCCAGTGAGTTTTCACATTTGAGTATATATTTGAACTTGGGTCTCCAAGGAGACCTTGTCCAATTCCTTAACTATTATACCACACTAGGTCCACTAAAAGCTCAGAAAGTTTATACAAAGTAATTTTGAAACTTTGGGGCCAATGTCTCATTTGGCATTTTTCATGCCTTCCTTCAAAAGAGACGCTTGCTTGATTTTATGAGATCAAATTGATGTTGACTCCTAGTAACCTAGTAACCTAGTAACCTCATAACCTCATAAGTAAAAGAGGACTAGAAGATGTGGGTGAACTTTGTTACAGTGCCAATGAATGGACTGAAAGATTTGAAAGACCTTTGTGATCATGGATAAAATCTATTTGCTTATACTTTTCTTAGCATTAGAGGGCTTACACATACAAAATCCACTTTGTTCTAACAAAATTAAAATAGATAATTTTATTTTATTCAAACTGCAACAATTCAGACTTGAATTGAATCAGATTCTAATATGCCCAAATCTAATAGGCCTTTGCTGTGGTGTCCATGATCACTAAAAATCCACATTAGCTGTTATAATATTTCTATTTGTGGAAGGTGGCTTGGGGAAAAAAAAGTGAATGCATAAGAACTTACTGCACTGTGGATCCTCGGCCCAGCCATTAAAGGAAAAAAAATGCAAATAGAAAAACTCCAAAGTGTTTCACTTGATGGGTAAATTTGTAGAAAATGACAGTTATGATTAATCTTCGGGCAGTTGTAAAACAGAATGTGTTTCTCTGACTCACCTTGTATGAAATGTCTGAAATTCCATATGCATGAAATTCACGGCTTCTGAAAGAAGAAGTGCATTTTGTAAATCAGACCCACAAGAAGAGCAATTTTAGCTCTTTATAATAAACCTCAGAATATTTTTTTTTTCCTACCAGGTACTTTGTCTTGTCTTCCACAAGAAAGTCCACAGTGACAGATTTCCTGGTTGTCTTTCACAGCTAGGAGTTTCTTTGCAGTTAGTTACTGGCTTGCCATGAAAAGCTTTGCAACATTATTGAACTAATGAGAAATTCTTATGCAACCTGTAGGCAAAATTTTAAGAAAAGAAGAATAGAGTTTTAAAAATAAATATATATATATAATGGGGGCTTTTTCTCCCCTGTTTGTTAAAAACTTGTCTCTTCAGACATGTATTCCTGTTGTTCTATGTTCTACATTCAGGAAGACAAATTGTAGAGCATTCTACAATAGGAGAACTAGTGAGCTTTCTCTTATTCTGCCCTTTCAACCATGATTGACTGAATAAATTAATGCCTCCTTAACAATCATGACTGTTTTGTGAGTTCCTGGTTTTTTATGCTTCCTTTTAATGATATCAAGCCGTGAAATGCTTCTGTTTTCAGGTCTCATTCGTTTTGGGAAAAGAGAGTGCTCTTTAGAAATCTTTCAAAGAGAAGATAATTTCAGAAAAATCCTCATGACAGTAATGTGATGTTGGCACATATAGTTATGAGGTGACAATATTAGAGCTTGCTATGGTTGGGGAAAGATGAAAGAGTGCAGGTTTATGCATCTGCTAAAGAAAATGGATAGGGAGATCTGCTCCTCAATATTTCATAGCACAAGAACCTGGGAGAATCCAATGAGGTTGAACAGGAAAAGATTTATTGCAAACAATAGGAAGTGCCTGATTCCAGCTGATGCAATGATGTTACAATGTAGAAAGCTTTGCTAAGTGATGACTCATAGTCATTAAGGTAATTAATTATAACAATGTGTCACCTTCAGAATTAGAAATAGTACTGCTTGAAAACAATAGCAGAAATTCACATGTTTCTCTATAAATTATATGTTTAGTACCTGTGGGAACAGGATTTAGAATAGATGTGTTCTGATTCAATCAAGATCTTCTTAATTTTTCTTACAGTATTATTCTTCTGTCTTTGGAGTGACATACAAAGAATGAAAAGTAAAATTTATCTATATGCCCTGAGCAGTTTCCTATCTCCCAATGTATACTTCTCAATAACGATAGCATTTTCTTCCCTAAATGTAGACAGTAGGCTGGTGGTAAATAACTTTATGTCTAATGCAACATGTAAGCCTTCAAAAATGCAATGACAACTACCATTGCTACTTAAAAAGGCAATGCCATAAATACCAAAATCATGGTGAATTTTTTTTAAGCATAGCAATTTTATTGTTGTCATGGATTCTTCATTGCAGCAACTATTCTTATCTAGAGAAATACACTAATGCATCTCTCCAGTTCACAATCTCTATTGCTTTTCAGTGTTTATATTCACCTATCTTTATTTTACCTAAAATTCCCTAATAGCTTGTTTGAAACTTTGTTAGCTGCATCATTTGGCACAACAGATCATTGGAGGATAATTGCATGAAAGATGGTAAACAAAATTAAAGTTGCATCGTATCAGTTGTGCTAGAACTTTTAATGATTTTCAGTAATAGTATGCTTTCTAACACAATGGGGGAAAAGATTTTTCCCTTTACCCATATTAATGATAATCTCTACTTTAGATATAATGGCAACTAGGTTTTTCTATTTCATAAATAAGGCAAAGTATACCTTGGATTGTATATTGTACTATGCTTTCAACTCATTTTCATCCATTAGATAAGGAAATTGAATAGTTCTTTTTATTTGTCAACTAAGGACAATTTCACCTAATGTCTATATCCATGGCAATGTATTTTGCTTAAACCATATTTAGTAAAAACAAGATAAGATCAAAAATAAAATAAAATATCCCTCTTATAAATAAACCAATTAAAATATACAGTTTATCACTATAGTCTTATAGGAAACTATATAACTATATAAAAAACTACATCAAGGTATCATCTAAGGCAGAGGTCTCCAACTTTGGCAACTTTATGAGGTGTGGACTTTAATTCTCAGAATTCCTCAGCCAGCTATGCTAGCTGAGGACTTTTGGGAATTGAAGTCCACACCTCATAAAGTTGCCAAGGTTGGAGACCTCTGACTAAGGTTTATTTGTTTTGTTTATATTGAGATAGAGCAAAAGGATTAGGCAATATAGAGGAGGAAGATATAAAGGGGACTTTTATTGTGATCATTTGAACATAAGTAGAATCCAAGTGATGAATAGGCCCACCTCAGAGTGCCAACTTGCTATGGACAGTATAAGTCCCAATTTGGTGTAGTGGTTATGTCATAAGGCAAGAAGCCAGAAGATTGGTAATTGTAGTCCTGTCTTGGGTCAGTGGTCTTGGGTTTCCATATTTTCTCAATCCTAGGAGTCAATGGCAAACAATTTCTGAAAAAAAAACATTTCTGAAGGAGGCAATGGCAAACCATTTCTGAAAAACCTTGCCAAGAAAACTGTAGGGATTTTTCCAGACAGTTTCCAAGAATCAAATATGATTTAACAGAAGGAAAAGAAATCTGAAATAGGTAGTGATTCAACTAGGGTCCACAAGAGTGCCAGATTTGCTCTTTGTATCTTAAGGCTTTTCTGATATTTATTAATTAAATGTATATAGCTGCCTATCTCATATATGTAAATCTGGGTAAATCTGGTGGTACACATAATTAAAAGAACCACAACCAAAAAAGCAATCAAAATAAATAAAAGCAAACCCATTAACAATACAGTACAATCGAAAGAATTTGAACGATAATAATAATGACAACAAAAACACAGTATGAAGGAGTGCATAGTGAGCTTAGCAAAAAAACAACATTTTATGGGCTCCACATTTCCATTGAATTCTTGGCAAAACCAAGTTTTAAAGGCATTCCAGAAAATCAATAGGATTTGGGACCAATTCACCTCAAGGGGAATGATGTACCATGCTATGGGTATTACCAAATAATTTTATTAAAATGGATTAAAAGTAATCAACTACAACATTGATCTGAGATTATATACTGTATAGCACGATTTCTTCACATATTTTCAAGCTAGGTTACCTTATGTGGACTATAATATTATTCTATTATTATTATTATTATTATTATTATTATTATTATTATTATTATTATTATTATTATTATTATTATTATTATTATTATTATTATTATTATTATTATTATTATTATTATTATTATACAATTGTATCACAGCGGCCAGTTGTTTCGCCGGATTTGGCATTGATTACTAGTCGAGCCCCACCCAGGGGCCTAGGAAGTCGTAATGTATTTTCGAAGTATATGTGCGGAACCGAGCAGTGCGGCTTTCTGCATTTGACTGATGGTGATTTTGTCAATTTTGAGCTGTTTTAAATGTAATTCCAGTGCTTTTGGGATAGCACCCAGTGTTCCAATCACTACTGGAATTACCACTGCTGGTTTGTGCCATAATCGTTGGATTTCAATTTTTAAGTCCTGGTATTTTGCAATTTTTTCGTGTTCCTTTTCATCGACCTTGCTATCTCCTGGTATTGCAATGTCAATTATAGTCACCTTGTTGTTCTCGACCAACGTGATGTCTGGTGTATTATGCGCCAGTACCTTGTCTGTTTGTATACGAAAATCCCACAAGATCTTGACCATCTGATTTTCAGTGACTTTTTCAGGCTTGTGTTCCCACCAGTTTGTAGCAGTATGGATGTTATAATTTTTGCATAAATTCCAGTGGATCATTTGTGCAACAGAGTTGTGTCGTAATTTGTAATCAGTCTGTGCGATTTTCTTGCAGCAGCTGAGCACATGGGCTACAGTTTCATCAGCTTCCTTGCATAATCTGCATTTAGCATCATTTGAAGATTTATCAATTTTGGCCTTTATGGCATTTGTACGAATTGCCTGTTCTTGTGCGGCCAGGATCAATGATTCTGTTTCTTTCTTTAAAGTACCAGATGTTAACCATAACCAAGTTTTTTCACTGTCCACTTTGTCTTTTATTTTTTCCAGAAATTGGCCATGTAATGCTTTATTTTGCCAACTCTCCATTCTTGATTTTATCACATTTTTTCTGTATTCTTGTTTCGTCTGTTGGACCTTCAGTAGATTTTTGTTCTTTACTTCAATTAATAGATGTTCTTGACTTTCTTTTAAATAATCCGCCAATGCATGCTTTTCTTCTTCAACTGTTTGCTTTACTTGTAGTAGTCCTCTGCCACCTGATTTTCTGGGCAGGTAAAGTCTATTATTATTATTATTATTATTATTATTATTATTATTATTATTATTATTATTATTATTATTATTATTATTATTATTATTATTATTATTATTATTATTATTATTATTATTATTATTATTATTATTATTATTATCTTTTAGCTTGTGATTTACATTTGTCCTCCTCTTTTACTTTTAAACAGTATGCTAATTGTTTCATTCTATATTGGTCTTTGACTGAAATAAATTGTGACTGACTGACAGGTTACATAATTTAATAGCTAAGAAATATTAAGATCTTCCTAAGAATGTAAAATTTTGCAGTGCTCTTTTCTTCTGTTAAATCTGCAGCTAAATCAGACACAATCTAAGTTTTTAACTATGTTTACTTTTTTGTATCTGTACATACATTTCTGAAGTCTACAGCAAACATTTTTTCCTCAGATAAATTAATATTAGGCATATACTGATCTTGAAACTGCTCAGGGAAGCCCTTAATACTTGGGGATTATTATTATTAAGCCTGTAGCTGGCCTGCTGTTATATAAAATCAATCCATTTTATAATCCACCACTGCCCCACAAGTGGTGGCTGAAGCAACTATAGAAATTCATGTTTTTACAGTTTGCTTCCCTGGTATGGTACTGTTAGTAACTAGAGTTTGAAAAAACATTGTAATGTATATGGCTTATTGACCTCAGAAGTATCTGTATCCACATATATGCTAAGATGAAGAAGCTACAAATCAATGTTGACTGAGTTGTATTGACCATGTAATCAAGTAGTGTCATGGTATGTCTTGTACAACATTATTACAGGCATACCAAAATAAACAAGCAAAGGCTATACACATACTTAATGATAGAGTTTTTAAATATGCACACTAGAAATACCATATAGAAAATATGAGTTAAAAGGAAATTGTGGACAAGAAAGTCCTTCTTCAATTTACAAATTATTTTAATGGATATCTTGCTAGAATATAGCTGATCAACAGCTAAATAACATTTCTTTCATTTAACCTTGTACACATGGACTATTCTCAACAGCTCATGCAGACTGCAAATTAAGGAAGCTCATGTAACTACAATGTGTTTTTTTCCCCAAGCATGAAATATTGCGGGAGAGATTTATCTCACTGGAAATTAAAAAGGAAATAACATGCTTAATTCAGTCATTACTTACAGTAACAGATTCTTGCTAAGCACATGTATTCTTGTCTACTTATAGTGTGTAGAAGAAATTTTATTATGAGTTTCCTTTCAAACACAGTGCATACCATTTGACCTCATGATTGAGTTGGCCATGCAATAGGAAAGATTGAAACTATCATTCTACTTCTGATTGATACTTGGCTCAACCTAATTCCAGTTCATGGTTGGCTCAACCTAATCTGAGGCAGGTTAACTGGCAGATTGCTCAAGCATTAGTTGTAGTCTGCTTAAAGTTTATGATTCCTTGATCTCTTAAAGTAAGAATGAGCCGTAGTTTTCAGAATGCAGGCTACATATCACCTTAGGTGATATGTTACGAGCTAATGGTGATCTGCTTCCACCAAAAGTGAGTAGATTCATTTAATAATTTGATTTGAATGAAATACAAGTATGATGTCAAGTATGGCATATTTAATAATGCTTTATTCTTTGCTATTGTGTAGTTTGGTTACATTTTTTTGAAACAGGTCTGGGAGGTTTGAACCAAAGCTTTGAAGAAGCATGTTATGCACTAACTTTGAAAGAAAGAACTAGTGTAAAGATACCCAATAGTATCTGGTTTGTTTTATCATTTTGCATATAGTCATGAAAATATTGCTAATACTTTATATATTTAAGGGATCATGGATCAATATCCATTTTTATGTATTACCTTGTAAGTGTTTAGAAACCTTACTATACAAGTGTTTAAATTATACATTCATTGTCAACTATAACCAAATCTGAGTTTAGGAAACAAATATCCAGTTTTAACAAGGCTGGTAGAAACTATCCTGGGAGAGCTTCTATAATTTAGAAGTATTGTCACTTTTATCAACTGAACGGATTGTACAATGAAACACAAAGTGCTCAAAACAAACTGATACAGGAGGAGGGAGACCATGCTTAGAGAACTTAAGCTCCAAAATAAGTTGGAACATTAACAGACTTAATTGGAAGTGAGTAAGTATTATTGCTGTAATGTTCATTTCCGTTCCTTGAGTAATCGTTTCTGTACCTGCATATTCTTTCCTGCCTCAGTGCAACATGCAGATACTGTGATTTCTTTTAGAATGGGATTTTCAAAATTCTATGACTGCTTTACATGCAAATTAACAGGAAAAAAAGTAATCTTGCTGGCTGAGTATAGATTGAAAATACATTCATGCTTAACAAAAGGCAGTTATTAGCTAGCTGAATAGAAATGGAAATTGAATAGAAAGTGAAATAGAAAGTGTTAGAGACACTGAAAAGACTGTGAAGTGATAAAGATACTTTTATTCATTACTACATTCATTTTGTGAAACAACAACAACATAAGGAGGAGACGACACTGGATAATATCTTTAATAAGGCCAGACTTACAATAGGTTATGAAACAGAATTTTCATTATGTTCTCCAAAAGCCTATAAGCAACTAATTAAAGCTGCAGGATTGGAAAACAAAATGGTGACTAGTTCACATGTACAAAATTTCCAGCAAAAGAAACCATTCTTTTAGAGAAACATAAAGTCACTAAGGGGACAGGCTTTCATGAGAATAAAGACGTACACTTGTCAGATAACCCTTGGATGTCATAATTTTATTCATTTATATATTTGATTTCTATGGCTGCCCAATCACTAAGCAACTCAAGGTGGCAATAATTCCACTTATAATAATCAACACTCAGATAGGGTAGCAAAGAAGCCTGACTTGCTGATCAGAATCATAAAGAAAAGTATTTCCTTAACTCTGTTTTTCTAGCAGTTGCCTATTCTTTTCACCAACCCAGCTCTATCTTAGGCTAACCTATTCACATAAAAGATATGTTCTGAAAATAAAAGCAGAAGCATCCAGATGGTGATAATGATGCAAACTCTGCCCCTCTTCTACTAGAGTCATATCTTTCTATGGATGAACAAAAGGGATGGGCTTGCATCATAGAGGCAAAATGCTGCTATCGTTTGGAGAAGAAACATCTCTGAATAAATAAGATATGCCCTTATTTGTGTTTCAGTGGGAGGCATGGAGATTTGATGGAGATGAAATGTAATCTGATTATCTTTTATGTCTCATAGTAATGCACTCTATATCATTCCTCTAAAAACAATCAAATGGTCCTCTCAAGAGTCACATTTCTTGTTAAGAGCACATGAATTAAAGGGTTCCTAAAAGTAGAGTTGGTCCATTTGTTAGCTTGTAATGAATGTAACTTTCCTCCTAAACCTTGGGACTGTAAATGCCAAATTCCACAAAAGGAACAGACAGAAGCCCATGATCCACTCAGTCCAAATTTTATCTCAAAATCAGACTCTTTGCTCCTTGAAAATGAAATTCTTTATTCTTTAAAGAAAAAAGATAATGCAGAAAAACATTGTATGCAATATGCTTCCTCCTGGAAATAAGCTGGATATCTTGATGAATATATACTATAGTATATAGTATATCTTTCAATTGCAGCTGACACCATACAAATAAAATGTGTCAGCATAAGAGGGAATCTGATGAAACAATGTGTATGCCTACTTATTTAGGACATATTGCTTAAGTAACAGTTTCTCCTTCCATTACAGGATAACACTAACAATAGCATTTAGACTTATATACCACTTCATAGTGCTTTACAACCCTCTCTAAACAATTTACAGAGTGAATCTATTGCCTCCAACAATCTGGGTCCCCATTTTACTGATCTCAGAAGGATGGCAGGCTGAGTCATCCTGAGCTGGTCAGGATGTAAATAATGTTACTGTTCAGGGGTGGGTTCTAACTTACTTCACTGCCGGTTCACTTCCTCCCGTGCCGCGTGGCCGCGCTTCGTGGCCGCGCGTGCGTGCATGCGCAGTGATAAAAAATCCTAAAAATGCCCCCCAAAAGCCAAAAACAAGATGGTGATGCATACGCAGTGCCAGAAATTCAGCTTCTGCGCATGCGCAGAAGAAGAAAAAAAAACAGAAAACATTTCCAAAAAAAATTTTTTTTGGAAAAAAAATTCCAAATTTTTTTTTAAAAAAAGATGGCGGCGACCACAGACCGGCACTGACCGAACCTGTTCTGTGACATCATCGTGACATCACCAGAAGTTTGCTACCGGTTCACGCGAACCGGGCTGAACCGGGAGGAACCCATCTCTGTTACTGTTGAAGAAAGGATTTTCACAAACAGTCTGAATTGCTTAAGGATATTTATCCAGTTTTCTTTTTAAAAACTCCAGAGATGCTTAGATATTCTCTAAGTTTCATAGAAACATAAGATTACCCAAGATCATGACATATTGCTCCTATTAAAACCAACAACAAGGAATGAACAACTTCAATCCATCTGGACATTTAAGTTGATTTTAAAGTTTAATTAAGCTCTGATTAGAATTATAACAACCATCTCAGCCTCATTGCAATTGCCATTATTGAAGGGATTCTGAAGTTGATGAGCAAACAGGTCCCAATATGTTAATAGTATACAAAATGACTGCAGAAACATGATAGAAATTTCTTCCCATTATAAGTCTGCAAATCAACTCATTTTGCTCTTTTTACAAAATGAAAATATCTGTCAACAGCCAAAAGGGAGGGGAATCACATTTGTATTTCTTTAATCTCTTAAAGACATTAGAAATATCTATTCTAAAGAAGTATTTTAGCAGTAAAATGATATCCATTTTCAGATCAGATTCAGATGGAATCAAATGTTTATGAGCAATGTTCCCTGTAACATCAGAAAACGGTGCGCGGCAGTTAGAAATTGCCACGCAGCGTTCTCTTTTCATGTGCGTGGCTGCGCAGGCGCGCAGTCTCTGCCATTAGAAAATGCTTCATGGAAGTTAGAAACTTCCATGCAACATTTTCTCATTACGTGCGCGGCCGCGCGGCCGCGCAGCTTAGAGGGAACAGTGTTTGTGAGTCAGATGAACCTAGTTTTACTATCACATTTATTAGACTCTAACATATAGCTTCCAATTCTAAACACAAGTTGAACAAAGGAAATTCTAAGAGGCTTACATATTAAGATTAAAAACAATTTCAACCACAACAACTACTAGTAATAATGGGAGCCAAATGAAAGCTGAAAGTGAAACCCTAGCAACAGTCCTAGTGACAACCAAGACAAGAATCCCATCTAATATTGGAGAATGGATCACAACTTACTTATCCTGTCCCCCTTTCTGTTAGAAGAAGCAGATCTTCATAGATTTACAAAAGCATTGCCAAATCAGGGCTGTTGGAATTTCTGGGAGAATGTTTCCCCTTCCCCTCCATAAGATAGATGCAGTCACAGAGATGGTCCATGCATGTGATAGTTCCTGTAAGGTGGCACTACTTTAGAGATGGACCATTCCCCACACTTTAAATAATATTATTATACAAATGTTGGCACAGAATATATTACAAACTATAACTATCCATCAATCAAGGGGCTGGAGAATCTTTCCCTCTACACTGAGATACACAGATTTATTTATTTATTATTTATTTATTTTGTTATTCTTATATGCCGCCCAACTCCCGAAGGACTCAGGGCGGCGATAGGTGCCTTGATAGGTTACGAAATAGATTATGAATGAAGGCAAATATATGTGTCCCAGGATAATGTTGCAGATCCAGTCTTGGTGAATTACTGGGACCAGAGGTTTGGTTTTCCGAACTTTCAGACTCATGCTGGAGCGTATCCCCAGGGAACTTTGGTCTAACAGAATGTGCTATTCTGTTAGAGAGAAGTTCCCGAAAAATGGTCTCCAGCACAAGTACAAAAACATGGAAGAGTAAACCTCTGGTCCCGGGGATCAACCCAGACTGGATCCTGCAACAATATAGTTTACTTATATAGTCTTATTGTAACCAAGCTGCATGCATTCATTACAGGAACAAACAAGTTTGGAAAGACTTATCTAGTATACTGTACATCTTCATGCAGACCTCATGCTTTCCTGATATAATGCTGAAGATAAAAAAAAGCATTAAAAGCAGCATTTGGGTTCCGTGCAGAAAAAAATATTTTTGCAGTTCCCAGAGAGATATGCAATGCTGCACGTACATGTGAAACAATAAGCACATACGTATATATCCATTGTCCAAATTACAGAAAACTCTGTGTTCATGGAAGACCACCAATAAACCTCATATCTAAATAAAGTTGCATAACAAATTAATGCAATTATTTGTCTATTATTAGTCTAGAAGTATATTTCATTGCATTGGCATGTTCATTTCTATGCTTTGAATAAACTGGATGATCAGCTTTAGTTGTCTAGGGATCGCTTTGAAAAGGACATCATAACAAGAGCTATCTTGCTTCCAAAAAAGTGAACCAGCTGCTAATTACACCATGCAGGAACAATTCTATTCAAAATCCTTCTGCCTGCTTGGATAACCACACTACCACGTGTATAATTATACTAACTTTTGTTGATAACATGTGAAAACAGGAACTCAACCATGACCCATGAATCCTGCTGGGAGAATTCTTGGGTAGTCAAGCTAGCATTTGTCCTTCTCCTGAAAAACAAAACAAAACAAACAAATTGCAGACAGACAGACAGTGGTTGCACTCATTATCAAAACAGATTTGCAATTTATCCTCAGGCAGGCCATTACTGAAATATATAATTCTGGTCTGGTCATTCTAGCAACAATTAGTACTTTTTCTAAGAAAATATCATCCATCAGGAAATGTGTTTTCAAGTTGCATAGAAATGAACATACCTGTTTGTAATCTTCACACAAAAGTAATATTGTTAAGATTACATCTGTAATTAAATGCTGAAAGAGAGTTATGTTTAATCCACTATTACATTGGATCACTCAGGTATATGGTTTAAATGGCAAGAGAATTCATGGGAAGCCAAAATATATCCCAAACTCCTGAGGTTAGAAAAACAAATTCTGGAAAATGGAGGATGCTGGCTGGAGAGATAAACATTCAAAGTGCCAGCATGTAAAGCACTTGGTGTAAAGCAATTAGTCCAGCAACTGGACAAGCATATAAAAGTCTTTAAACAAAAGATTTCAGTGGAACAACTCTACCTCCATAGAGGACCCTGATGTTTTGGAGCCAGACATTTGGCCACATTTGGTTGCAAAAGCTACATTAATGATTGGAAGAATGAGCACACATGAAAGTCAAGGCGAGAATATTCTATTTCATTAAAGATTTGTAACAATGGAACTTTGTATAACTTTGTGTTATAACTTACAAAAAAATTGTGGATTCTCTTCTAAAAAAGTGCCTAATGGAAACCATGAGCTGGTTTTATTATATATATTTTATTATATAACATAATGGTAATTTTATTAAAAACTTTTAAAAAGAAGATAAAAAAACTAATACAAACTAGTAAAAATTAGAAAGAAATCAAGGAGAAAGTTAAAAGTGCAAGAAAGCGGGGGAAAGCTGCAAAGATGTGGCTTCTGATATTATTTAGAGCAGTTATAACAGAGGTGGGTTTCAAACATGTTTACTACCGGTTATGTGGGTGTGGCTTGAAGGGCATGTTGTGGCTTGCTCGGCATGGCTTGCTGGGTGTGGCAGGGGAAGGATACTGTATCTCCATTCCCACCCCACTCCAGGAGAAGTTTACTGCAAAATCCCCAATTCCTCCCAATCAGCTGGGAGGCAGAGAATAGATGGGGGCGGGGTCACTTAGAGGTGGTATTTATGGGTTCTCCCAACTACTCAAAATTTCCGCTATCGGTTCTCCAGAACTGGTCAGAACCTGCTGAAACCCACCTCTGAGTTATAAGTATAATTACAAATTTTACTTTCTCTCTAAAGTTACATGTCTTTTTCTAAAATCTATCCTGTCTAAACATCAAAACCATAAATCATAAGTTCATTTTTTCACATTTTCTGCAAAAAGTCCTTAAGGGCTTTCCATTCAGAAATGAACATAGATTTTCTCTAATCAGTGAATTTGGCTATCTCAAGTGAATTCCATCACTGAGTTTTCACCGACCATTACTCTATTGTAGGCATTTCTGAGTCTTTCAATCTCTCTTATAAACTAATCTCATAATTACAGATATCATACACAAAACCAATGTTCCATAGCTTTTTTTCCCCTATTGTCAATCCCAAAACAAAGCCTTCTGATCTTAATATATTAATCTTTAAAATTCTCTGACTCCATGTACGCATCCAATAAGCAGGGCAAAATATCTCCTCTTCATCACATTTCCAACAAACATTTGAAGTACTTTAGATATTCTAAGCCAGGGCTGTCAAACTCCTGGCCCGCGGGCCGGATGCGTCCTGTGCTGGCCACACCCATGCCTGGTTTAGCAAAGGGGAAAAAAGTCCTGATACATCATGTGACACTGCCGTGACAACGTGAGTTTGACACCCCTGTTCTGGGCAATCTCTCTGGAGACATATACCAATGGTATATAATTTTATTAAAAAATCTCTTTCAGATTATAGCATAGTGTAAATTTCAGTTCTTTCAACCACATATTTTCCCATTGTTCCATTTGCATACTACAATTTTTTTAGCCATATATTCACCATATTTTTTTTCCACTTGTCTGTTAAATCCATCCTTCTCAGTTTCCCTTGCACATAGTGTCAATGTGGGGTCAATGACAAAATGAGCATCATGCCAACATTAGCAGCTGTAGCATGACATTGCATGCCTGTATACACACAGGGGCACTTGTTATTTCACTACTCTGACAAGACTATCAGATTCAGCTGACACCACTGGATGCAATTATTGTCTGGTATCAATAAATATTCACTTTGTTGTTATAATGCAGCAAAAGCTATGCCACAACAATCCTCCCTAGCATTTATGATCTTCACGAAACAAACAAGCTTACTAAAGCAAGCAGGAAAAGAGACATGGGAGTAGCTAACTGAAGCCAGCTGCTCATAAAATGGTCCAATGTATCATAGCATTTGATTACCCAAGGCTCTCTTAAATAAAAATAGAAACAAAGAGTAAGGTTTGGAGATGTCTAAGCTAGCACAGTGGAAGTAAAGTGGCTGCAGCTTTGTCCCCAGGAAAGCTGAATGTCACTTCAATAGACCTTACATAGCCTCTCGATAATTGTCATTCAAATAATAATGATACAATCCTTTTCATAGCAGCCTCATTTTCTGAAACATGAAGTAGGCTTAATGTATTCGTATTGAGTTTCTGACTGTTTCCTAAGAAATGGATTGGTTGAAGTCAGTATCTGTAATGAAGAAAACTCCACTTTGAATTCTTGGAGGACAGGCAGTGATACAAAATTCATACAGCATCTTGCTGGCAACTCATCCATTTTCTGAAGGGGCAAACCACTGGGAGGTACTCACCTTTCTCTCAAACCTTTCCAGAAGCAAGATAAAAGTGTTGGACATCGAAGCTGTGGATTTTATACAGACCTCCCTCCCAGCTCTGGAAAATACATTAGTTTTTTTTTTAAATCTGTAGGTACTTTCAACAGAAGTACAGGCTGCCCCTTTTGACAGGAGATGATGAAATCAAAGCTTAGATTCAGAAAGCTTTGATTAACAATTAAATGCATTTTGCTGAGAGAGAATAACCAGTGCTTTGAAGTCTTAAAGCATCAAATGGCATGGAAATTAGCACACAACCACTCACTGCTTCTCACCAATTTTCTTCTCTCTTATTACCTCTATTATATGTCTATAGTGTTGTGTTTTTTTCTACAGGGGACCTCAATACATACTGTAAAACCATTGATAAAAATTTCACTTGGGCACTTGTGAATTATTTTGAGCATAATAAGAGGGAGGGAGGGATTATGTTTTTTACAAATATGAACATTTGTAAATCTGACAACCAATACAATCAGTGGCAGAGCTTTCGTGACTAAGCCACTCATACGCAGATATTAGGTGTTATATCTGCCAATCTCTCTATTGTTTTTCTTTTTCTTTTCCTTTTCAGCAGAGGAGGTTAAGACAAATTTTCAGGCTAGGCACTCCAAAGAAGTGTGAAAGTTTTTCTGTGAGGTTTGAAAATGTCACTCAGTTAATTTATATACGTATATATTGAAGAAAAAGGTTACAAAGTTAAAAGCCACAGAAAAATAAAAGAGAAAATGAAGAGAAAATAACGTAAAAAGAAAAACAGGAAAGATGGAAAGATGGAAGAAAATGAAGACAACAGTACAAATAAAAAAAAGGAAAAGAAAAGAAAAAGAAAGAAAGAAGTGACTTCTGAACTTTTTTACACAATTACAAACTATTTTTATCCTTCCAAATTACCTAGCATTGTTCCCTGTTTCTCATATGTATCCATTTTTAATCAGTAAATCTAGAGATCATTTATTTATTTATTTTATTTATTTGTTTTTCAAACATGTACGAGATAGTAGGTGTTTGTATAAACATAACATAAGCAAAGAAGTACAGATGAATGAGAAGAATAGGACAGTAAGACAGGGACGGTAGGCACAGTGGTGCGCTTATGCACGCCCCTTACAGACCTCTTAGGAATGGGGTGAGGTCGACTGTAGACAATCTAAGGTTAAAGTTTTGGGGGTTTGGGGAAGAAACCACAGAGTCAGGTAGTGCATTCCAGGCATTGATCACTCTGTTGCTGAAGTCGTACTTTCTGCAGTCGAGTTTGGAGTGGTTTACATTTAGTTTGAATCTATTACATGCTCGTGTATTGTTGCAGTTGAAGCTGAAGTAATCATTGACAGGAAGAACATTTTGTGTATATGATTTTATGAACTACATTTAGATCACATCGAAGGCGACGTCTAATCCCAATATTTCAAGTCTGGTGGAATAAGGTATTCTATTGCGAGCAGAGAATGCACTGACATGTGCAAACATGCACATGCGTGCACATGCGCATATGCACAGCAGAGACCCGAAGACCAGCTGGCCAGTGGGAGGTGAGGCATCCCAACACTGGCAGCGCAGCAAAAGGTGAGATCTTTTTCTTTCGTGAGCTTCTGTTTCATCGTTTGCAGGGAAACAGAAGCTCCCGAAAGAAATGCCACAGAGATCTGTCCTGGGGTGATGGTGTGCGTGCCAACAGATAGGGCTTTGTGTGCCACCTCTGGCATGCGTGCCATAGGTTCGCCATCACCGCCCTAGGGGATGGGACCTGCAGCATTCCCTGCCTCCCCGCTCTGATGGGTCAGATAGATTTGACCAGCAAGAGACCGTCCCTCAGATAACCTGGTCCCAAGCCATGAAGGAACCTCCTTGGTTTCAGTACAACTGAAACATACATTAACTAAACAGTGTTGCTTTGTAGTACATATGGACAGACAGACAGACAGACAGACAGACAGACAGACAGACAGACAGACAATATTTAATGATGCAATTGTAGCCTGTAAAGGTGCAATTGTAGCCTGTAGCCTGTAAAGTTGAACACAAAGAATTCTACAAAGTTTTGGGGTTTAAATTTCTCAGGAAATCTATGTGGCTATTCAAATTATAGTGCAGTCATTTTTTCATGTTAACTTCTCACTTCCAACCAGGAGTTAAATAAGCTTTTATTTATCATAGCAGAAAAGAAAGACAAAAGTAATTGCTATAGAATAGCCTATTTATCAAGACTATGGCAGTCAAATACAGTATATCCAAAACATAGCCACACATACTGTACCTTTAGCCAGACACATTATTATGCAGATTTTAGGTTATAAGCTTGTATACTAAATTCTTTATAAATTTAAAATGTATATAATACCATATGTAATAAATATAATCCATCCATGAATATGTGTGCGTCTGTTTTCCCTGATACAAAGAACAAATCAAAATGCAAATTTATGTATATCTATTCAGATGTAAATCCCTGACTTCAGTGGAGGTTTTTTCCAGGTAAGTGTTTTGTGATTGTAGCCTAGACTGTGATTCTGCCCCCCACTTAAATGGAAATTAATCCCATTGAGATCAGTTGGGCTTCCTTCTAAATAGGTATATATAGAATGGTGCAGTTAAAGGAAATAGAATCTTTATCTAAATTCTCACTTCTGAGCTGTTGAAATCCCTCTGCTGCAGGGCATAACTATATGTATGCATAATTATAGAACAGTTTCCTTGAAATACTAAATGTTGGGTAGATATTCAGGAGGGAAGTTTCAGAACGTTTCACCTCCCTTCCTTAACTATATGTTATATCAAGAAACGCTGCTAATATACTTAATCGTATTAGTCTTTTCCATTTTTTTTCTCCTCAAAAATGGTATGTTCTTACTATAGGAACATGTTGCAATTCTTGTGTAGGTCACAAATCGTATGAGAACCACTGACTAAATTTCAGTTTCAAGCTGAATAACCAGTTCTGTTGAGAAAATAAAATGATTTGCTACAATTAGATGGTAACCTTTTAGCTAAAAAGGCATTTAAAAGAAAAAGAACATGCAATTTCTGATCCATTTAACATAAAAAGTAATTTTTTTCTATGTCAAAGTACAGGTATTTATAGGAAACAGAGTGACAACAAACTTACTCTACTTCACGGTCAAACTTGCTGTGTCACGTTGCCGTCATGTGATGTTTCACAATGTTTTTCTTCCCTTCGTGGAGCTGGGGTGGGTGTGGCCTGTGCGTGACACATTTGTCCCCTGGGAAACCAGTTTGATACCCCTGCATCTACTTACAAACTAAGAGATGCAAATTTTCACCCATATGAACAAACCTATCCTCCAATCTAGAAGTTGAGAGAAGGGTTCATTTACAATGTGTTGCATAGGTATGCTTGGAAGCACTGTCACACAGGCCTCCTGTCAAGAAGGACTGCACACACATTTCCCCTGGAAGACATCAGAGAGGCTCGACCTGGGGAAATGGGTTGGTGGGGTCACATGGGGCATTGGCTCCCAATTACTTTGCTGGAAGCATTTCCCAATGGCAGGTGGGATCACAGGATCTCTCTGGCACCCAAAGCTACCATGGAGACTTTCTAGGGTGCCACCCAGGGGTGGGTCCTAATTTTTTTACTACTGGTTCTGTGGGCGTGGCTTATTTTGCGGGCATGGCTTGATGATCATGTGACAATGGGCGTGCCTTCATGATCATGTGACTCAGTGGGTGTGGCTTGGTTGTCATGTGATGGTGGTCATGTGACTGGGTGGGCATGGCTTGGTGGTCATATGACTGGGTGGGCGTAGCTGGGTGATTATGTGATTATACTCTTTAAGTCTGCCTATCAATTAGGGGCCCACTTTGATCTCCAATATTTAAGTAGAATTGATTTTCTTTTCACACTAAAGCCACTGGGGAAATAAAAGAGTCAATCTCAGAAATTTGGATTATGAGTCCATTCTTTCCTCTATTTTCTTTCTTCAATTAAAATCAGTTCAGGAATTGTAGAAGAGCTAGATTTGTAGCTCTGGGATTATCCATTTGGAAGTATCTCTAAACATATTTTATAGCTTGATAAGCAGATCTTGCTTTATGATAGAGGTCTTTCTTTAAATTCTATAATCTGTACTAAGAAATCTACTCCCAGTTTATTTTATATATACATGTTACATGTTTAAAGTGAACACAAAAAGGGTTTTTCTTTTTTCAGTTGAGATGTCAAAACTGTCCAAAGTTTAAAAACAAACTGTCCAGTATTAATAGTATGTTATAGTTCTAGCGCACCAATGATTGAATCTTTATGGAAGTCTCAAATGTGTTCATCGAACGGCAAATGCACAGTTCTATTGAAATTTTTGTGGGAATCTGTGCTTAGTATTTCTACAGCTGGAAATACTAGATTTTCTTAAAATATGCTACTCTTTGAAATGCATCACTTCAACCTACAGTCCCTGAAGGCTTTAATAAAGCTCATTGTTTCTGATAATACAATTGCCTTTGTATGTTCTTCGAAAGTTCTTCTTTGCTCAGTTCTTGCTACTCAGTTCCTGCCATTTTGTAAATGTATGAGATAAAAGAACAAGTTTTGAATTCAGAGACATAAAGTGCATAATGGAAAGTAGGCATGCCTTCTTAGACATCATTTAGTTTTTACCTCTTTTATTGCTTGAAATGACCATTAAATGCTGTAAAATAGGTGATGTTATTTGCTCAGGTTAGCTTACCCTTACCATTTGTTTCTAGGCAACATCCAACATGCTATTTTTTTTTTCTCTTTATTTGATTGATTTCTACCTTTTTTATTGGCAGAATAAAAAAGACCATTACAATAAAAGACAACTATACTAGGGAGGTAAAACTAAATAAAATGCACCAGTTGGCAGATGTATTACTCTAAAAGAGGCAGTTGCTTAGGGCCACATAACTTCCTAGCCCAGATCCTGCAAGAAAAGTCAGCTCTTAAGTTCTTTCCTGAAAGCCAACAGACACAGGGTCATATGGACTTCAGAGGGGGGGGGGGAGAGACAGTGATAATACTTAAAAAGGCATCAACAATAGAAAAGGCATAATTTTAGTTCTCATAAATTGACTTTATTTTATTGATAGGCTCAGAGCACGGTGACAGTCATATCTTCGAGGATGAGTTGAGACAATTAAAAAGAGGAAATCCCACAAATACCTATGTTCTATGTTATGAAGATCTTTACAGATAACCATTAGCACTTTGAATTGTATTTGTAAGCCCATTGGTAAGTAGTAAAGTTCACAAAATAATATTACACAACCCGGGGGTGGGTTCCACTTACCTTCGCCACCGGTTCGCATCGTGACGTTTCGCGCGATTTCACTTCCACGCATGCTCAGAAGCAGGAATTAGCCCGAAACACAGCTGAGGAGCTCATCAGATAGGAGCCCTATCCCCTTCTCTCCCTCAGCCTTGCCATACAGAAGCATCCCCTATATTATCCCCTTCTCTGCCTCAGTCTTGCTCTACAGAAACCTCCCCTATCCTACCCCCTTCTCTCTCTCAGGCTTGCAGCACAGAGGCCTCTCCTCTCCTAACCCCTTCTCTCCCTCAGCCTTGTCCCAGATAATCCTCCCCTATCCTATCCCCTTCTCTCCCTCAGCCTTTCCCCACAGAAGCCTCTCCTATCCCCTTCTCTCCCTCAGGCTTGCCCCACAGAAGCCTCCCCTATCCTATCCCCTGCTTGCTGTTGTGAAAGTAAAACTGAACCTGAAACTCCTCTTCTCTGCTTGTGTTTTGCATTTGGAACAGATTTCTTTTCATGTGGGTAGAACTCCTTAGCATCAGAGGGCTGAGCATCTAGAAGCCAAGAGGAACATATGTGGCAAATTTCAAGTCTGTAGGCCTTTAACAGATTAACAGAGTTGGAAGGGACCTTGTAGGTCATCTAGTCCAACCCCCTGCTCAAACAGGAAACCCTACACCATTTCTGACAAATGGCAATCCAATCTCTTCCTGAAAGTCTCAAGTGATGAAGCTCCCACAACTTCCGAAGGCAAGCTGTTCCATTGGTTGATTGTTCTCACTGTCAGAAAGGCTTTACGGTTCTGGAGATTTCCTGATTATGGCATGAGTTGTCGTTTATATATATATAGCTAGCCATCTTCTCCATGGCAGAACATCAGAGGGTAGTGGAGAGTGTCATAGGCATGGTGCGTCTCACTGATTTGTAACAACCTGTTGTCTCTGCTGTGAAGAATGATATCTCTGTTCTCAAAATCCTGGCCGACAATGAGAACAACCACTTCTGTAGTTGTGGGGGCATTGAAACGACCTCGGTGCTCTCCAGAAGGCTTCCTATCGGCATTAATCACCACTTGGAAGTCCTAGTGGCCCTTAGGAACAGAATCAACAGCAACCTTAAGTTCCAGAATATACTTGTTGTGTTCATGCAGCAACTTCTGCAGTTGGCTAAACAGTTGTGGGTTAACACCTGGGTAGATTCCACAACAGATGTCCCTCTCATTGTCATCATCACCAACACAGTATATCTGGAGAAATGAAGGCTGCTGCTGAGGCCCCACCATGATACTCTCTATCCTGTGGTAGACCTGCCCCTGCACTTTGAATGTTGGCATAAAATTTTCCCCCTTCACCTCTGTGGCTCCAAAAGATGTCATTTGGAAGCATCCATTGTATTTCTGGACAGCAGAAAGAAAGTGCTTTGCCATTGGATGCTGGTGGGTGAGAAGGCTGTGTAAGGATTCATGGGAGGGCTGAAGGGGAGGGAGGTGGACTTTACCATCACTGCAGCACATCCCGGGACTCTCATCCTGCCACTTTAGAGCATGGCACCAGGCACAGGGTAAACCAGGGTCCGAGATCAACAACCTTGTCCCTGGAGTAATCAATCTGAGGTTCATATTTAAAACCAGGCAAATACTTATTAGTCCAAGGCATTGATCTCATTTGTGACAGATTAACGTAGGGATTATTAGATGTATACTTTTTTACAGCCTGTCTACTGACTTGGGGATGAGTTTGAAGATATTTGTATGCAGCTTCCCTTACTTGTGGTTTCCTAATTGCATCGGTAAATCTTTTCCTGCATTTTTTGCCTCTTTTCCTTTTAACTGATGTTACAGTAGAAGGAACAGATTCATCTGAATTGAGGAGGAAAATTAGGGAAAAAATTCTGCCTCTGCCTACCAGCATCCATCAGTATTCATGTGGCTAGCATTCTGTCAGTGTGTGAGAGAGTTAAGGGGTGTTTGGAAACTCAAACAGTATTTGCTATGTGAGCAAGGAGACAGGAAGGAGCCTGGGCGTGGCTTATCTCAACTGTTCTGTAGTAAAGGTGTTTGCTGCTGTGAAAGCAAAAGTGAAACTGAAACTCCTCTGTTAGTGTTTTGGCATTTGGATCAGATTTCTTTTCAGGTGGGGAGGGGAAGTAGAACAACTTAGCATCAGAGCATGTTAATAATAATATAGGAAATACTAATGCTCCAATGGTCATTTTGAAAAATCCTTTCTTAGTGAGCACCTAGAAGATTTCGTGATTAATGCGTGAGTGGCTTTCACTATATATATATATATATATATATATATATATATATATATATATATATATATATATATATATGTGTGTGTGTGTGTGTGTGTGTGTGTGTGTGTGTGTGTGTGTGTGTGTGTGTGTGTGTGTGTGTGTGTGTGTGTGTGTGTGTGTATGTGTATGTATATATATATATATATATATATATATATAGAGAGAGAGAGAGAGAGAGAGAGAGAGAGAGAGAGAGAGAGAGAGAGAGAGAGAGAGAGAGAGAGAGAGAGAGAGAGATGCTATTTCAAGCTCTTCTCTCCCTCTCCCTCCCTCCATCCCCCCTCTCCCCCCCTCTCTGTGTGTTGTTTTTGTTTTTAATTCTGCTGTGGCACTTTAAGTTACAGAGCAACAAACTGTCTTTCATAAATCTTTGAACTGACTTCAATTTTCTGTTGGTGACCTATATGGAAATGTAGAATGCTGTGTTCTGGTTGCATAAATATGCTTATTAAAATTAATCTTACTGTTCTTGTATTCATCCTTCATATATATTTTATGTTATTGTTTACTCAACTGAAATGCTTTTTGTGGACAGTACATTGTAAGCGAACATTTCCTGTACTTGTAATGATGGAAACAAAAGAAAATAGTTGTGCTTGTTGGGGTTTTTTGACTTATAAATTGAATATTTTCAGTGCCAGTAATAAGGATAAGTAATAGGAACCAAGCATCATCATGAGAGCACTGAATATGTGAATACACACACAAACACAGGGAATTTTCACCCACCTTTCAAAATTCTTACAGGGGTTGAATTATTCTACTTTCAAATCAGTTTTATGATATGTGTGTGTATAAAATTCCTCTTGGTTATCTATATTTTCTATACTCTCCTGTCCCCACACAGAGAAAAAGCTGTACCAAGAAAAACATTTCCCCCTCTTTTTCAATTAGCCTTTCCTGCATGGTATGTTGCTGTACCATCTGGTGCTATTCATTTGAAGTGGAGTTAAGGGAGGTTAAGAGAGAAAATTTGAAAGAGGTGAAGGATGTTGATAGCTCTGCAGAATGACGGATATCAGCCTCAAGGCTATGATGCCTTGAGAGGCTCCTCTTTGAAAAGCTGGCTTTCTCACAACTCTCTTCCCCACTTTCCTCCTCAGAGCGTGTTTTCTGTAGGGAAAGTATAAGGATTGCTAGCTAGATGATTTCATAGCAGGACATTGTAATTTCCACTGATGCGATTAATATATATATATATGTAACACATTTTTACTGATAATGAAAATGAAGACTAGTATAGATCTATTTCAAGCTATTTAGCTCTCATCAGCTAGCCATACTCTTACTGGGATTTGAACCTGGGCAGCCTGCCTGTAAGGCAGTACCCGCGGGAGGATCCCCTGGAAGGCAGGGCTGAGGACTTTGGACGATATCTACATGACAAAATCGCTCAGATTCAGGGGGAACTGGACTCCAACTGGGTGGATACGGACACGGTGATAGGGAATAGTCTTGAGAACGTTATCTGGGAAGAGTTTGACTCGGTGACCCCTGAGGATGTGGACAAGATTCTGGGGAGGCTCAGTGCAGCCACATGTTTATTGGACCCGTGTCCCTCCTGGTTAGTGCTGGCTACCCGGGAGGTTACACGAGGCTGGCTCCAGGGAATTATTAACGCCTCTTTGGGGGAGGGTTACTTCCCCACGGCTTTGAAAGAAGCGGTGGTGAGGCCTCTCCTCAAGAAGCCCTCCCTGGACCCAGCAATTTTAGCTAACTATCGCCCTGTCTCCAACCTTCGCTTCGTGGCGAAGGTTGTTGAGAGTGTGGTCGCACGACAGTTTCCCCAGTACTTGGAGGAATCATCATACTTAGATCCGTTCCAGTCGGGTTTCAGGGCCGGGCACAGCACGGAAACGGCATTGGTCGCATTGGTTGATGATCTCTGGAGGGCTCGGGACAGGGGTTGTTCCTCTGTCCTGGTCCTATTAGACCTCTCAGCGGCTTTTGATACCATCAACCATGGTATCATGCTGCACCGGCTGGAAGAGTTAGGGATAGGGGGCACCGTTTTTCGTTGGTTCTCCTCCTTTCTCTCCAACCGGTCGCAGTTTGTATTGGCAGGGGGGCAGAGGTCGTCCTCGAGGCCTCTTACATATGGAGTGCCCCAGGGGTCGATTCTCTCGCCCCTTCTGTTCAACATCTATGTGAAGCCGCTGGGTGAGATCATCCGTGGCTTTGGGGTGAAGTACCATCAGTACGCCGATGATACACAGCTGTACATTTCCACCCCAGGCCACCCCAATGATGCCCTTGAAGTGATGTCCCGGTGCCTGGAAGCTGTGCGGATCTGGATGGGGAGAAACCGACTCAGGCTCAACCCTTCCAAGACGGAGTGGCTGTGGTTCCCAGCGTCTCGATATAGTCAGATGATTCCATCTCTGACTATCGGGGGCGAGTCTCTAGCCCCCGCCGAAAGGGCTCGCAATCTGGGTGTCCTCCTGGATCCACAGCTGTCCTTAGAGGACCATCTGACAGCTGTGACCAGGGCGGCCTTTTATCAGGTCCGCCTGATACACCAGTTGCGGCCCTTTCTGGATCGGGATTCCCTGTGCACAGTCACCCATGCCCTGGTCACGTCGCGTCTGGACTACTGTAATGTTCTCTACATGGGGCTCCCCATGAAGAGCACCCGGAGGCTCCAACTGATCCAGAATGCGGCCGCGCGGGTGGTTTCGGGGGCTAATTGGCGCTCCCATATAACACCCCTCCTGCGCGAGCTGCACTGGCTTCCGGTGGTCTACCGGGTGCGTTTCAAGGTGCTTGTTACTACCTTTAAAGCGCTCCATGGCATTGGACCTAGGTATCTCCGAGACCGCCTGCTGTCACAAACTGCCTCCCATCGACCAGTGCGCTCCCACAGAGAGGGCCTCCTCTGGGTGCCATCAGCCAAGCAGTGTAGGCTGGTGACGCCCAAGGGGAGGGCCTTCTCTGTGGGAGCACCCACCCTCTGGAATCAGCTCCCTCCAGACTTAAGAACAATTCACGACCTGTCCACCTTCCGCCGTGCCCTCAAGACGCATTATTTTTATCAAGCCGGGCTGGCGTGAAAAAGTTTTGGGGGTTTTTAAAATTTTAAGATTTTACTAAATTTTAATTGTATTAAATTAGGGCCATATTGAATATTTTATTTTAAATGTATTTTAATGTTTTTTACTTGGCTTAAATGTATTTTAATGTTTTTTACTTGGCTGTTCACCGCCCTGAGTCCCCTGGAGAAGGGCGGTATATAAATTTAATTAAACTTAAACTTAAACTTAAACTTTAACCTCTAAGCCACAGGCTCTCCTCCTGTATCAGCTTGCACCAGGGAAGGGTTATATGTTTTTTTCTGTCGAATCACCCTAGTATACCCAAATATGGGAGGGAGCATACTGCTTCCTTTTTGCCTTTCGGCCCCTCCAGGGGCCATCCAGGCAGTTGCTATAGACAACAAACTATTTTCTCTATGTGTATTGTATCAGCTTGTACCAGGGAAGGGTTATATGTTTTTTTCTGTAGAATCACCCTGGTATACCCAAATATGGGAGGGAGCATACTGCTTCCTTTTTGCTTTTCAGCCCCTCCAGGGGCCATCCAGGCAATTGCTATAGATGACAAACTATTTTCTCTATGTGTATATATATATATATATATATATATATATATATATATATATATATATATATATATATATATATATATATATATATATATATATATATATATATATATATATATATATATATATATATATATATATATATATATATATATATATATATATATATATATATATATATATATATATTCTTGATATTACATGATAACTCCCAACTGACCTTTTTAAACTCACTTCATCCAGGAGAGATTTGATTGTAATAGAGGGCTGACTGCATCATGTATCTTAAGGAAGATTATATCTTTGGGCTGAACATATACTTTATGGGTAGAAAGGTCAGATTCAGCCATTGGGCTCTCCAGTGATCTTGGCAGATAAGAATTCTATTGTTGTTCAAATTGTTCTGTCACTTTCAACTCTTTGTGACCTGGTGGACTTCATTTCACCAGGATTATCGAAACGGCTTCTTGTAATTTCATGCTGGTGTCATCAGTAATAGTATGTTACCATCTTGTCTTCTGTCAGTAATTTTTTTTCAACTGACTTTCATTATTCTCAGCCTCAGAGTATTCTCCACTAATTCTTGCTTTGTATTTTTGTATCCAAAATATCCAAGCTTTATCTTTATTATTTTTTTCCTTTAAAAACAAATTACACAGTCTATCTGTGACCTAGAACCCAACTAAACCTTCTCTCTAATTAAAAAAAAAGAACACCCAAATCACATGAGATATCAAAATCTCATAATATCCCAACAATTTTGCACATACTGTCCTCTGGAACATCAACCCTTCAGACATCAAACTTGCCCCAATCCTGCTAGCTTTGGTTAAGGCCTTAAAGACCTGGTTTAGCCATCAAGCCTGAAGCTCTGATAATGTGTTTTGGTCCACTTCTTGGCTATATTTATTTGGGACAATTGTTAGTGCTGTTGTTCAGTGGCTATTTTACGTTATTTATAATGTTGCTTATTTTTATTCTATTTTTATTTGTTAGCAATCCAGAGTCATGTACATGAGTTGGGGGTTCATGTGTACATTTAAATCATCATCGTCGTCATCATCATCATCATCATCATCATCATCATCATCATCATCATCCTTCCTTAAGACCTACTTCCTTGAAGGAAATAGCACTTGAGCCTATTATCTGATCAGGCATTATCCTGTGTTGCTATGAGATGGAAGCCAGATTTACTCAACAAAATAAATAATCAGTATGCTAAGTTTTAAGTCATATGGTTAAAGGGATGATAGTCTTATGACTTCTTGATTTTGAGGACTTCGGTCCCTATGCATTTCTGATAGTAGGGCAAATCCCAGGAAATCAAGCAAAAAATATACTGCCTAGTTCTGCTGTGGTTTAATGTTAGGAACTGCTGTCTTAGGTTCCATTCTTCTAAAAGTTTATTAGCGTGTGTGGGGGGGGGGGGACGACTTTGCCGAAGCCTGGTAATTGAAAAGTCTCCTTGCTTCTTCTTTCTTTATTCATTTGCACAACATCTTTTGCAACCCAGACTTTACAGCTAGAGGAAAACAGTGTGAATCTGAGATGATTCTTTGCTTGAATGGCCACAATGACACATACTAAAGCATTCATATCTTGAGAGGATTTTCGGAGGCAAACAATTAGATGTTCTTAAACAGAAACAAACTGTTCTCCAAAGAGTCTGTGACTTTGGCCATAATAAGATCACTTACATTGACTATGTCACAGTGCAAACATTTGATGATCTTCCTGAATTATGAAAGGCCAACAAATGTGCAGTTACAGAAAGAGAGTTTCTAGAAATCACAGTTATATTTATTATATTTGATTACAGCATGCAAAATAGTTCATCTTAATAAATGATGCATTTATCATTTTTGATAGATGAATTCATTCATGCCCTATACACATTTCATTTTAGTCATATAACTTTTTTTTTGTATATGCATTATGCATATTTGTCAGGATTGGGCAACTTTTCACTGGTTGGAAGCTGTGATATTTTAGGGAGGTGACGGGGATGCTTCAAAGAATGTAAGAACAGTGACATGGAAATGCCAGCAGAAGGGGAAAAGGTGTAGCTGAATTTTTGAACACTCTTTGGGACATTTTTAAAATATTTATTCTCTCAAGATAAATCAGTCTGACTTTTCAACCCACTTGCTTTGATTGTTGTGTGCCACCCATAAATGCTTTCTGTGAGATGCATGGCTGTACAAATTTGATAAATAAATAAATTTTGGAAAATAATTGGAAATGAAAATACTATTGGCTTTTGCTGCATAAAACCGGTTGCCCATTTCTCACTAAACATGTGCAAACATCCACCAGATTTACAGTAGTCATACACAATCCAGGATGTAAGTAATGTAACTACCGTATTTTTTGGAGTATAAGACGCACCGCAGTATAAGACACACCTTAGTTTTGGAACAGGAAAACAAGGAAAAAAGGCCTCTGCCTCCCAGCAATTTGCCAAACAGCAAACAGCAAACTGTACAGATGATATACACTGTTTACTGTGTATTTCTGTGCAAGTGTGCCTGACCCATAGAAATAGCAAAAAATTGGAGAAATGTACATTATGGCAGTATATTAATCCCAGAAAGTTTTCTTAAATGTAATCACACTAACTCCTCCCAATTATTTAAATAGATCTACTCCAAACATGACTAAGTCAGCTGCCTTATTTTAATACTAATACTTAATACTAAAACAGGACATTTCAGATTATACTTTTACAGATCTTTAAAATTGATGTGGCTTTCTGGAAGTATTCTCTGCTATTTAAAAGAAGATACAATAGCACTGGGCCTCTTCAGAGCAAGCATTTATTTTAAAAAGCTTCTTCATTTTGTTAAGTTGTCTAGAACAATAATAAAGCAGTCTTTAAAAAATAAGTCTAATAATTTGAACACTCTACAAACATTTAACAAAATAATATATTAACAGAATCTGCCTCTACCTAGGATAGAACTCACAACCTCCTGATTGTGAGGCAAGAGCTCTACCTCTAGGTCACAGCAGCTATAGCTTATCTCCTTGCAATTTCAGCAGTCTAACATTGCCAGCAGTTTATCTCCCAGCAATTTGTCTCATTACAGCCACCGTAGTTAGATTCATTTTACCACGTGGCTTGCAAGCCTCAGTCAGCTGTAGGTCGGGAGGCAGATAATCTCTTCTTGTGTTAATCAGGCTTTGCCCTGTTTGCTGCAAAGAGGTAAATTTCTGGCAGGCAGAGGCCAAAGGGTGGGGGTGGCTGGGTGGGGCTACATTTGGTGTATAAGACACACCCACATTTTCACCCTCTTTTTGAGGGTAAAAAGGTGTGTCTTATACTCCGAAAAATACGGTAATATGTTTGTTGGTGCCTGATGACTGAAGTATTAACAAATTCCCATAAATCCTTCCTGTGTTTTGTATACCTAGATGTTGAAAAGCAGAGCATAAATTCCATCAAAGAACATAGAGATTTAACTTTTTTTTTAGTATTCCATAAATAATATATACTTACATAGATTTGAGGTCAACTTTTCATTTTGCTGTGCCAGAAGAGTTTGAGGGCTGATGGAGTGGCCCTTGACTGTCCAATGGTTTTAATAATCCTTCACCAACTATTTGGTATGTTAAGTGCAATGATCTGACAGCATGTTTGATAGTTCATGGGAGGATATTCTGGAAGCACTGTGCCCAACTAATCAAACAGCAAGTGAGGCTCGAACTACTTGTCATCATGTCTGATAATTTTCTGATTTCTGATGGTAAAATTGAGGTACAATAGGCACTGTAGGCACCAGATCTGATTGAACAAGCTCAAGTGAAGAGGGCTAAAAGATGCAATAAGACGACTGAAATTATGCTTGACTAAGTAATCGTACAGCTATTTTGACAAGAAATTGAAATGAAAATGTGATTGCTGAGATACTTTAGAAATGAAAGTTGACTACAGAAGAACAAACTTTTCTGTTGCAGTGTAATGCATAGTCTTTCAAAACAAAAAACAGCCCTTTTAATGTTTTGAGACAGCTATTGTATTCACATTCAAAATATTATAAAACATAAATGTGAGAGAATGGAATGAAATGATTCTCGATAAATAAATATAATGTAAACAAAAGAATGGCTATTCAGTTATTCATATATTTATAAGAAATAAGGAAAGCCATGTGGTAAGTTGCATATAAAAACAAATAGTGTTTTATAACATTTTTATGTGAGAACCAGTTTGATGTAGTGGTTACAAAACCAGCTGGATAATTTTGCACCAGTCACTCTCTCTCAGCTTTAGAAAGGAGGCAATGGCAAACCATTTCTGAAACCCTGCCAAGAAAATTGTAGAGATTGGTGCAGGCAGTCTCCAAGAATTACTCAGAATTTTAAAAAAACATTTTTACAATCAAATATATTTTAAAAGGAATTATTTTATCATTTAAAGAGTTTTAAATTCAACCGAGAGAAAGATTTTCTTTTTATTCTATACTGTAAAATTCAAAACAGGAAAACCATGAATGAAATATGCCAAAGATTTCTATTCTGACTCCCCAAGCTTCCATTCTTTTTGTAAAAGGTAGTATAGTATATTGATTTATTTAGGAGGAATAAATTTTCAATTTTATTCCAATTGCTAAGTTTAAAAAAGACTTATTTGAATCAGGGTTTTCCTGAAGGTAATCCAATATCCTAACTGCTATGACACTTTGTCTTTCTCTATTTTCCTATAAAGAAAAGCACACATTGGATGTTTGATTATTTTTATAAAATCATATTTATGAAAAAGAAAGATAAGTTGGTTAAAGTTACATTAGCAGCTGTCCATTGAGGAAAGCTGTGGTATTGATTGGAATGTTTGTAGTGCAGGGGTGAACTTCTGGGGTCCTTGGTGCTCTCTGATCTTGGTTGTTTTCTTGCAGACATTTCATTACCAAACTAGGTAACATCATCAGTGTAACAATCAAACTCAGAGAGCACCAAGGATCCTATAAAGGAAAGCTGCATTACCAAAATGTTCTGCAAAGAATACCATATTTTTTGGAGTATAAGATGCACCGGAGTATAAGACGCACCTTAGTTTTGGGGGAGGAAAATAGGGGGAAAATCTACCTACCAGGTATTCATCTGGCTAGTGTCCTTAGTCTGGTCAGCTTCAGCACATTATTTTATCTGCTGGTTGGGGTTGGAAAAAACCTTCTTTGGAGGGAGTGGCAATGAAAACAAGCCTGCAAAGACTTAGGGCTGGAAAAAAAAACTTCTTCAGAGGAAGTAGCAATGAAAAAATCCTGCAAGCCAGGAAGATCGTTAGCACCTTGTTAGGGCTGAAAAAACCTTTTTCAGAGGGAGTAGCAATGAAAACAAGCCTGCAAGCTGGGAAGAGCTGGGAAGATCATTAGCACCTCATTAGGGCTGTAAAAAAAAGCTTCAAAAAAGCTACATTCGAAGTATAAGACATACCCAAATTTTCAGCCTCTTTTGGGGGGGGAAAGGTGCGTCTTATACCCCGAAAAAATACGGTATACATTTATTTTTATTTTAAAAAATTACTTCATAGCTGCTCATGAAGCTTCTTGGATGAGAAGTGAAACCTCTTCAATTATGGGACAATCATGACCTAGATCACTGAGAATCTCCACAGACCTTTGGCAAACTCCAGTTGAGTTTCTGCTTAAATAATAACTTAGAAACAGACTACAACACCCACCTATCCATTTAACTCCAAGTCTCGATTCTAAATCTGGATTTTAGAATCTCAGCTATAGATTTAGAAATTTCAGGGGGATGTTCTGTTTGTTTGTTTGTTTGTTTGTTTTCTTTAATCTAACTATAGCTTGCTTATAAAGACAACTACCCTTATAGTTTTTGTTTTAACTTATGGCAATGCTGCTGCATGAGGAGCAATCTACATGGGAGCTCAATCAGCTAATGATCATTGCGTTGTTTGAGGGATTTTAAAACACAGACCACAGCTCATTAGAGCAGGCTCCTGTTAATCTTAAGCAACAGAATGGAGTATTGATGTAGCTGATGGTATTTTACACAGAGCATTAAAGAGAACAGAAAAGAGGCATTAATATAGTTGAGCGTATTGTAATATATAGCATTCAACATATGCCTTTGACACAGTTGAGAGGAATAAAATGTATAGGTCATATAATTTTTATTTGTTTGTTTCATGGCATTTTGTCTGACACTAAATTGGATACAAGTTTCCAAGTTAAGGTAATTTTAAAAAATAGTACTGGTATGGACCAATTCATCGATTTGCAGGCTATATTAGCTTCGAAAAAAATAAAGCAAGAAATTTAATACACCTTTGCTCTTCATTTTCTCTCCAGAAAGAGTGTTTGTGTATCTGTAGTCACATTTGAGCAGACGAGAAAATGGAAGAAAGTCAAGTCCAACTTACCTAATTCTTTGAGCAATGCAAATAAGATAGTTCACTACAAAATATATTGAACATTCATAGAAATACGTACAGCCCATCCTTCTACCAAAAGTTTGTTTATATAGACAATAGTGTTTGTAGGGTAATCTGAACGCTTTGCATCCAGTTTAATTCCTTGTGGTATAATAAATGCAGTTTTGTCTTTAAATTCATTTGATAAAGCCAAAATGGTCAGGAAATTAGCCTTCAAAACATGATCTACAGTATTTCTCTACTGCTGCTGTAATCCCAGGCAATAAAACTTATCCAAAAGGTTACACCTCTCCTAACCTTTCCTCTTGGCTTTGATATCCTCTATACCTGTACAGCATGCCTGCCTTCATAAGCAAAAATAGTTTTTTTTCTTCCCTATTTTTACCTATTTTTCTTCATCTTCAGCAATGGTTCCTCTAAACCAGTCTAGTGTGCGTTCTTTCCTATATATACTCCTCTCTTTGATTTCAAAACTTTCCTTCTAAGCTTTATCTTTGTCTACTTATACCTACTTATTTTTTTCAAGGAGGCTTCCTATGCCAAACAGGTCAGGATGAAAAATAAATATGTAACAAGATTTTTCTGTTTTTCCCCCTCTTTCTTCTCTGCCTCTTTAGCTTGTGCTGTTATTAGAACTTTAGTGAGACTTTCTCTCCCTAAAAGACAAAAAAAGTCCAAATTATCTTAACAGGTTTTTTAAAAAGTGGCTAAAGCAGGAGTGAAGTGCTACTGGTTTGGACCGGTTCAGGTGTACCAGTAGCAGCGGCCGCCCATGGTTCAGAGAACCGGTAGCAACAGCTGGCTGGCCACACCCCCGAACCTGTCCCCCAGTCACCGCTCGCTCACCCGCTCGTCCTTCCCTGCCCAGTCTCTGCTCTGCAGCCTGCCTGCCTGAAGCACTGCACCCCTGATCTGCCTGCCAGGTAAGCCTGCAAAGTCGCGGCCCACCTAGCTATCCCCCCCACCATCCCAGCCTTCCTTTCCCATTCCATTCCCCATGGCCCGTGGAGAAAAGATCACGTCCTGGGGTCTCGGGGCCCCAAACTAGGAACAAGGACCTCGAGCTGGCAGTGGCTGAACCCCCCCCCCAACAACGCTGGGTTGGGCCGAGATCCTGCACCCCAGGTTCTATTTAAGATAGGGCCTTTCAGAGGGAATGAAAAGGCATCGCCCGCCTGCCCGCACTCCAGTTCCCAATGGAGTGATTATCTGAAGATAGAGACACATGTCAATGGCGTAGGATTCCCCCCAGCCAGAAGGAAAGAGCTAAAGTAGAGACGAAGGAGGGAGGGAGGGAGTGGAAAAGAAAAAAGGAAGGAAGGAAGGAAGGGGTAAAGGAGGAAAAAGAGAACAAAAAGAGAAAGGGAAGGGAGGGAAGGAGGAAAGGGAAAGGGACAGAAAGAAAACGAGAAAGAGAAAAAAGAAAGAAGGTAGAAAGGAGAGAGAGGGACAGAGGAAGGAAGGGAGGGGAAAAGAAAGAAAAGAAAAGAAAGAAGGAAGGAAGGAAAGAAAGAAAGAAAGAAAGAAAGAAAGAAAGAAAGAAAGAAAGAAAGAAAGAAAGAAAGAAAGAAAGAAAGAAACTTATGACCACAATTGAGCCCAAAATTTTGGTTGCTTTGCTAAGCAAGAGCGTTGTTAAGTTAAGAGCGTTGTGAACATTTTACAAGTTGGCCACACCTACCTGGTCACATGATCACCGAGTCACGCCCACCTGAAGCCATGCCCACCTGACCTCTAAGCTACGTCCACAAAATAAGCCACGCCCACAGAACCGGTAGGGAAAATTTTTAGATTTCACCACTTGGCTAAAGGTTATAGAATGAAATTTAATAGTGTTCCATGTAACTTCACTTAGGGAAAAGAAATCAAATATACAAACATAAGATTAGGAATATCCTCAAGTAATGACCTGCTTTGATAACAGGATGTGTGAAAAAGATCTTGAAACTATAACTGATCAAAAGCTGAATTTAAGTCAATACTATGACAGGGCTGCTAAAAAGGCAAATATATTTTTAGATTGTATTAATGTATATGCAATATTAGTCTTAACAGTCAAAAAATCAGATTATGGTTAACCATTAAGAAAAATGCAGTGACAATGGAATAAATTGCTGAGAGGGGTGGTAAGCTTCACTGGAGATTTTAAAATGGTTGCTAAATGCCATTTATCAGAGAAGCTTTAACATAGATTCCTGCGTGAGGAAGTGATTACTCTACGTAAGTTTATGGTGTTATGTTCTTAAATGTTTCTTTGCTTCCTCCTATTTTACCTCTCTGTTAAATACATTCTATCTCTTATTTTTATTTTTTTGCTTAAATCCTATAATAAAATGTTTGTGTTACTGCTGTTTTTCCGTTTTAAAAATAAGGCTTTGTGTACTACTAGATACATTGCATCTAGCATCTTGATATGTAGCATTTCCCAGTTCACATAACCCTTTATTGTAAGAACCCAGAGTGAATGATTCAAACTATTGTAATTGATTATTGACACAGAAAATAGGTTTAGACCATTTGGAAGTAATAAAGAGATAGTTATGTTCGTGTGCATATGAACATTACAAAATACCTCTACTTTATGTATTTTAATAACTGCAATTGTAAAGCTGTGTTAGTCAATTAATGCACCATTGGGAAAGGATCGTAACCTTAACTATACATTTTGTTATTAGAGACATGCTATTGTCACCCATAATAAATGGGAAAATGAGAATGCCAGATCTACAAATTGTTACAGCTACCCATTAGCAGAATTAACACTGGTGTATGACATAGCAATACATTTACTCTATCACCACTTAGGTCAATTCAGGCAATCAACAGATCACTTCCAGAATGTGTATGGGTTTCAGAAGTTGCTGTCATAATCTAATAAAACTCTCATGGGTGCTTCAATAGTATGTGGCACATCGGTGGGTTGCTCCCGGTTTGGCCCGGTTCTGCGAACAGGTAGCGGCGGCAGTGGGAGGTTCCACCCACCCACCCACCAGGGACGCTTCTGCGCATGCATGCAAGCGCACGTGCAAACCGGTAGCAATGGGTTTTAGAACCCACTACTGATGTGGCAATATAAACAGGCAACACAATAAGGCTTAAACTGAAACATGCATAGAAGTCATAGTAAGCATGCAAATATTGTTGGTGGGTTGTTGTTGGTTTTGTTTTGTTTTGTTTTTAAGAGGCACCAGTTCACAGAATGGGCATTTATGTTTAAATATTACTGAATGGCAAACAATCCAGAAGCTGAACACAATTCTGAGATTGGTAGTCATTGTGTTAACTGTGGAAATATGCATTCTATTAGTCACATGCACGACACTCATAGATCTGCTCCGCAAATGTCTTTCAATAAATAGAACATTAATTCTCTTTGAACTTTGCTAATATTCCATGCAATTGCTACCAAGTAACTTCCTGTTTTGCTTGCTAAAACAGATTCCTTATCACAGGCAAATGTTGTTTGTAGGGTTATGTCTCTTGTTAATAAACCAGTTGTGTTTCTTTGGTTGTCTTTTCCTCAATGTTTGCTTTGCATTTTATGTGCTTTCACATCCATAGGTGTAGACTCACTTTTTAAAAATGTTTTGGTTAAAGATAAAAGGAAACCTTTAATATTGGTTGTACATGGTGTTTGTTTAAATGTAATATTATAGGATAGCAAAAAAACTAAAACATTTGGTCATCATTTGCATTAATGTTATAATTCTTATCTGTGACATACAACCATTTAGCAAATGAATTCCCTTAGTGACGGGTTGTCTGGATAATGAATACATCGTGTCAGCCACAGCTTTTTCCTCTCTCCATGCTCCTATTTCATTTTCTTTATTCAAATGTTTAATGCTTATAATCTGCAACCTTCAGAGGCTACCTTGAAAAATTAAGCCATTCAGTACTTTTATTCCAAAGATGTATTGAGCCACAAGTCTTTTAAATGACCAACAACCCCATAACTCTCATTTCATTTCAAGCAATGGAAGAATAACCACAGGACTGGTGGAAATATATTGCAGATGGCTCTTGCATTTATTTACTTCAGCTTCACTGTTCTAGAAGGACATTCATTTACAAGCAACATATTTATATATGTGTATATTTATGCATATTTGGCTACTCCAACTACTATGGAATCATATAATAATGACTAGGCCGAGTGAGGGGAAAAGAGCTTTCTGATTTTAGGACAGGATGAAGCACTTCAGACCACATTGCAAATGTTTGATGGACCATGAAACAGGAATTTCAAAATAAAATTAAGTGTAGCAAAGCCTCTGAATCTAGAAAAAATATGGAATTAGTAGAAGGCAATGGGCATTCCTGGATGTTTGATTCAATTAATAAACTACAACTACCAAGAAGCCACTATCAGAAGAACTTATGAAGACATATAGTGTTTTACAGGGGCGGGTTCCTAATTTTTTTACTACCACTCTGTGGCCGTGGCTTATTTTGTGGGTGTGGCTTGTCAGCCATGTGACTGGGTGGGCGTGGCTTCTCAGACTGCTGAAGGGAGGGGAACTGAGATAGGTCCTGCTGCCCATTCCCCCTCCCCTCAGCAGCCTGAGAAGCCTCAAACGTGCGAAAATGCCTAGGATCATCACCACGCGTTTGTGGCTCCTCGGACTGCTGAAGGGAGGGGAATGGAGATAGCTCCTGCCGCCTGTTCTTTCAGCATCTCACACGCTCCCTCAGCCATCCTCCCCTGCTTGGACTCACTGTGGGGGAGGAAGGCAGTGCATGAGCATGCCAGAAACGCGGCTTCTGGGCATGCGCAGAAGAAAATTTTAAAAAAATAATAATTTTTTTTCCAAAAAACTGACGGCACCCAGGCACCGTCAACCGACCGCACTGGTACTGTGACGTCACCAGCGGGCCGCTACCGGTGCTATAGAGTGGGCCGCACTGGTAGGAACCCACCACTGGTGTTTTAGAATTAGAAAAAGTATGCAACAGGGCTGTATAGTGTCCTCATTTCTGTTACATTTACAAACAGGGCAGTTTTTGGCCATCTTAGAGCCGAGGTGACGCAGTGGTTAGAGTGCAGCACTGCAGGCTACTTCAGCTGATTGCTAGCTGCAGTTCAGCTGTTCAAATCTCACCGGCTCAAGGTTGCAAAATGCTGAACTCTGTAAACCGCTTAGAGAGGGTTGTAAAGCACTATGAAGTGGTATATAAGTCTAAGTGCTATTGCTATTGCTAAGTCACAAATATCACCAGAAGCTAACATTACCATGTTAAGGCTGTTTTGTTTGTGGCATGCCCTCAAATTCCTTAGAAAAATCAGTTAGACTATGAATGATGTATTATAAAACAAGACTGCCAAAATACATGTTGGATAGCTGCCATAAACACTTGATAATGGTTTAAAACTACAAAACATAAATTAAAGTTGTAAGATATAAAGCAGAATGGAGAAAGCTAACCTATAAAGTCTTTGAAAATTAGGTGTAATTGAATAGATAAAACAGACATCATTTTTAAATAGCTCTAATCTGGAATGCTTATTGTGCAATACTATTAAACTCTGTGCCAAAGAAGCCTATCAGCTGACATCAAATAATTCCCTTTGAATATGTTCATGCAAAACACATGTGCAAAAATTGGCAAGGTGAATTCTGTCTAGCTACCTGTTGAAATTTGCATCCTCCCAAATTCAGACCCACATTAAAAAGAATGATTGGTTAATGTTTTTTTCTACCAACGATTGACATTTGATGGGAAGGAAAATGAAGGCATATGCATCTACAAATCATGACCACTGTCTAGACTTGTTATTGGGACAGAGTAGTTCCATACTTAACAACAAAGTATGCCGATATACATTTCTGCTGCAGGTTTATAGAAAAGAAATGTAACTTCTCCATATGAGGAGACTCCATAGTTGATGATGAATACATTTTTTGTATTCATGATTATCTTTCAGATAAATCTATCAAACTAGGCTGAAATCTTCTGGCTTCTAATTGAGCCTAACACCTCAGTTTGGTCCAGCTGGACTTGGTAATTTGGCTACTTAGGATTGTTTGTTTAAAAGATTTGCTTATAAGTTGCTGTTAGCCGGGAGACAATCAGGAATTATACTGATAGAAGAAATGGTTTTGAAGTTTTTAAGCAACATTGATTGAATATTTTACATATTGACGTTCATTGAAAATATAGCTATCTGAGCATGAAGCAGGCCCACAAATATTATCTAGTAGATTTTGATATATATTTCCTTCCTTCTAATAAATCAGATGTCTAGGAATTCTGGAGGAAACCAGGCTCTTTCAGCTGGTATCACCTATATCATTGCTAGCTCTGTTTCAAGAGTTTGTTTGAGAAGATGGCGTTACTGCAAAAGGAGAAAATGTTATTTTAGTAGCAGAATTATTTTGAACTGGTGAAATGATGGAGAAACAGAAGGATATTTCCATATTCAAGGCGAGAACATGCCTTAGGAATATTTGCTGCCAGTGTTCAGGGTCCTCCCATTTTATTCATTGTTGTTGTTATACACTATGTGATGCTAGAAGGTAGGCTATCGAGATAGATTGCACATGTTCATTTTGATGGCTTTTGCTATTTTTATCTAATGCAATTTTAAATATGTTCTTCTTAGAAAACATGATTTAGGTTCGTGCACCCAGCCAAGTTCTATATCTGCTGTGGTGATGAAAAAGACCTTGAAAAGAAGGATAGGTGTCAAGTAATGTGGAAGCCAAGCAAGCTATTTTAATAAGGTGAGTCAGTGGTAACAGCTGGCTCAGGATCCATTTTTCTAGTCCATTTGGCAAACTATATTACTCTAATAGTTGATTTTATAAACCTGAGTGTCAGCCAGCAGTATGGTTTAAATTCACACTGCCAGCCCCTCCATTTCTAGATAGCAATGGGTTTTTTTGGTTAGGTTTTTTTTTTATACTCATGACCTTGCTTACTGTTTTTCAACAGTTTGTGATAAAGTTTTTCTTGGTAATAAAAATTGCAAATATTAAAATATAGAACATAGAATAATAGTGTTGGAAGGGACCTTGGAGGTCTTCTAATCCAACCCCCTGCTCAAGCAGGAGACCCTATTATTTCAGACAAATAATTGTCCAGTCTCTTTTTGAAAGCTTACAGTGATGAAGCACCCACAACTTCTGAGGGCAAGTTATTCCACTGGTTGATTGCTCTCACCATTAGAAAATTTCTCCCTAGTTCTAGGTTGCTTCTCTCCTTGGTTAGTTTCCAACCATTGTTTCTTGTCTTGCTTTTTGGTGCTTTGGAGAATAGCTTGACTCCCTCTTCTTTGTAGCAACCACTGGGATATTGGAATATGTTATCATGTCACCCCTAGTCCTTCTTTTCATTAGACTAGACATACCCAAGTCTATGACCGTTCTTCATATGTTTTAGCCTTCAGCCCCCTAATCATTTTTGTTGCTCTTATATTTGTTTGTAAATTCAACCAGTTTCAGAAAGGTATTTAGGAAGATAGTTGACACAGGTGACATTATATAGTAGGATTAACTTGCACAGTAAGATTTATTTATTTATTTATTTATTTATTTATTTATTTATTTATTTATTTATTTATTTATTTATTTATTTATTTATTTATTTATTTATTTATTTATTTGTGAGATTTATATACCGCCTCATAGTGCAAGCACTCTCTAAGCGGTTTACACCATTAAGCAATGTATATATTTACATTGCCCCCAACAATCTGGGTCCTCATTTTACTTACCTCGGAAGGATGGAAGGCTGAGTCAACCCTGAGCCGGTGAGATTTGAACAGCTGAACTCAAATGATCACAGTCAGCTAAAGTAGCCTGCAGTACTGCTCTCTAACCGCTGCGCCACCTCGGCTCTTATTTCTCATAATCTAACAATGTTGTCTGCACATTATTAGATTATGTAGCCTGAATTGCCTGGAGTTTCGGGTAAGGTTTACTGAATGGCATCAGCAATTATTGTTGGAATTATTTTTCCTCCCATTTTGTTACATGATTTTTAAAGAATATAAGAAATGATACAAATGGAAGAATAAGTTACAGGTAGTAAAATATGGAAAGATAAGCCTGAAATATCATAAAACTGTTTTATATTCTAATGTATCTTTAGATACATTATTTTAGTAAGGTATTTCTTACCTATTTTGGAATGAATTCCCACATGTTATTACTAAAATTTACATTAAAACTTCAGTTCAAATTATTAAAAAAGGACTTTTGATAGTAAACAATCCATTAAACCAGTACTGGAAGTGTATTTCAAATTAGGGTATGAACTCCAAAAACCAATTTTAAAAGGGTTTTTTATATGTATAAATATTCATTTCCATTTTTTTCTTTTCTTTTTTTAACCTAATAATAAAAAGATCATTAAAGGATGACAACATCTTCTCAGTAACCATTATTTCTATAATGAGTCATGTATTAAAGGACCTGACTGGTAATAGGAAAAAAAAATCTAGTTAGATTTACCTTTTAAAATGAAACTATTCTTCACATTGAGCATACACCCACAAATTAATTAGCCATTATTCCCAAGAGGGAATCACAGATCTGTCTTCTTAAAAAAAATCAACATTGGATTTAACAGACCATATTGATAGTATCATATAGCTTCAGGATTACCTGAGGCTACAGGAAAATGAATTGACTTAATTTCCCCCTTTATATCTCCTACAGGAATTTTAAAGTAGAATTTTCATTTTCTTATTTACGAAATTTTCAACAGGGATATTTTTTTTAAAAAAATGTCTGAACAACCACCATTCTCTAAAAGAGTACTTGCCCAGCCAAATAAGTTAGATCAGGAAATTTATCTTCAGTGGAGAAATCTGCAGGGCAATGAATCTGCAACTGATTTGTTTGTGATGGCTCTGTGCATAGAATAATTTCAGCTTCAAGATTATTCATGAGTTTCTCATCGGAATGAGTCATCATGAAACTGCTGCCACTTTTGTTTGCCATCTTAATCCTTTAAAGCAGAAGACCTGGTCTAGAGATAATCAACATTTTTATCTGAACATCTTTTTTAAAAAAAGCTCCAGGAAAATAAGCAAAGGTGCACAATCTTCGTACAACTTAAACTTTTAAGAGCTAAAAGAAGATCTGTTTGCAACAGCATGCTGTAAATGCTTTTGTTGCTCTCTGACTTATTTTGAATGTTAATTTGTATTATCATTTATTTTTAATATGTTTTTAGGTCCATAGTGTGTGTGTGTGTGTGTGTGTGTGTGTGTGTGTGTGTGTGTGTGTGTGTGTGTGTGTGTGTGACATATTGGTTAGCATTGGTTAACTTCTTGTTCCTTAATCCTGATATGAGAAAATCCATACATAGTAGTAACTTCAAATGATGAGTTACTTTTATAGACAACTTTCCTTATATACAGTATGTACTTTTTAGATATTTTATTTAAGTACTACATTTATACAGTCACCCATCTCACACGTACATGTCTATGAGTGTTGTATATTGCCTTAAATGACATTCTTGAGAAGCAATAAAGAAACACTATAAAGTATCCAGTTTGGAGGTCTTAGCAAAGGACTCATTCTTAGCCCTATTCATATTAATCATGGCCATTCTGGTAGAAAGTTTTTTACAGAAGTTCCTGGTTATTGGGATTTGCTCAGATAGGTCCTTCCTCTTGCCCTTCATTTCAAATTCTTATATGTAACCTTCAGAGTAAGATGCAAAGCCCATCTGTTTCTGAATTGCTTGGAAGGAGGTGGGTTGAAGGTTAAGGATGTAGAGGAGGAGACTGAAAGATTTACGCTGTTATTAATAGGTAGATATTATTACAGCCTTGGTAAGTTACACAATCTCTGTCTCTCCCCCTTCTCTTCTATTATATTTCCTGATCATAAGTTCTTGTAAGTAGCTGTGGCTCAAGATAGACTCTTAAAAGCAAACATCAATTAAATAAATGCTTGGATTTTCCCCCCTAGCTCTTTCAGTGTTATTTCTAGGTTCTTCATATATACTGGCAATAATATAGCCAGTTTTGCCTACATTGTAGACAGAACACATGTTAATATACTGTTTCTTCAATCTAAATATTATCAAAGTTCCTGTAATATACATCCATTTAACTTCATGTCATAGCTACCCAGCATGCCAAATCAGTATATTTCAATGTATTTATTGACTGATTTATGTCCTATCTTTTATCCAGAAGTCCTATTTAGTATCCATGTGTTCCTTACTCCTATCCCCTCCCTTTAGTACAGGGCTGTCAAACTCCTGGCCGGCGGCCCGGATGCATCACGTCTGGCCACGCCCATGCCCGGTTTAGCAAAGGGGGAAAAAGTCCTGACACGTCACGTGATGTTGCCGTGACAATGTGAGTTTGACACCCCTGCCTTAGCACCTTGTGAGATTGGTTGGGCAAAGAAAAATGCATGACCCATAATCCCCTAGTGACTTTCCATGACCGAGATGAACCGGAACATGGGACTCCACACTCCTAATCACAGAATTTCAGCATTATGTATTGCTTTCTAGTAATAGATAACAAAAAGGCTCATATCATTCATTACTCTTTAAAGAAAAGCAAAGAAGCAGTAGATTTACATTTCATTTCTAATAATCAAAGACCTCATTTATTCAGTATTCTTCTAGTCACTTCAGAGGAGATAAATTATCAGAAAGATATCCTGGCATTGTCTTGCTTATGACTGTAGCCGCTTACTCTGTGGCTTCTTGTGTAAATATTGAATAACTGAACTGTGATAAGAAAGCTTACATCTTATAAAATCCATCATAACTTCTCCTGTTGCTATCGCATCAAGATCACTTGAAACCCACAGAAACACTGCTGCTTTATGGAATACCCAGAGAAAACTGTTTCCCCCCCCTTTTAAATCAAAGGAAAGAAAACAACTTGTCAGTAATTGATTATAACTAGATATTACCAATTTTATCTTTCCCTATGCTGGAGGAGAGGAGATGAAGATGCTTAAACTCTAAAAAGGCAAGGAAAGTTTATTAAAGAAGTTACTTTTCTCAATAGAGAACACCTGCATCAGTTAGTGTTGTTGGTTTTTTTTTTGTTCTATTGATGCCAGAAAGAAGAAGGAAGAAGCGTTCTGTTCTTTTTTTAAAAAAAAAAGTTTTTTTTTATTTTTTTCCTCCACCGCTTTTACAATTCATTAAACATATACCTTAAGTTATTACAATAAAATACACAGTTTTACATTTATACTCCATCATTCAAAAATCAATATCTTATACATACACTTATATCATCAATCACCAGTCTATTCTGCTTTTTTTCCGTTGCACTCCCCCTCTCTACCTCCATCATCTCCTCCTTCTTTCTTACTCCTTCACTCCTCCTCTACTCTCTCTACTCCTCTTCCTCTCCTTCTACTTCCTCTTACACCCTCTTAGCCTTCCCCTGAGTACTCTTTTATCCTCTTATATTTAACAGACTGATGATACAATCTCAAATTTAAGCTCTTCATATCCCTTCTAAGAAAAAATTTATTTGTTTTTATATCATTTCTTTATATATAATACTTTGTTTCTAGGTATATGCTGCTAACTTCATCTTACCTCCACAAAAAAAAATCTAGTTTTGTCATCTGGGATATTCACCAATTATTTTTCCAATTCTACTCCTAAATTTTCCGCTGTTCATTAGTTTCCAAATTAGTTATTATTCTCCTACTTCTTAATTTTAGGCCAAATTGTTTCCTCCACTTTTTTATCTCTTTATTCATTGTTTATGTTTGTTTATGTTCTTGTATAGGAAGCAAGCTGATGGGGGAGCCTCAAGTTATTAGTCTTCTAACCATAGGAAAGCAATGCATAAAGAAAGAGGAATTAAACGCTCCCTTCCTTGCTATTTTCACACCTAATGTCCCAAATGGTCAATAGGATAAAAAAATGCAAAATGTCAATGTTTTCCAAGCTGTTGCTTCAATATAAATCATACCCCTTCTTTTTCCCTATCTTAGATCAACTGCTGTTTCCCTTTAAAAAGAATATATTGAGCAATCTTGTATTTTCCAAAATCTAGTAGAGTTTTCCATGTAACTCAGAGACACTATCTTATTAGAGGTCGTGGACTGAGCAATGAGACCACTAGGTCTCCATGTATCAGATGGAATGAACTGTAGTTCATGAAAGCTTATGCATTTTAATAATGTTTCTGGTCTGAAAAGCTGCTACTAGACTCCTAATTTTCAACAAGGGACCATTTGGGTCTTGGCTATTGCCTGGAGTTTTCCTGTTAGTGATTAGCTGATGAATTGAGGTTGGGGAAGTGAGTGCTAGCAATTTCTTCCCATATGTGTGGGAAGGTACAGAGAATTCTAATTGATCTAGGACTATTTCTTTCCCTTCCTTTACTTATATACACCTTTCAGTAACCTATTCGTAATGTCTGTCTATATAGGCATTATTTGCAGCATTTTTTTTCTTTTCCTGTGCTCCAACTGCCACAGCAACTTGCAGCCATGGTTACAGTTACTGGGGAAAACATCTGATTTCAAAATTGCCAGCGTACTATCCTTTCACCAACACAGCTAGCGGTAAGCTTTTAAAAGCAATAGAACAATGGTTGCTTGATGCTTTACTGATGTTTCTTTATGGCAATTTCTCATAATGCAAATGGCCAGACAAGTGTTCTGGGCTATTGGTGGATCAATTGGACTGGTAGGCAAAGATAGTTTTGTTGTTCCTGGGCCTGCAGTAGCTTGGGGTAGGAAGCTTACTGAATGATGTGCTTGAAATATTTGATTCAAATATTGAACACTATATGAAAATGTTAAAAGTATAACATGTATGCCTGCCAGTTGTGGGCTATAAAACAAAACACAAATAAAACAAACATGTTTGTACTTTGTACTTTCATTTTATCTCTGATGATTTTAATGTTTTCATAGTGCAGACCACCAAGAGTCGCTTCCAGATCAGATGGGTAGCAAATAAGTTTAATAATAATAAATAATAAAACCAGATAGCCACTAAAGTGCAGGACTAGAGATCTGGTAGTGCTATAATCACTGCAGGTTGAATTCCAAGCAACCATGGGGAGTAATTGGGGAGAAGGAGTTGGTAAGGTTGGGAAATCTGTGCCCTCCAAATAGTAGTAAGCTACAACTCTTAGTGTTACAATTACTTTACTTGGGGCTACTCCTGCTCTACTTGGGGCTACCCCTGAAGACTGTTTGGAGACTTCAACTGATACAGAATGCAGCCGTGCAGGCGGTTGTGGGTGTTCCCAGATCCACCCACATTACACCAATCCTCTGCGAGCTGCACTGGCTCCCCATCGGTCTCCGGGCATAATTCAAGGTGTTGGTTATGACCTTTAAAGCCCTACATGGCTCAGGGCAGGTTATCTGCGAGACCGCCTGCTATCACATACCTCCCAACGACTGGTAAGAGCCCACAGAGTTGGTCTCCTCCAGGTCCCGTCAGCTAAACAGTGTAGCTGGCGGGCCCACGGGGGAGGGCCTTCTCTGTAGCGGCCCCAGCTTTCTGGAATCAACTACCTCCCAAGATCCGTACTACCCCCACCTTGCTGGCCTTCCGGAAAGCTATCAAGACCTGGCTGTTCCGGCAGGCATGGGACTATTGACCTCCGATGTCAATAGATGAGGTCGGCCCATGACTGTTGTATGATTGTAATCTTTTTAATATGTTTTAATCTGCCTTTTTAAATTTTAATCTTTTTATATTGATATTTTATTTATGTTTCTGCATGTTGTGAGCCACCCAGAGTCCTTCGGGAGTTGGGCGGCATAGAAATGTAAACAAACAAACAAACAAACAAACAAACAAACAAATAATGGTGATAAATGGTGAAACTGTAGTTCAGCATCATCTGGAGCAGCACAACTTCCTCAGCCCTATTCTATAGCCTTCTTCTGGTAGAAAATATAAAGGCAAAGTCAAACCAAATAGCATAGATATGCTATATATTGAACCCAGCTTGGGAAATGGAGGGTTTGCTATGTCTCAGGTTCAAAAGAACTTCTCTCCATTAGAATATCCTTGGATTTTGTTAGTACTAATGTTCACAGTTCATAATTTGAGATATGCTAATCCATACCAGAAACCCGTGAGATACACTAATCCATAGAACTGTGGCTTAAAGCTGCTTTTGTTCTTGCCTAGTTTATTTAATATGATTTAAACATGTGCTGACTGCTTCGTAAGTTGTTATGACTATCCAAATACTTCAATTACATCACATTTAATGTTTTTCATTAGCTACTTTTGAACAGATCTAAATATTTGCTTCTTTTAAAAGTGTGTTCCATCTTTGTAATTACACATACATGTGACTAGAACTACAAGTGTTAGGCTGTATCTCCTAATTTAATTTGCATGTTTCATTACAAAATTTTTGCTCTGTTTATTTTGCTGGGTAACTGCCATCTAGCATAAATGTTTGAAAGCATAAAAGCTAAAGCATTACACAAACCTCTCTGCATCCAATATAGTACTTTGCCTCTGAATAAAGGTAAGGAATATAGGCATATAAAGGACATCTGTAGACATATGGAAATTCAAATTCTATTTTGTTGATAATGTAAAATAGAAAAAGAAGTACAGCTGTGGCAAAGCTGTTTCTTGAATCTGTTATTTCACAGGATATATTTCTGTATGGACACATGGCCTTGCGAATTTGGCTTTGGCATTAATTCATTGTGAGTGGATTTTCTTTTATGTTCAGCCAATAAAAAGCATTTAAAAGGGGTCAAATGAAGCAAATGTGAGCATTTTCTTCATAGGGTTTAATTAACCATGTAAATTGGCTAATTCTGTGTCATTTTCTTTTTTTAAAAAAAATCTCACTTTCTAAGTAATGTAAAAATGTATTATATGAAAATGTATTTCAGGGTGTCTAGCATTTATGTGGGAGCCAGTTTAGTGTAGTGATTCAGGTATCAGGTTAGAAACTGGAAGACCTTGAGCTCTAGTCCTGCGTTAGGCATAAAGCCAGCTGGGTGACCTTGGGCCAGTCACATATTTTCAGTCTTAAGATGGAGGCAATGGCAAACCACTTCTGAAAAACTTTGTCAGGAAAAGTGCAGGAACTTGTCTAGGAAGTTTCTGAAAATTGAAACTGATTGAACAGAAGGAAACAAACAAACAAACAATCAAACAACTTTTATTCATGATTTTTCTTTTTCTTTTTAAATATTTTAGTCAGGAATAAGATCAAGTCATCGTTATCAGTATTACCATCATGAAGGAATGTCAAAAAAAATTGTCTTCATTATTTACATATTTGTCTAAAATATGTATATACTGCAATTGATATTATTCTAGTTAGTAAATCAGATGTAAATGAGATGAGGTTTAAGGATAGAAATAAGAATTGAACTTGAATGAGATGTTTGTATTTGAAACTAATAACAACAGATTCAAACTCATAAAAAGATAAACTATCCACTGACAAATGCTAATATGATTGCTTATAATCGTTTAATAGTGCAAAGCAAGGAAAGTCTCACCAACTTACATCTATTTCCATGTATCTGAGTATCATTAAGTTGAAATTATTCTGTGAATCATAACAAAGTTAATTTGAACCATACTTTATACTCTCCTTCTCCTTTCTATTTGATATAATATCTTACATAAATTTGGCCTACCCAGTAGAAACAATTGTCAATAGAAATATCAGAACCTTGATTTTCATAAAGATTTCTCACTGGTCATTTAGCCTTTGGTTGATAGAAAACAAAGATGAAACAAGGTGACAGATAATCTTGTATCTGTGTTGGAACAGTTTTTAAGGAATGAATTTGTCTCCACCTCCATCTGTTCTATTTGTTTTTGTGATAATTTTTAGAATGTATTTGTAATTTACTCAGAGTTTTTTTGTATTTTTTAGTTTATTTATTTATCTTGTGAATTAAGAAGCCACAAAAGTCAAATGAATCTAAAAATAAATAACTTGCAATAAGCTCACATAGTCTTGATCTTTACTTCATTAGTGAAGTGAAAGTTTCTAAAAAGAGCTATCTGAAAATAATGGGGGCCATGTTGGAAATACTGGGACTTGCAACCAGAGGTGGTATTCAGCCGGTTCTATCCGGTTCAGGAGAACCGGTAGTGGTGACTGCGGGTGGCCCCGCTCACGCACCCGGACGTAATGTCGTCCCATTTGTCCACATTTTTGAGGCTCTGCACATGTGCTCACATTTGCGAACCGGTAGCGAAGGTAAGTGAATACCACCCCTGCTTGCAACCCAAATTGTATAGGTGCCATTTGTTTGGAAAAAGGATAGAATCAGGTAAGAGATACAAGAAAGTTAAGTTTCCCAATTATACTTTGTTTAATCTTCTTTAAAACTGAGGGATGAAAATTCTTGGCCTCCAAACCAGAAGAGGGATGCAGACAAGGCTGCAATATCAGTGACTGAAAGAGCAGCATTAGATTCTTGATGCTGTGTAGGGCCTCATTAAATGAAAACTTGGAAGACAGAATCCCACCCAAAGCAGATTCAGCAGCATTGGGACTTATAGTAGATATGGAACTCCCCTAGCTGCTTTCCCTTATTTCCAGTGTTTCCTACATTTTATTGCTTAATTAGAAAGATCAAAATAAAAAGAAAGATGATACACCTGTGGGTGGGTTGCCAAGTCAAGTTGAATAGGAAGACAAAGAACTTTGAGTAGGCAATGGTCAACCTTCTTGTAAAGAGGATCCCATGAGGTTTGAAACACAAAATACCTTTTGTATTGTAATTTATGCTTCATAGCACTCCTTCCCTTCGAAAACTTATAAAAGTTTATAAAAAGGTAAAATACAATCCTAGGAGGTATGATGAAGCTAGCCATGCAGTTTTCATGGCAACTGTATAGATGTGTTTGCCACATCCTTCTCTTGAAATTCTTGTTTCTTGAGTTTCTAATCTAACCAACAGCCCTGGAATTCCCTTGTAATCATACATCCAAGAACTTACTCTATTTAGCTTCTGAGTTTAGAAAAAAAATTCTTGGTATATAGTTAAAATATTCAGTATCTTTGTAGGTCTCAAAGATGTCCAAGTGTGGCATCCACAGGGAGACATAGAGGGGCAAATGATGATACATCCATAATTATGTCATCATACAAATGAGGCAAGTACACATTTATGTAATTGCACCTGACATCATGGAATAATTATATAACCTTACTATTTGTCCACTGATTTCAAGAGATATGACAATTCGATGTTATTGTGGCTTGCCACAAATTGCTACATACAGTATACATATAGATTGTTACATTGATCGTTCATATTATTACATATAAATTATGTAATACAATCTACAGACCCTTATGTCCTTTTGGAAAAAGCATTTCTGAAATGTGGAGCTAGTCTTTAAAAGCTAATTAAAACTTTCAGCAGATCAATTATATACGTTTTTAAACAGGTGGCTCTGATAGAAATGTATTAGAGCCCATGATTTTGTTGGGGAAATGTTTTTTTTTCACCTCCGAAATGCAATCTTGAACTCAATTCTGTCTTCATTTTTAGTGGGCATTGGGTCAAAAGCAATACTAATCAAGCAGCTGTGCACAGCATAGGACACAACAGACCAATAAAGTTATTATCACCTCTTCTTACACTGAGGGACCACAAAAAAGACTAGGAAAAAGTTAAAGGTTAAGGATTTGTTATAATCTGTCTTGGGAGAAGGTATCACTCTTGAATGATAACTCTAGAATCTAACACAGCAGCTAAGTGATCATTTTCTTCTGAGCCATATTTTTTTTCCTCAGTACTTTAAAATGTTGTTTTTTAAACTGGGTTAAAAGCATTCAAGAATTATTCCAAAAGTTTTTTTGCCCTCTGCTTTTAAAATGTGACATTTCTCATAAATAATATGAGCAATCAGCAGTTATGAAATACAATTTTTGAATTTTTACCTTAGATACAAAAGTAGCCAGTTTCTGAGCACTTTTTCCTCAGATTGTCCATTTAATCTCTGTTATAATAGGTGCATTATTTCTAACAGCATGAAAAACTACACTCTACCTGCATAATCTAGAACCTTTTTTACACACTCTAACAATTAGAATTCAATTTGTTGTTTCATTTCCTAAAAGCAAATATTCCATTTGCTATGCTGATTCATTCTCAGTAAGTAACAGGAGTCAGTAGAAACTTCAGACGCTCTGTGTTCAATGGAAGACAAGGTTGCTGGTCGATGGTGATAGACAGGGAGAAGTTCATGTCAAGAAAGGAATACTTCAAAGAGACTCACTATCACCACCACTGTTTGTCATTGCACTGATTCCTGTCACCAATACTCAATAACTCAGGCCATGGCTATCAAACATCAAAATCATCTCCCAGAATATTCCTCTCCTTGACATGAACAATTTGAAGCTGTATGGAAAAACAACCAACTGAAATAGAATCACTGCTCAACGCTATCCATATATACAGCCAAGATACAGCAATGGAGTTTGAACTGGACAAATGTTTTATACTCACCATCAAATGGAGAAAAATAGTGAAAACTGAAGGAAACAATATTTTCCCTTGATGGAAATAACATCAAGTGTTTGGATGAATACCTGGACATCCTCTAGGCTGACAACATCATGCACACTGAAATCGAGGGAAGGATTAGAAATGAATACATTGAGAGTGAAGGAGATCTCAAAATCCAAACTCAGTGGAAGAAATACTATCAAGGTAATTAACACCAGGCAATTCAAGTCACTAGATACATAGCTGGAATAGTAGAGCAGACTCAAAACAGAACTAAAAGCCCTGGATAGGAAGACCAGAAAAATAATAATAATCATGCCCTTCATCCTTGTAGTGATGTTGACAGACTCTACTTACCAAGGAAAATAGGTTGGCATGGAATGTTGTAAATACATCAGATGGTTGCAGAAAAAAGGAAGAACAGTGAAGAAGATGCATTGAAGCTAGTGTACCAGGAAATCTTATTAATACTGGAGAGACCAAACTGATCTAGAAGAAATACCAAATGAAGAAGTGAAAAGAGGTGTGGGAAGACACACTATTACATGGTCAACATTTTTTTAAAAAAATAGCCAGATAATAAGACTCAGCAATGGCTAAGAGCAGGAAAGTTGAAGAAAGAGACAGAGGGGCTAATTCGGGCTTTGCAGGACCAAGCTTTAAGAACAAATGCATACAAATCCAGAGTTGAGAAGACTGTGACAAACAGCATGTCCACTTATGCAAAAAAACAACAACCCCCACCCTGAAAAAACAGTGGGCCACCAGTTTAGCTGCTGCAAGAAGATTGTACAGTGACTACAAGCAATGATATGACAAATTAGCAACAATAGTGCATTGTTGAAGTTCTACAAGAAGTACCATTTGCCTGCAAGCAAGAATTGGTGAGACCATAAAATAGGGAAAATAACAGAAAACAAAGAAACTAAAGTGCTCTGAGAGTTTAGAATTCAAACAGACCAGCACCTGCTACCACATTCCAGGCTTAACAATTGTCAATAAGAAAGACAAAAAAAAGTATGGGTAGTGGACATGGCAGTACCTGGAGACAGCAGAAAAGAAGAACTGGAGAAGATAACAAAATAAAAAGACCTGCAAATAGAAATAGAATGATCCTGGCAAAAGAAAGCAAAGGTAATACCATAGGATTAGGTGCCTTGAGTGCAATCCTAAAACAACTGTAGTACCACTTGAACATTATTGGTGTTGACAAAATCCCTATCAGTCAATTGCAAAAGGCAGCTCTACTTGGTGCAGCTTCCATCCTGTGACAATACCATTATCACCATCAAACAACAGCATCCTTGGGAAGGACTCTGTAGTATATAAAAATGACAAATCCTGTCTAAACATCTGGCTAACTGTGCAACAACTATAAGAATAATACATTTCTGACTTAGACTTCTCAAACGCTATAAACCTATTATTTCTATACATAGTTCCAATGAATTTGTGAAAGAAGAGAGGGGTTATAGCCACGGTCCCCTTTCCTATGCAGGAGTATGAAAGAGGCTTAATGTGACTGTATAAGCCCAGCATTATCAGGATTCTTGCACAACCATCAAAATCTGAATGGTGGATACAGATTCAGTGACATGGCCATTTTCCAAATTGCTATTGTGATTACTACAGTAGAATGTGATAGTCCAACAGCAATCAGGTTTTAAAGATGTGGAAATATGTGAGCCTTACTAAATGATAAATGAGATTTATTTCTAATTACAATTGGGACTGCAGCTGTATCCTTAATTCACACAAGCAGTATTGTGACAGCTGCATTAAAAAGCAATTATATGAAATAGTTCCATTTGACTACTTTATACGTACCAGTTTACTATCACTGGGTAATTTAGTTTTGTGGATTAACGAAATCTTTCAGAATAGATTCTTTGAAATCATGACTGCCACATTAAACTCTTAACACTACCATTAAATTTGTTTGCATATTATTTATAACATATAAAGTAATCTAGTGACAATGTTTTTAGCAGTATATGGAAGGGTGGGATTTTTTTGTCTCATTTCACAGAACTATTTCAAGAAAATAGTTGTCTAATTAATCAAAAGAAAAATCAACTATCAGAGGTAGTGCCAACTGACAGGGAACTTAAAGGCACCTATGAAAGCAAACACCATGTGTTAGAAATTAAAAAGCATATTGGACTATAATACACTAAGGACCACTTAGGTATAATGAAACCATAAACTCAGTCTTTTGTTCACTTTGTGCCTTTTAATGAAAAATTTAATGGTGGCACAAATAACAGGTGTTTGAAGCATTTACTGTATTTTCCTAATCATCAGCAGAAACTACAAGTGTGTGCACATGCACTCCCCCCCCCCCCATTTACACAACATGTTCTCCCAGCTACCATCTGGGTGCAATCAAAGTTTTCAGGATGTCTGGGTGAATTATATGTTTAAGAGGGGTTGTTGGGGGTTTTTTTTTGTTGTTGTTTATGTTCATGGTGGACAATTCTAGAAATATTTTTGTAGAACATGCAATAGCAATAGCAATAGCACTTAGACTTATATACCGCTTCATAGTGCTTTACAGCCTTCTCTAAGCGGTTTACAGAGTTCAGCATATTGCCCCCAACAATATGGGTCCTCATTTTACCCACCTCAGAAGGATGGAAGGCTGAGTCAACCTTGAGCCTGGTGAGATTTGAACAGCTGAACTGCTGAACTAGCAGTCAGCTGAACTTGCAGTGCTGCTTTTAACCACTGTGCCACCTTGGCTCCTACAGAATTAAACATCATAGAGGGCCTCAAATGAATCAGTTATATCTGGCAATTATAAATTATGATATAGCATTCTATAGTCAAACAAGTCTTAAAATCTCTGTGATTCTGCCAACTCTACAGGATTTGAGATAACTGAGGATCCAGAAAACCTCCACAGAAGAATAACTTTTACTTCATAGAGAGGGTGGATGGACATACTGCAGTGCTCAGAATTTAATCAAAGTAGAATTCTCTCCCTCTCTCTTTCCCTACTTACCTTGTTGAGTCCATCTACCCTCTCTTTCATTCTATCTTTCCAAGCCTTATAGACGTCTCTAGAGAACTAGGTTTTTGCATAAGGTATCTAAATACTTTTCAATAAAGATGAATAAAATAAAGCCAAGGTCCAGGGTCTGTCTGGTGGTATATGTACTTGATACTTTTAGACCTCTATGTGATACCTCTCCATTTGGAAACAAAGTGAGAATTAGCATAGTACTATGCACATTAGCCTATAAAATGCAAAAAGTCTCTAAAGTGAGCAATTTAAATAATTAGGAATTACTTAGTATCTTTAAAGGGCATGCAAAACCAAAGAAGTACAGCTGTAACTATATTTCCTGCTATTAACCGGAGCTAATCTATTATGGTTGATATATTTAATATATAAAAGGATACACTAATAGCTGCCATAGGACAATCTCTTTGTTTGGTTTGGTTTGTTTGTTATTTTTTAAATTGATAAACAAATAGATTCTTAGTTCCAGGCTAATGTACCACTTCATACATGGTGAGGTATCTTTTCCTTTTGCTATAGATAACATGTACATAAAAGGTTCAACAATAATATCCTTGACAAAGTTGGTTACCTCTGCAGTTACATGAGGCAGTTCAGAAAGAGTTTTCTGGAAAAGGAACAAATGCATGTGTTAGAAACTGATTCGGGGTTCAAGTGGCCTTTTGAATTTTTTTTCAAATTTCTGGGCAGAAAATTGAAGTAAACAACTGATCTACAGGTCTCCAGTTTCGTTAGGGGAAATCCTCCAAGGCATTCCAAGGGCAACTCCAACTTTGCAACTGAAACATCCAAAATAGGAACAGTTTCCTCACCATTTAATTTAAGAGAGATTATTAGAAAACAGAAGACATTTGAAAATGTTGTGGACTTAATCTCATGATAATTTTCCTGTAAGGATACTTTCTCTTTGAGCATCAGTGCAAAACTCGCCATTTGGATGACTGCTATCAAAACAAATAAGTACAACTATTCTCATACATAGAAGACAGGTGGAGGATAGACTTAAGAGGCTCTGTTTGATCAATGCACCTGCTGATATAGCTGCATCTTGGTCTCACTGAGCTGACAATAGCCTCATCTTCATGGGGAAATTTTGCATGGGGAGCACCCAAAGTTCTGTTATGCAAGTACTTTGTAGTTTCTTGTGACTGGAATAATGTATAAGTGCACACATTAATATGGATCTTTGGGCCTTCAGTAAAATATGCACTCACAGATGGGAATAAAATATGAAAGCCGAATTAATAATATGGCTCAGGAATTGAAATAATTGCCTTCCACATTTCAGGAGGGGAGGGGGAAGAAAACAGGATCTGCAGTAACCACCAGAAAATAAAGGTGTAGAAGTATTACATGGGAGCGTAATGCTAATTAAAGTTGTTACAAATATTAAAGATTATGGGTATGAGTAGAAATGTTTAATGTAGCTATTTGGTTCACTTCACAATAATTCTTTTTTAATTCCCCCTGTAACACACTGAAAGAATTTAATCATAAAGCTGTCAGACATATTACTTTATAAGAAGCAGGAAATGTTATTAGTTATGGTGCTGCACAATCCATGATTATGCTTTTATCTAAAAGGCTGCTAATGTATCTTCCAGTAGCCTGATGTTTATTTCTCTACTGCATCTCATACCTAATTAATTTCAACTTACATTTTCACTACAATTGTGGGGGGGGGAGCATGCAACAGTCCAGAAAGGCGGCATTAAGGCTGATAGCCAAACACAATGCAATTGTCATGATTTGTCCTCCTTATTAACAACTTTATTCAGTAGATCCTCAGTGGACAAATGACTCAATAGAGACAACTGTCTTTCAATCATTTAATGCCTGAATAAATTGGTGTATGTATTGAATAATACTAGACTATGTTAAAAAATAGCACAAACTTTTAAAATTATTGTGCTGTCACTTAAGCTTCCTAGCATCCATTGTTCAGGGGCAATCTGTAATATTATAGAACTACAATTATAAGCATTATAAATTATTTAAAACCCATCAACTCACTAGTTTAGTCCTGGATGGGAAGCACCCAGTGGAAAGGGGGAAGGCAAGTCAAAATATCAGCTGGAACCTGATCAATAATTAGGAACTCTTAGGAGTTGATAAAATATATATATTAACTATGCAATACCCTGGTATCCTCCTGTGGTGCCCACATACAGGTACTGAATGTAAAAGAGTTAAGTTGTTGTATAAAGTTAAAGTGTGGTTAAAAGGAATTGTATACACAAGTAAGTATGGAGCCAAACAGCTTTTAAATGTATGGTAAGTAGAAAGGGGGAGGTGTTTATCCCAGTTCTCCAGAGGGAGGGGGGATAGATTACATCATAAGGAGCCAGCCAATCGGATCATAGATAGCAGGGCCAGGAACTATAAAAGGCCTAGGTGGAAGAGCTGAAGAGAACTCTGTTTGTGGTAACTTCCAAGAGGGAAGGTTTATAGTGAGTCTCTGCCTGAGTTTAACTGTCCAAGAGGGAAGTTAACAGGAGAGAAAATAGGCTCTAGGCAGTTCTGTGGGAAGCAGGTGCCAGGGTCAGGGGACTTTATTGATTGATATATTCTGTTATTTGTAGATAGAGATAAACGGTGAAACGTGCTCTAATCTATAGGTCTTAATCCAAAGAAGAACTGGGTTTTCTTAGATTTAGTCAGGAAAGCTAGGAAAGTTCTCTGAGGGGTAGAAAAGGTGTAAAGGAATTGAATAGCTGGTTGTGGCTGTAAGAAATTTACTTGATATTTACTGAGAAGTTTGTATTCAAATAAACTGATTTCTTGTTTGTTCAAGAAACGTGTCAAAATCTTTCTATTTCTCACATGAAGTATATCTTAAGCAATTCTGCAGAGCATAGGGATATTGTAACAGTAAAATCAAACCTCTAAGGAGAGAGAGAAGTGAAACAGAGGGTGTTACCCTTGGTCAGGGAGATATAAAAAAGAAAATTAAACATAAATCTATTCTGAGCACTATTTTACGCTACCAAGACATATAAAACAATAAACCTGACTGGAGGGGGACAGGTGACCCTTGCACCTCCTTAGTGTCATCACAGAAAATAGAAAATAGGGAACATGACATCACCAATATTTTATCCACAGTGCTAATGCACTCACATTCTTAAGGGTGATGCTGGTACACCCTTTCCAAGCTTGGTGTGACCTTTCTTGCTGATTAATTAGCAGGAAGATGATGAAGCAGTATTTAAATCTCTAGTTCTAATTATTATATCTGCATTACTATTAGGTTACATTCTTCAAGCTATAATTCATCCATTTCCAATTGCTTATGTAATATAATATTGTGGTTAATGTTTTCTGCAAAAGAATCACTGTGATATATTCAGTACTTAGTGAATCTAAAGGTACATTTGGGGCAAAGATAACTAGCTATTGTAATTCAATAGAAGTGCTATTACTTGTTCTTATGGCAAAGTCATTTAGCCTAATGTGGGCAATTGTATTATTCTGTAGATCTAGGGAAAGCATTTTAGTATATTCAAATAGTTTCATTTTCCTAAATCCATGGAATATACATAAATTAAGTAGGAATGAAGGTATCTATAGTTTATGTTAGGAATGTTTTCAAAACTCAATGCTGTAAATAAAATGTATTTATTCAGTCGTAAGTTTTCCTAGAATGAATGTTTCAGTTCCTGATTTATTGTGTCATAGGAAGTTTTGTAGAACAGGTTTCTTGAACTTTCAAACAATAACTTTTTTGTTTTATCCTATATTAGATTAATTTTTTGTTACTATTTACAAGGATATCATATGCTACAAAATCAGTCTGTCTGTTGTGTTATCCTCTTAAATAATGAACATGAGAAAATAGAAAGGAAAGGTAAAAAGCATTTCTTTCAGTAAACTTTCACCTGTTGCCAAAGCTTCAAACCAACTTTTACTTTTAGACTAGAGATTTAGAGATGTTGTTCTTGTTTTTTCTACCATTAGCATCTTTACGAAGCAAATTTTCCATCCCATATAAGTATCTGAGTAGTTAACATTATATCCATTTTAAAAAGGACTTGTGTGAAAACTAAGGAGGAAAGATTGAATGATATTTAACTTTATATGAAGTAAATATCATATCTACTAAGATGAATGGCTGGCTGGAAGGAAATACAGTTGAACCACACTGCAATATTTTGGAAAAATCGGTCACATTAGAGTCAGTTTGATTGAGAGGTTAACTATCAAGCTAGAAATTAGGAGACCAGAGTTCTAGTCCCACCTTATGCACAAAGTCAGCTGGGTGATCTTGGGCCAGTCACTCTCTGTTAACTTGAGATAAAATTCAATCCGTCCGACTGCTACCATGTTAAGGGAAGAATATCCCATAGAGGCGATGCTGGATCTTTTTACTTGGAATTCAAATACTTAGAAATAAAACCGAGATTAAATGTCTAATAGAAAATATTTATTTCAGTACAAAACAATATAAAAACAATAAATCCTGAATAAACTAAATTTTTGTTACGCAACATAACCTTCCAGGTGGGAAGGCACATCAGAAGTGATTAATGGTGGATTAGGAATGTAGACATGCGCAGAATATCATATCACGTGTTCTGCTTGTATTGGGAAGTACCATAATATTAGAATAGAGGTGCATCAGCCTGCATAGACTCACAACTGACAATATTCACATCGTGACACTCTCTCTTAGCCTGAGGAAGGGGGCAATGGCAAATCACTTCTCAGAAGCCTTCCCAAGGAAACTTTAGGGACCAGGTAGTCAAAAACTGATTCAAAGGCATACACATGCAAAAAGTCACATTATCCAAGTTTCAGGGAGAGAAAACCACAAGAATAATATCATGAAATTCTGCTCATTATGTCTCTTTAGTCTTTACCACCTCAAGGCTACATTTCCATGTCCATTTAGTGGAATTTTTGCTAACATGGTGATATGACTGGGACCACATTTAGGAAAGATGCCAGTATGACTTGTAAATCAATATATGAATTAACAGTGGAGTTATGAAATCCCAAGTCATTTGAATTTCAAAACATGAACTTCATTAATGAGATCACCAATTTTACTTTGATGTCAAACACGTGACACTTTTGAATGCATTTTTTTTAAAAAAATGTTTCCTCTAGCACTAATGCCGCTTCAATAGAATCAGAAAAAACATATAAGGCAACATAATTTTAATGCTATTTTTGTATCTATATATTATTAATATATTCATGATAATGTTGCCAGGGTAAATGGACCGAGTGCAGTTTTCAAGCACCTACAGTTCTATGTAAGTTCTTGCAAAAAAGGGTCAGTAACAGTGCTAAGATGGCTTTTGAAATCAGGGTCAACCAGCTTCATGCTATTTGTCTGGTTATTGGGAATCTCTTTAGGATCAAAGCAAGCCCAGCAATGCATGCTCTTATTATTATCATCATATCGTGCAAGTCACATGCCTTTATGGCACCCAGCTATTAAATGGGGCAAGCAGCTATAGGCAGCCAAGTGTAAAATAATAAGCCTGAGAGCAATGAACCAAAAGGGGAAACACATTGCTTTTTCCTTCATAAAACCTTAGTATACTGGCATCAAAAGAAAGTTGCTGCATAAATAGATTCAAAGCTTTCAGATAAGCTTTGTCTGTAGTGAAATATGCATCAGAAAGTTCGTATTAAAGATCTTGCCAATTACAGAACTATTATTCAAGCATTCTTCAATTTAATGCAGTGATTTCAATGATGTTTATAATTTTTCCTCAGGTAAAAACTAATTATAAAGTAAATTGATCAATTTTGGGGAGAATTGTTGTGAATAAAATGAAGGCTGTTAAATATGTGTTGGTTACAACATTTTTAAATAATTAATGCCAGTCCTAAACACAGCTCCTGTACTAAGATATATGATTTGAATATCTGGATTTAGCAACCTATCAGATTTCATACTCTGAATGTTCTAACAAAATTAATTGCTCAATAAATGTATCAAGATACATGTAAAAACATTTGTCTTTAACCCAGAGTATACAAGGGTAATTGCTACAGTCTCAGATGAAACAAAAAATGTGTAGCTATCATAGTCAACCATATATGTACAGGTGTGTAAATCTGTTCTGTCCATTTTACCCAGAGTTTTTAGATTCAGGATTTTATTCTAATTTTTAAATGAAGAATTATTGTTTATACTTGATAAAGAAAAATAGGGTTTGCATTTTTTTAATATCAAGATAATAAAGAATTTGTTCCATTTTTTTTAAAAAAAACATAGTAGCGTGGTGAATTTAGAGCAGTGATGAGCTCACCGTACATTTTTTTAAAAATGGGATCAGTGCAGGAAGTGGTTGATAAGGGAAGAAGAGGCCAGCTAAAAAGTAATCCTTGGCCACTGGAGATATTTGAAGATAATGATAATATCTCCACAAATGATAATACTGATCATGGTGATTGCTTTGGAGTATGTTGGGTTCTTGGATTGAAGAGGCTGGAGTCAGTGAAGTGACTTACAGCTCTTTATTAAGTGAAGTAGTAACCAGCAAAGAAACAGCCTGACAAGGCTCTCTTTAAATAGAGGGCTGCCAGCTGGGTTAACCAATCAGTGATCTTTATTTTCCCGCTCTGCAAAGTGGACCTGTGTGTAAGCAGTTAACTCAGATTCAAACCTCAATACATAACAGAGTATATTTTAATCTGTAATAAATGATGCTAAGATAAAAACTCTGAATCTGCTGCTAGAGGAATTAATGCTAAAATCATTTTACATTAGGTATTTCTCACATATAAATTATGGGCTTATGGAAGTCCAAAATCTGTATGCCAGTTGCTATAGTTCCCCTCCCTATTGACACCTGATAGGGACTGATACAGTCCTTGGATCTGTAAATGAGCCTTGACAATTTACAGCAAGCAAAAATGGTTTGTAGTTCCAGAAAGGACTGCTACACAAAGCTAACTTTTACAGAATGGCTGAACTTGGCTGTCACCGATCAAAAATTGTGATAGATGTGGATAGGTTAGATAAAAGGAGAATCAGACTATTTTAAGAGTATTTAAATATTTAATTCCAGTCCAGACCAACTCAACAACTTTCCATTCAGAGAAGAGTTCCATGTACAAATGAAAGGACTATTTAAAGAATGCACTACAAAAATCTAAGTTGTTTCTGGTTCTGTGAAGAGGTCCCTTAGGTTCCCATAGGTAGAAATGTTTTGTGAGACAAAATTAGCTTCAAGAGAGTGGCATTTGCATGAATCTTAGGTGTCTGAGCTAATTAACTTTAAGTTCAGATCTTGTTCCAAAGGATGCACTGAAAAAGCAAATAACTGAAGGATTGTTGCACAGACGAGGGAGTGGTCTTTTATTTGTTTATTTAAGAAATTTACATGGCAGCGCACTCACTCTCAGTGATTCTGGGCACTTACAAAAATTAAAAACCTGATAAACAAACAATAAAAAGCAATAACCCCCTACCCCTCTGGCAATAACAAGCAAGCAAGAAAGCCACTTAATGGACTCCATCCCATTCTGGATTCCCCGGCCTATTGACAAAACCAGGTTTTCAAGGCCTTGCAAAGAATGTCATTTAATAGCAATAGCACTTAGACTTATATACTGCTTCAAAGAGCTTTACAGCCTTCTCTAAAGGGTTTATAATGTTAGCATATTGCCCCCAACAATCTGGGTCCTCATTTTACCGACCTCGGAAGGCTGGAAGGCTGAGTCAACTTCGAGCAGGTCAGAATCTAACTCCTGGAGGGACCAGTGAGTTCGCCTACAGTACTGCATTCTAATCACTGTGCCACCATGGCAGGGGTGAGTTCCACTTACCTTCCCTACCGGTTTGCATCGCGATGGAAGTGTGCGTTTTGCCGACACATCGTGTCACGCAAATGACCCTCTGCGCATGCGCAGAAGTCTCTGTGCATGTGCAGAGCGTTCTTTGCCGGCTGCAGCAACCGGAGAACCGGTTCAGGGGTATGGACAGCTGGCCATCGCTGCTGGTTCGGCAAGCAGGTGGAAATTTCCAACCCCGGTACGTACGAACCGGTCCGAATTAGCTGCAACCCACCACTGCACCATGGCTCTTAAGAGTGTCTCTTATTCTTCCAGTACAATTAGATTAAAGTTATAAGGAAGGAGATTCAGGCCAAACATCAGAAAGATACTCTACTGGGTTCTGCCTGAACAGAAAATTGGCTTAATAGCCTTTATGGTCTGTTTCAGTATTAAACTTCCATAATTCTGTGAATTTTACTGCCCTTTTCTTAAAAGCTGAGGGATGGGTGATTTTCCACCCCAATTTTCTCTCTTCCATCACCATTCTATTTTTCTCAGTCCCCATCTTTCAGCGATTTTATCCACTTGCCTGCACAATATCCAATGATTTTCCTCTTCCTCTTTCGGAATGAAGAGAAAAATTAGGAGTCATGTTTTTCCATCTTCTTTCTATCCGTCTAAAAGGAATGCTGCTAGATCAAGAGCAATGAGGACTGTCAACTCAGTGCTGAATTTTTTCTCCTTTTGATTTTATTTAGTTTTTAAGTATTTTAAAATAATGTGTCAATGCAATGCAATTAATCATCATCAGATTGTAGCGAGAAAGTTAGCTCAATAGATGACAGTCAATATGTGCCTGAAACGGATTTATAGAAAAATGAATTAACGTTATTTATAATATTATTTATTTAAATTCTTAAATTGTCCTGTTAATTCCATTCACAACCCAGATTCAACACTTATATGTAGAGACATCTAGCCCTATTTGAACATAGGTGCATAAGTGCACCAGCGTGCCTACCGTCCCTGTCCTAATGTTCCCTCTTATCAGTACCAATCTTATGTACATCAACAATATTACATTTATGTATATTACTAACACGTACTTGACAAAATAAATAAATAAATAAATAAAATATGCAGACTTACCACACTTGTACATGAAGAAACTGCAAAGGAATTACTATGTTCATGTGAAATAAGTTTTAAGTGAAGGGAATAGACGTGTCTGTCATTGGGGTTACATTTTTCATGACAATTTATGCAGTTGGGATCTTTAATTTCTCCAGCACTTTATCCCAATCGGAATAGGAAGGGAAAAGTCTATTGAACAATTTCTAATACTGTGTATAAATCAGCTGCTTCTCCTCTTTAAATACTTTTTAAGATAAGTTGTAACAGAGTAATCTGGTAATTTCAGAAATAAATCCTCATTATAACTGGATCACACTAATGAGTCCTGTTACATAATTATTCTTCCATGCCTCTGTTGCTAAATCTCCATGGCATGAGTTCAAACCAGAGTTTATCCATTGCAAACTTTCTAAAACTTGGCAAATCAGCCTTTTTTTCTCCTCTCCCCCAACATTTCTTTCATAGGTGGCTAAAATGTACATACTAGGAAATTCATTCCAGCATTTGTTTTCTTTTTAAGAGATTGTTTGCCTCTCTCCCATCCTGGTTTAAATTTCACTTTGCTTACCTATAATATCAGCTCCCTTCTCTTTTTTGTGGTCTTCAAAAATACCAGTTCACAATGCATAGTACTGGATGCAATTTGAGCAATGATTGAGCTGCAAAGAAGTGTATGGGCACAAGAGGCCAGCAGTGTGAATCAATTTGAAGTCAACAGAATGCCTACCAGGGGATAGAATCACTAACGTGTGGCAAAGCTCATTATTAACACCATGGAAATGTCCATGGCTATGTGATAAAACATATGTTTTGCATGCATGAAATCCCTGGTCCAATTCTTGGCATGGCTGGGCAGGGATTGAAATCAACCGCTTGAAACCCTGGATAGCATTTGCCAAAACTCCAACGCTAAATGAGACTAAATGACTCAGCATAAAGCAACCTCCTAGGTATAATTTGCAAACCCATAAGAGTTTAAGATGTATTGAACTTCCACTGCTTTTTTAAAACAACAACAACAACAACAACAACAACAACAACAACAACAACACAACATCTTTTCTCCCTCCCTGGTAATCTAAATGAAAACACACACTGCAAGTTGCCTACTAATTTAAGGGCTTGCTTCAATTTTGGTTCCCGCTTTTATCTGGTTAAAAGAAATACAATGGTTCTGTAAGATTAAAATTACAGAATGAATTCACCCACATACTCTAAAGGTAATTTCACAACTTCTTCAAGGAGTAGTAAAATTTCACGAATTTGTCGTAAATATCCAGTGCTTTTGCAAACTGCTTCAATCTGTATGTTTGGAAAATAAAATTTATCCACAAGAGATATAGTCTACTGAGAACTCTTGTAAAATACACAACCCTCTACAAGAAGTGACAGCTGAATAAGATCACATTTGATATCTTGCAAAAATCCCATTCATTTGAGCTGACTTCACAGTAGCTTTGTGTGCATGGTTCTTACAAAGCAAACAGATTGTGTTCCAAACGTTGACTGTAAACTTAGTCAAACAGTACACAGTCACATATAACAAATGAATACAATGTGTAAGATGCACAATGGACCAAAATCTTGATGGCTATTGGTTAATGTAATCATTATTAAAATCTTGATCAAATCTTAAAATCACTATTTTTGCCTTCTTGAAAGCTTAGAGATTTCCTTTAGAAATATTGTCTACGTGTCTTCCTTAGTCAGGTAGCTGGTAGTGTACACCAACAGCAATAGTGTTTTTAGTCCTTCTTATCCTTTCTTCCTTTTTATTTTCATCCAAATGTTCAAATGTGCCACCAAGATCATTGTCCTGCCTGGAAACCTTTGGAGTCTGTAATTCACTTCAAAGCTCTGGCTGCAGAGGAGTGCTATTCACCTCCTCTGAGGTGCTGGCCAAAATTTTGGATGATGTGCTGCTTGCTTTCTCCCAACCACTTGCCAAAATATCAAGTGACAAAGAGAAAAAGACTAATCTGGAAGGAAGCTCCAGCCTAAACTATCTCAGTGGCTTCAGGACGGCCCACATTTGCTAAAGCTGTCTAGGAGTTATAGTTGTATCATGGTGGAGATAGGGCTAAGAAAATTATTTTGAGAAAAGTAATAACATTCTGGATATTAAGGATTGGATTTTAGAAAGATATGATCTTCAGTTTTAAAAAGGTATTTTTAACAGAACAGAATGGAATGGAATGGAATAACAGAGTTGGATGGGACCTTGGAGGTCTTCTAGTCCAACCCTCTGCTCAAGCAGGAGAGCCTATACCATTTCAGACAAATGGCTGTCCAATCTCTTCTTTAAAATCTCCAGTGACAAAACACCCCGAAGGCAAGTCATTCCACTGATTAATTGTTCTTTCAGGAACCATCAGGAACTAACTACTAATTAAGAATGACTCAATATGCTTGTTTTTCCCCTTATGGAATAAGTTTTACGATATTTGTGATGTTAGAAAATCATTATTTCCCCACTTCCCCAGTAGATTTAGAAATCTGTTTGACATTTGATTAATATGTGACACATATAGACAAATTGTTCTTCTCCCCCCTCCTCTTGTATTTTTAAAAAGATTTCCTTTGCTTCATTACTGCTTTAAAAGTATCATCCTACTTCCATTTCTAGGTTTCCAGAGCTTTTCAAACAAATTTAAACTGGGCCAGTAATCTCCCCTCTATGAATCCTTAGAAAGCTCACCAAGCTTTCTTACCTAATTTATCTAAATGCCCATAACATTTGTTACCTGTGACCTGAATTAAAACACGATATGGAATCAATACCATCCTTCTTCCTTGTTGTTATGCCTCCAGGAAGATCTTTAGCATCTATGCATATCTTAAGAATGGCAGCAAACAGAGTTGGCTACAAGGAAAAAATAAATAAAAGGAAACATGGAAAGGGAAGAACCTTCTACCAATAGAATAGAATAGAATTCTTTATTGGCCAAGTGTGATTGGACACAAAAGGAATTTGTCTTTGGTGCATATGCTCTCAGTGTACATAAAATAAAAGATACATTTGTCAAGAATCATGAGGTACAACACTTAATGATTGTCATAGGGTACAAATAAGCAATCAGGAAACAATTAATATTAATATAAATTATAAGGACACAAGCAACAAGTTACAGTCATAAAGTCATAAGTGGGAGGAGATGGGTGATAGTAATGATGAGAAGACTAATAGTAATAGTAATGCAGCCTTAGTGAATAGTTTGACAATGGTGAGGGAATTATTTCTCTAGTAGAGTGATGGCGTTCGGGAAAAAACTGTTCTTGTGTCTAGTTGTCTTGGTGTGCAGTGCTCTATGGCATTGTTTTGAGGGTAGGAGTTGAAATAATTTATGTCCAGGATGCGAGGAGTCAGTAAATATTTTCACGGCCCTCTTTTTGACTCGTGCAGTATACAGGTCCTCAATGGAAGGCAGGTTAGCAGTAATTGTTTTTTCTGTAGTTCTGATTATCCTCTGAAGTCTGTGTCTGTTGTTGGGTTGCAGAACCGAACCAGACAGTTATAGAGGTGCAGATGACAGACTCAATAATTCCTCTGTAGAACTGTATCAACAGCTCCTTGGGCAGTTTGAGCTTCTTGAGTTGGCGCAGAAAGAACATTCTTTGTTGTGCTTTTTTGATGAATAAAACTATATTTCTCAAAACTGTGCATTAAACCATATTTGCCTAAAAATGATAGCCCAGTTGGAAACAATTATTGAAAGAGATTAGAAACAGAGAACAAAGGGATGAAACCAGGTGTATGTTAGTAAAATCACTGGGATTTTCCCATTGTGGAAAAAAAAAGTTAATAACATCCAAATATGCTTGCTTTCTCAGTTTAAGAAAAGAGGGGGGGCAGGAACTGCCTTCAAGTAAAAGATGTTTGCATCAATTTCAGAAAAGTACAATCATTTTGCAAATGGTTCTATCTAAACCTCTTACACTATGAGGTAAGATTTTCACAGTATGACCATATGTTCTTATCATATCCAGGAGTAAATAATGAATACCTAAGGTAAGCCCCTTAATTTGCTCTTTATACATTTCCAATGATGCTAAGATTGCTTGCACTTTCTTCAAGCCTATTTTTTTTCTACTTTAGTTCACAGGAAATCTGTTTCACTAGATATTCCAAACTCAGTAGCCAACCTATAAAGCTATTCATCTCCTACCTGTTCTATGAATTGCTGTAGTTATCACCTGGAAAGATGTAAAACCAACAGACTGCCCCTATTATCATACCAAAGAAAATGGACTAGGACAAAGAAGAGGAGAAAAAATATATCAAGCAATATAATACCATTTATTGGTCAGATAAGCAGGTGGTAAGATTTAGTTCTTAAATCTCATTTTATCCATTTCTGAGAAAATTTCTGTGCACTGTAAATTCTAAATATGCTGCACATTATAAATAGAGTTATAATGGAAGCAGAAGGACATTGTATATCAGAAAGTGTGAGTCAAAGAAGTACCAATAAAGGACACCTACATTTCAATGTGAAATGTAAATTGTATGCAATATATAAAAATAGAAGTACATCATATGTAAAACATTTATAATGAAGCAGCCATTCTCAGTTCTATTTGCATAAATTGAGTGTGCCCAGATAAGTGACAATAACTTGGTGATTTTGGCTGATCTCAAAAGCTAATCAGGGTAGGATCTGGTTGGTGCTTGGATGAAAGATCACCAGCTACTCCAAAATCCAAAGTAAAAAGCTGAGGGGTGTGTGAGAGAAGAAGTACATTGTGTGTGTGTGGGGGGGGGGATAATAGCAAAATGTTTCTGCTTTGTGAAAAAAACTTATCCATGAAACTAATCAAGGAGAGAAGCAACCTGGAATTAAGGAGAAACTTCCTAACAGTGAGGACAATTAATCACTGGAAGAGCTTGCCGTCAGAAGTTGTGGGTGCTTCATCACTGGAGAGTTTTAAGAAGAGACTGGACAACCACCTGTCTGAAATGGTATAGGGTCTACTGCTTGAGCAGAGGGTTGGACTAGAAGACCTCCAAGGTCCCTTCCAGCTCTATTCTGATTGATTTATATAAGTCACCAGAGTTGAGCTCAACTGAGAGGTGACTTGGTCTTTTGGCCAGCTAGATGATAATATTAGGTAACCTTGGTTCAATCTCAAAAAGTTAAGCAGGATTGAATCTGGATGAAATATGGATGACAGCCCACTAGGTTTCCTCTGGAAAAGCCTTCTTTTTTCCCTTGCATTGTTAATTATCTTGTTTATTCAGAAGTTCCCTGGAATGAGAAAACTTGTACATTATATTGTAAATTTTCATTTGGCTTAATATAGTGTCTAAATATATATCTTCTTTCCCCAATTTTGTTTGGGACAGAAATACAATAACAACAAAAATAACAAGATAGCACTATAGGGAAGAGACACATTCACTTTTGAGTAATTGATTTGCGCTTATTTCTTTTAATGAATTCAGCCCCTAAGTTATCAATCTTTGCCAGAAACCATAACACAGTGTATATGCAGTGTATATTCTTTCCCAGTCTCCTACTCTAAAAATATTTAATGAAACAAGCACTTTTAAATAAGCTGTATGGGAAACACTCTTACTACCCAAGGTTGTTTTTTGTTTTGTTTTGTTTTAATAGTGCAAAACATTGTAGAAATCATCCCAGAATTAAAGCAGCCAGGGAAGTGGTATTAAAATAATACGCTGATTGAATCAACAGATTCATGCACTAGGAAAATAGGATTGCTCCGTGGCTATCTATTGAAATGCATTTATTTGTCTGATTGGTATTTAAATTTGCTGCACACAGTGCTTTAGCAATATTGTCTAATGTGCAGAATAATAGCTGGATGTAGCCTTTGGGGGTACTATATAGTATATTAAAATTACAGCACCCCTTAGGTAGGAAGAGGCATATGATGATCCTAGGGCTTTTGGAATGTTACTTCAAATTGGAAGCTTACGGAAAATTAATGAGGGATTTAAAGGTGTATACTGGGGAATAAGCAAATAGCCATTGTAAATATGAAGCCTCTGGTGGTAAGGAGCCAAGTTAATCTTTACCCGCTAGGCCCTTTTGACTATAATTAAATAATCTTTGTGGAATTATATTGAATGGTATTACAATGCAAAAATAGCCTGAACTAGTGCACTCAAATATTGCAGACATTTTCATGTTCCTACTTAAAGCTGTAGTCCTATACACACTCTCCTGGAATTAAGTTGCATTGCAATGAGTAGACATATTCAAGATTGCCTAATAAGTACCTTAGCCTTCTTCCTCCTCTTCCTCTCTATCATCATCTAACCAGGCAGTTTTGCACAATCCTTGGGCAAAAAAGGAAGCATTGGAAGCGGATTTAATTTTGCTACATTATTATTTCATTTATTTTTAATAACTTAACCTTGATTTTTAAAACCTGATAATCTAATTACATTTTGCTACCTTTTCCTTATCTGAGGAGCTGATAAGGAAAGCAAATTGCAGTAGCAGATGCCCACAATTATTTCTTTATTAATTTATCTCCACGAGTGATTTCGTTCTGTGTTTATTCACCATTCATGTTGTAAAGATATAATATATATTGAAAAATGTGGAGAATCACTTGGCAATATATGGAGTAAATATTGGAACTACTTGCTAGGTAAATGTAACATTCAAGAATGTTTATCCTGCATCTATGCCCTATTCAAATTGCTGGACCTGGACTGAATTGTTTCCTCTCTACTGAGTTTAATAACATGAAAGTCATTCAAACAAAACGAAAACAACGAGGAAAGGAACAGATATTCACATTATCATGTCTCTTCTCTAAGTATTTAAATAGTTTTAAATAATAATGTAATTAATAATTTAATTTAATAAAAAGAAATAAAAATGAAAAGTGTGGAAAGTGGACATTGCAGTGCCTGGAGACAGCAGAATAGAAGAGAAAGATCTGCAAGATCATATAAAGACTTGCAGTAAGAAGTAGAACAGCTGTGACAAAAGAAAGCAAAGATAGTAGTGCCTGCCTTGGGCACACTCTCAAAACAACTGGAGCACCACTTGAACACTATCAGCATTGACAAAATCACCAGCAATAGACAGCTTTGCTTGGAATAGCTTTCATGCAGCAGTGATACATTTAACACCATCAAAGAACAATATATGCTTATCCCAGGCTCAGAACTCAGTAGGTGGATAAAAATGTCAAATCCAATCTATATATCTGACTAAAACAACAACAACAACAACAACAACAACAACAACAACAACAACAACAACAAAATTAGTTAAGTTGCTGGCCTAGAAACCAAGAGACCAAGAAAATTTTAGTTCTGCTATATAGGCTTGGCTGAATGGATGACTTTGGGCCAGTCATTTTCTGTCAGCCTAACTTAACTCCCAGGTTATTGTTGTTGGAAAATAGAAGAGGAAAAAGTATGATGTATAGTCACTGCCTTGAGTTCTTGATGTTTTTCCATCGTATTCGAAGAGGACCTTGACATCTATCTGGGGGGGGGGGGATGTCAAGACTTGCGCATGAATTGGATGAAAGTGAGGGAGAGGTGCGCATAGTTAGCCTCACTCTCTCTTCCCAGATTCCATCTTGCTCCAAATAGCAGGACAAGAGTCAAGACAGTTGGAGATGGGCTGGGCGCAATGGTTGACCAGGGTGTTTTTCGTGTCTTGCCATGCTCTTAGCGTACCACATCGCTTGCAGAGACCGCCTTCATGACCGTTGTCCTATGCAAGCAGATTTCATCCGCTCAGTCCGCCAGAATCTGTCTTCACATGCTCGGGATAGACAAGTCCCTATCTCACTGAAGGTCAATGACCCAACGGCTACTCCTAACCTGGTTTGGTCAGCCTGTCAAAGCTGTTGCACGGGGTGTGGCTGCTGCACATGCTACAGCTTCTAGGAGCCACAGGTGAGAGCTGAGTGACAGGTGGGGACCAAAGGTGAATGAGCTGCCCTAAAAGTAGCCCTAAAATGAGCTGCCATAAAAGGACACGACATGCCCCTACACCAGAGGTGCTACCCTTCCCTGAGCACCCCATACAAAAGTAATGAAGGTGGGATAAAAATCTAATAAATAAATAAATAAAAATAGATTGAAAGCTCCAGTTTAGAAGTTTCCAATGCCTAGAAGCAGACATTTTAAAACTAACATTTCACTTGTTTACATGCTTATTTTATCTCTCTATCAATCATTTATTTCAGTTTCTCATTTTTCATGTTGGCTACAATTCTACTTGTATCTTTTCTTATACTAAAAAGACCTGCACAGTTAATTTAAGCACAATGGGATTAGGGCATTGAAGTTCAGATATAGCAGTTTCTCACCCACTTGGTACTTAAAAACCTTCAATTAACCAATTTTATAGTAGTGACTCATATGGGTGAGAGAAAAGGGTCAGTTCAAATTGCGACTGCTGCTCCACATAATTTAGTTGCTCTTGATTTGAGGATGACCTTTTTGATTAACTATACTGTCATAAAGGAAAGACCCTAGGAAGACACTGAGATGGTCAGCCATGAAACAGCTAGATGAAAATAGTCACAATGTTTAATTCTAGTAAGCAAATTTCTCATTGATTTCTAAATGCAGTTGGAATTCTCAACTCACAAGTCACAATGAAAGATTGTATACAAATACATGCACTGTATTTTTCGGAGTATAAGATGCACCGGAGTATAAGACGCACCTTAGTTTTGGGGAAGGAAAACAAGGGGGGAAAATCTGCCTCTGCCTCCCAGCAATTTGCCTCCCAGCAAATAGCAAACAGCAAACAGTACAGATGATATACACTGTTTGCTGTGTATTTCTGTACATGTGTGCCTGACCCATAGAAACAGCAAAGAATTGGAGAAATGTACATTATGGCAGTACGGTAAATACAAAACTTGAAAGGAGGAGACTGGAAATGATGATTAATTTGGGGTGTTAATAAGTCAGGGATTTCCAAACTTGGCAACTGTAAGACTTAGGGAGTTCAGATCCCAGAATTCCTCAGCCGGCTATTCTGAATTCTGATAGTTGAAGTCCACAAGTCTTAAAGTTGCCAAGTTTGGAAACCCTGGCTATAGGTGTAACACCGACCTTGAATTTTGGTAGCCAATAAGATGTCATAGGATTTTCTTGGTTGTAACATGGTAGTGGTATGCCGCTGCCATTTTCTGGGATTTTCAGGACCTTCCCTGCAATCTAGCTTACAACACATAGAGTTGTAGATCTTTAAAAGAGGCTTAAATATTATTATTATCTCTTTTATTCATTAAACATGAAACTCAGTCAACTGAACATTTAAAAATGTGTCACAAATACCATTGACTGGTGCTAATGGTTGATACGGGTTGCTGCCAGCGTCCTAGGTATCAACCAAGTATCTTTTTAAAATATATGATGTTCCGAGTAGCACAGTTTTTTGTAGTTCCACTGGTGTTATTGCAGGAAGCTGCAATTTCTTGATGTGTTTTGTGAAATTCTTGGACATGGTACCAAGTGCCCCGATGACAATGGGTATTACGGTTACATGTTTCATCCATCGCCTTGTAGTTTTGATGGTCAGGTCATGATATTTCATAATTTTTTTCAGTTCTTTTTCTTCGACTCTGGCGTCTCCTGGTACAATGATATCAATAAACTGTATGCTTCAGCCCTCAACAACCATGATATCTGGTGTGTTGTGTTCTAAATGACCATCTGTCTGTATTCGAAAGTCCCACAAGATCATCACCGTCTCATTTTCGGTAACTTTTTCCACTTTGTGCTCCCATGACTAATTGTTGTTGTTGTTGTTGTTGTTGTTGTTGTTGTTGTTGTTGTTAAAATATATTTACCCAGACAATACACTGTTCACCAAGCATTTATGGATGTTAAAGAAAAAAACTATAAATAAATATTTTTTTAAAAAAGGCTTAAACATCCCTGAGGAATATTGTATTTGATAAACACTTCTTTGTCCTGTCCCCCCCCCCTCAAAATACACCTGAAAGTAAAAATGCCAGTCAAGCTGTTTCCTGGTTGGATTTCATGACACTTGTTTTGAATCTCACCTCCTGGGTCTGGCAATAATGCTTTATGGAGGAGTTGTGATTTAGAAGTTCCAAAATGTATCCAATTGGCCTTAGAAATTCAAAATAAAGACCGTTCATCTCAATACATCCTAAAATTCAGGATCATGCCATTTTGATTGGGATGACTTTATCAAAGTTACTCCATTTCAGAAGATGGCTATCTTTTAAATTTAGAGTTATTCATAGAAGGAATTACATACAGAGACACCCAGATATATCTTGTAGAGTAATATCCTTTTTTGATCTTCAGAATTACAGTAGATTACCAAATTAAGTGGAGAATTTGTCACATTTGAAAATACATGGCAGTGCTGAAAGTGAAACTTGTCCTATACTTTGGTCTGATAACTCTTCAGTATGAAAGAATCTCCGTTGCCATTTTAATGTTAACTGCATTTTACAAGAGTACAACAAAATGTATTTATTTTTTGCATAGATTTATGCCCTATCACAATTATTCCAGAGGATAAAATGGATATAAACATACTGGAGCTTCACACCACTGAATTCAGTAGAACATACTTCTGACTAGCTATCTATATATTTGCATTTTGTGCAACTCATATATTCTGTTATTTAGCTTTGTCTCAGAATACACTAGTATTTTCATCTATGGAGAGTTATTTTAATAGACAATTTCAATGTAGCATTTAACTAACTCAAAGTGGGGAAATTGTCCCTGAAGTCATTGAAGCACATCTCACAGCAGTCCCGATCTTCATAGTCAGTGGTGAAGATACTGCAAGTTGTGCTTAACACCATCTGGAGGACTACAGGTTCTCTATTCCTTTCTTATTGTTTATTGTCATCAGTTTCCAGTAAATTTATGTCCCCTTTTCTGTCAAGCAAAAACCTGTTCATCTTGTCCTCTCTTCTCCTGCAAAGACAGCTGCTTCTACCAAGTATTGTGTTATATAGCACACAAAGGATTAACTTAGTCAGCAGCTTATCTCAGTCACCCATGTGCCTACTCAGCAGAATTCACTAGCTCAGCTTTCCAATTCAAAAGGGGAAAAATACTGTTCTGTACCTTTGATTTGCAGATCACAGACCAAAACCAGCCAAAATCAAGTGATTTGGGTCTTATCCAAGGTGTTATATGCAGAGGTTGTGGTGATAGTGGATTATTTAAAGGAAGAATCGGAAATGTAATGCTTCTTCCCAAGTAGTTGAACCTATATTTTTCAGTATTGGCTTTTTGCATTTTTTTTAATGTATCCTCACAATAACAGTTATCAACTGTATTGCTTGTCTTTCTAGATACCTCATCAAAAGTTTGACCCTGGATTATATTCTTTTAGCTATTCCATTATTATACAATGACCATTGTAAGTATGAGTTCTTGATATCACTATTTTCAAATACTGTATATAATTGGAAATGTTGACCACAGAGATCGACAAAGGACAAGCTCTTAAGCTACTTGATTGCTTTAAAACCTAGGCAAACAATACAAGTCATGGTAATGTGAACAATATAAATTGCATCAGTCATCTGAATGCCACAAATTATATAACTGGTGTTATTTGCTAGCTGGTGTTAGGATACTTGCAATGTCACTTGCTCCTCTTGTCGAATGTATGCTCAGGGTCAATATACCAGGGGTGGGTTCCTAACTTTTTTACTGCCACTCTGTGGGCGTGGCTTATTTTGTGGGTGTGGCTTGCCAGCCATGTGAGCGTGGGCCTCGGGAGCTTGGCAGTGGCCGGAGAAACGGGGGGCATTGCCCACCCACAACGCAGCCCCCCGCAGCGGGAGCAGCAAGACCGCGGCAGTGGTTCTTCTAGGAGGCTCCGTCCGGCCTGAATGTTTCTCCCCATTCGATGATCCTAGGCTCCTGCTGCCTGTTCCCCCTCCCCTCAGCAGCTCGAGAAGCCTCAAACATGCGAAAATGCCTAGGATCATTACCGCGCGTTCGTGGCTTCTCGGACTGCTGAAGGGAGGGGAATGGAGATAGCTCCTGCCGCCCATTCTTTCAGCATCTCACGCACTCCCTCAGCCATCCTCCGCTGCTTGGACTCACTGTGGGGTAGGAAGGTAGCGCATGCGCAGTGCCAGAAGCTCGGCTTCTGGGCATGCGCAGAAGAAAATTTTTAAAAACAATTTTTTAAAAAAATTTTTAATGGCGGCGTCCAGGCACCGGCAACCGACCGCACCGGTACTGTGACGTCACCAGCGGGCCGCTACCAGTGCTATAGAGTGGACCGCACTGGTAGGAACCCACCACTGCAATATACTACATCTCAAGATCCATTGCTCTTCCAAAACTTGCTCAGTGTTAGTGTCCAGATATTTTAAGCAGCATGGACCATACGGAGAGAAATTTCAGCAGCTTCTGGAGAGCATTGATTACCCAACTTCAATTAGAGCAGGGGTCCACAAACTCTTCAGCTCAAGTTCATTATGAAGTTTCAGATTATTAATTAACTCCCCCCCCACCTCAAATATTTGCTTTATGGGAATGATGTAATAAATGATGTCACTAACATTATTAGCATTATGAATAATAAAAAAAATATTCCTGCAACAATAACTTTAATGCCACCATTAAACAATATCTGACCATACCAGATCCTTGAGATGAACTCAATAGGTGAATAAAAATGCCAAATACAATCTAAACATCTGGATGTCTGTGCAACAAATCATCATCATCATTATCCCTGCAAATAGGAATAGAATGATCGTGGCAAAAGAAAGCAAATGTATGGCAGTAGTAATAGGTACCTTGGGTACAATCCCAAAACAACTGGAGCACCACTTGAACACCATCAGCATTGACAAAAATCACCATCAGTCAATTATAAAAGGCAGCTTTACCTGGAACAGTTTACATCCTGCAATGCTATATTTAACACCATCAAACAACAACCTCTGTCTATCCCAGGACTTGATAGGTGGATAAAAAATGCCAAATCCAGTCTAAACATGTGACTGCACAATGAACAACAACAACAACAACAACAACAACAACAACAACAACAACAACAACAACAACAACAACAATATAGTGGATGATGTAGAACCTGGAGACAGTATTTACTTATTTACAACAATTCCAGCAGTCTTATTTTCTATTGTAACCCAAATATAGTGTTGGTCATTACATGGGAAAAGACATGAGTCCCAGGCAAGCTGCATACTTACTGTGACATGGAGAGCTGCCAAGAGCAGGCACTATAGAGGGCAAGGGGTGTGCAGGTGCCAAGGGTAGTGAGGTGTCTTGCAGGCAGGTCCTAGGGTTGGCAGGAGGGCTGTTGAGAGCTGTGAGTGGGTGCTATGCAGTGGTGGGTTCCTACCGGTGCGGTCCACTCTACAGTACCAGTAGCGGCCAGCAGATGGCACTATTTGCATGCGACAGCTCTGGTGCCATCTTCGCCGGTCTGTCGTGCGGTGCCATCTTTTTTGGGGAATTTTTGGGCTGATTTTGCTTCCTGTGCATGCACGGAAGCAAAATCTTGCGAGGGGACGCAAGTGCGCGTGAGATTTCAGCAATTTTTTGCTTCCGCGCATGTGTGGAAGGAAAAAAAGCACCAAAATCACTTGTGCATGCATGTCCCCTTGCGAGATTTTGCTTCCGTGCATGCGCAAGAAGCAATATCGTGCGAGAGGGTGCACACGCAGCGCACCGGTAGCACAAAGAACAAGCAACCCACCCCTGGTGCTATGGATGGGTGCTGTGGATGGGTGCTAGTGAGCATTGACATGGTGGGGGATTATTAGGGTGAACATGCATTATGGAGTATGGGTGGGCGAGGGGGAGCTGTGGATTCCTGAAATCTTGTACTCCAAGGTGGGAGTTTGTCAGGAGAAAAAGTTACAGCAGCAATTTACTTGCAGTCTTACCTGATGGCTTCCCCATTGTGTGGCAGCCAGTAGGGAAGGTCACAAGTAGTGATCATGTGACCATGGCTCACTGTGATGTCATAATTGTAAACCAGGGACCTGAGTACCCAGATTGCAATCATACTGCTATGGGGATTCTGCAATGGCTGCAACTTCACGGATCAGTCATAAGTCCTCCTCGTTCGATGCCATAGTAATTTTGAACGGTGCTGACCATCTATTGACTCCATGGATAATCCCATCAATCCCTGAGGGTTAATATTGATCACATGGGCAACCTTGGTTTAGAAAGTATTCATTTCTATTAAGGGGGATGTTTATACCTTCTTAAAAGAGTTTCAAGCAAGTTAAAATTGTATATGATAGAGCTTTTAGTGTCTTCTATTTGCTATTATATTGCATGATTACCAGAGTACAATATAGTGTAAATCAAGAAGTTATGCTTTTGCTTCTGCTGATTTGTGTTTTCAGCACTGGCCTACCCCCTTTAGTGAGTACCTTATTTGAAAGATAGGAAAGTATTCCTGAAGGTTTAATTAGCATAGCTAGCATATCTTTGGATAAAGAAAATGTTGCAGCAGTTTTATATTTCTTAGTGCGCAACCGAAAGAGCCATTGCAATGCTAAAATATTCAAGAAAATGTGCGGCATTAGAATAAATATGTAAAACATCAAGAAAGTGATTTAATCATATACTAACTAAGGGGACTGCTGTGAACATTTCAAAAACGATTCAGAAGTACTTTGGAAGTCAAGGGCAATTCTTTTCTGCTACTTGTTAATGCAACCTGTACTTTCAGGCTTCTGCACAATGTGTTAAGAGTTGAATTAAGTTTAGTAACTTGACTCCTTAAAGCAGTAGCACTTTTTTTTTCAGATTTGGAAACCCGAATAAAAGAGACCCAGCATTTTATTAATAGAAACGATGGCTGTGCTTATGTTCATCAAAACTAAAACATTTCTTATCAGCCTGAGATACTGAATGGTGTTTGATTGATAACATGCTTGATTTTCTTTTGATTATGCTTTAAAAAGTTTTGTATAATTAGGAGTTAAAGACCCAAGGAAATGTGGAAATTAGAATTTTTTTAATTTAATTTAAACTTATTTTATTGAATATTATGCCCTGTACTTTCTCTGGGAAGTCCGGGGGGGGAGGGGAGAAGGGGGGCGGGTAAGGGGGTGGGTTGGGGTTAGGGGGGAAGGGGGGGAGAAAAGAAAAAAATGTTTGTACTTTGTACTAATAAAACTTTTTGAATAAAAAAAACTAAAACATTTCTTGCAAACACTTAAAAAACTATATCTACTACAACTGGCCAAAAATAGTGGTGGGTTCTTAATTGTTAAACCATTTAATTTAATCAATGACATTAGGGTCATTTTCTAAACATATGGTAACAAAAAACCGCTGGGACAACTCATATTGCAGCGGCATATGCTGCAAACCAACAGGCTGTTTGCCAAAGTTGGATTCAGGACAAGTGATGCCCTAAAGACAGTCCAAGAGTAGTGCCTGTCCATCCTTCCACTGTTTTACCAACAAGACATTAAGACTCAATAAGTGATTAAAACTAAAGTTGAGTGAGGCAGTGAAAGAATTAAGGGCATGTTAGCTAGGGGAAAAATCTCTGTGGTGGCCTCTTTTCCTTGCTGCTCACAACACATCCTTTTTTTTCTTAATAGTTATCCAAGGCTGCCGTACGCATCCTTCACAATGCACAATTTTAAAGAGGCAGGGTGAGGGTTAGGGTTTCCCCAAATCCTTCCTGTCTAGTGTTCGAATACATGCAGTCTCCCATCCAGTGTCTCCCATCCAGTATTCAAATACATGTATTATTTTCGTTGCAATTTTGTAGAAAGACGAAGTAAAGTTCTTAAAAATAATCAATGAATATGCTTAGAATGAGTATTCCTGTCAATGATCAAGGATCTGTTTTATGAAGTTTCTGTTGAATTACACCACTATTTCTAAGCACATTTTGTGAATTATTTAGAAGTCTTCAACTTGATTAACTCTTAGACTGTGCTATACTATCAATACTCACATGTGTACGATTTAATTGGCACACTATTGGAAATTAACTCCATCAATGGAGTTAGATAGTATGGAATATAGGTACAGTGCCTACACTCAGTGAATTTGCTATATGTTATAGTATCAGCCTAATCTTTTATTATTTATTGATATAGTTTGATTTGCAAGAAACATATCTATGGACCACAGTGAATCAGTATGTTTTTGCATGTGTTTATATGTGCATTTATCTACCCCCCCACACACAAATATTTCTTGTGCCCATTTTCAATCCATTATATTAAATGAAATTTAGTGTGGACATACAGTATAACTTAAGGATGACCAGGATGTGCATGATAGCAATCTTGTGCATTACAAGCAAATTCATTTAAACTACCCTACTTTTTCTAAGGGGCAACTGCCTTCTGGAACAAGTTCAATGATTAGTATTGGACATAGAAAATGTCCACCCCTCATTGGTCCATGCTCCACGAATTCTGCAAAGCTTATGTTTTAATTTTTTTTCCTGAGACCAGATAACAGTGAAGAAATCAAACTTTTTCTTGTCCTCCAAAAAGGTCTTCAAAAACAGATCTATCACAAACATTGTATAGATTCTTTGGGCAAGAAGACAGTTGAAGCTTGGAGAATAATATTGATTTTAGTGACAAGCAGGAGAAAATTAGGGTGGGCCAAAACCTTTTATAAAAACTTGTATTTAGTCTGTGTTTTTATACTGAATGGATAAAGAATTTCAAGATTTCCATATCTGTGTGGGTAAGCATGTCTTCCCCTTCCATAGATACAAAATATTAAATCTTTATATTTTTGCATGATCCTTAATTAACTTGTTCCTGTTCCATGGAAAGTTATTTGCTCGTGATATTTAGTCAGTCTTTTTTTCTATAAAAATAAGTCAAGTGATTTAAGCAGCAGGGAGCGGAGCATTACATTAATGTGCATTCTGGTAAGCAAAATCAAAGTTGGGGGAGAGGGAAACAAGATGCCACCTCATGGCTTTGTGTCATCAGCGTAATGCTGCTAGAAATGTCCCACTTACATTATTTGTTACAATAAATAAAGCAGGCCCCAGAATTCTCTAGGTCTGCTTACTATATAGTCATTCCTGGAAATGTAATAAACTTGGATACATTTAAGAAATTCAACAAACATGCAATCAGTAAGGGTTTAAATATGAAATGTTCACCAAATCCATTATGAAAGGAAGTATTTGGTGGTCTCTTTAATTCTCATTACAGACATTACCCTATTTATGAACAGATTATGTACCAAGAGGCTATTCATAAGTCTATTTTGTTCACAAGTTCAATAAGCATAACAAATATGCACAGTGCAAATCTTGCCTTGCATGGGTAAGAGGTCCAGTGGGCTTTGGGTAGTGACAGGACAGGGCATGGTGTCTGGTATTCTGCATACCGTATTTTCCGGAGTATAAGACGCACCTTTTTACCCCCTAAAAGAGGGTGAAAACTTGGATGCGTCTTATACACCGAATGTAGCCCCACCCACCCAGCCACCCCCACCCTTTGGCCTCTGTCTTCCAGCAATTTACCTGCTTGCAGGAAAGAGGGAAGAGCCTTTAAAGCCAAGCAAGTCAGTAGCAGTTTCCCGAAAAACAGCTGATTAGGTTTGCCACGTGGAAAAATGAAAGTGAAACTAACTGCAAAGAGGCAAATAGCTGGGAGAGATTAGACACGCAGGTTTTTATTTTTGCTGAACTGGCTGCAAAGGGGTAAGTGAATAACTATAAATGTCTGTAGAATGCTCAAATTATTAGACTTATTTTTTAAAGACTGCTTTATTATTGTTCTAGAGCTAGGAATCTCCAACCTTGGCAACTTTAAGACTTGTGGACTTCAACTCCCAGAATTCAACAGCCAGCTTTGTTAGCTTTGCTGGCTGTGAAATTCTGGGAGTTGAAGTCCAGAAGTCTTAATGTTGCCAAGGTTGGAGATCCCTGTACATCTAGACAACTTAACAAAATAAAGAAGCTTTTTAAATAAATGCTTGCTCTGAAGAGGCCCAATGCTATTGTATCTTCTTTTAAATAATAGAGAATAATGTATACTTCCAGAAAATTTAATTAATTTTAACAGCTCTGTACAAGTATAGTATGAAATGTAACAGTGTCCTGTTTGGTATTAGAGTTTAGTTACCTTGGAGTAGATCTAGTTAAATAATTGGGAGGAGTTAGTGTGACTACATTTAAGAAAACTTTCTGGCATAATGTACATTTCTCCAATTTTTTGCTATTTCTATGAGTCAGGCACACATGCACAGAAATACACAACAAACAGTGTATATCATCTGTGCTGTTTGCTGTTTGCTGTTTGGCAAATTGCTTGGAGGCAGAGGCTTTTTTCACCTTGTTTTCCTCCTCCAAAATTAAGGTGCGTCTTATACTCTGAAAAATACGGTATGTAATATGGCATGCTGGAAGCTGTTCCTTCCCTACCTTCTCCCAACTTTCTTTCCTGCTTTCCTTCATTGCTGCCCAAGCTTCACTAGAGCAATCAGGTTTTGCTGTAATGTTCTGCTTGTATGGGATTAAAAGTGTGTTGCCTGTCTGCAACTTTGGGGTTGGGGAAAGGCAGGGAGGGCTAGATTTCTGCTGTATCTGCATTTTGTCAATAAGAACAAACCTGGCAGACCGGACATGATTTCCAAGTGCAGATAAGTTTGTTCATGTTGGCAAAGTTTGCAACTCAAAAGGTTGTTAGTAATGTCTGTAATGGCAAGAAAAGAAAATTGGAGATAAATCCTAACTATAACTGCAACGCGATGCATATCAAAATATTCATGGTTAGAACTGTATTGTAAATATCCAAATTGCCAGTACCTGAAAAAGGAGAACTTGACATCAATCAGATATCCTAATCTCCAGAATTGTAAATATCTTTCGGAGATGTTGATTTTGATCTAGGAAAAACAAATGTTTTAAGAAAGATAATTAATATCTGACAGTAAGTACTGACTTGACTAAGGCTGTTTGTCTACTACCTTGCTCTGGTAAGATAGTTTATCACTGACATTTCCAGGCATGAAATTTAATATCATTGTTTGATGTAACTGGGAAACGATTTTTCCTTCTTCACCTAACAGCTTCTACTTCACCTCCAAATCTCTGGAAACTGCAATTCCACCCCAATACCTCCAACCCTCCCTCTCGCAGTGCCTGGAGGTTGTTAGGGGCTGGATTGAAACTAAACCCCTGCAAGACTGAGTAGCTCTGGGTTTGGTGTTCATTGGCTTAGGGAGAATTGCCATCTTTGGTCTTGGATGGGGTGGCACTACCCCAAACAGACTCTATGCATAATCTGGGGGGGGGGGGGTTCTGCTGGACTCACGACTGCGGATTGTGTGCCAGTTACGCCCTTTCCTGGACCAACAATCCCTACTCACAGTCAGTCATGCCCTAGTCACTTCCCGTCTTGACTATTGCAACACGCTCTACATGGGGCTGCCCTTGAAGAGCATCTGGAAGCTCCAGTTGGTGCAGCGGCCTGCATGGTTTTGTGCAGACCCTGACGTGCACATGTATCACCTCTCCTGCAGGAGCTGCCTTGGCTGCTGGTTTGCTTCCAAGTGCAATTCAAGGTGGTTGTGACCTTTAAAGCCCTTCATGGCTTGGGACCAGGTTATCTGAGAGACTGTCTCTTGCTTGTCACATCTACCTTACCCATCAGAGCGGGGAGGCAGGGAATGCTGCGGGTCCCATCCCTGAGGAAGATACACCTGATGGGACCCAGAAAAAGGGCCTTCTCCATGGTGGCTCCCTTTCTCTAGAACATCATTCCCCCAGAGATTAGAATGGCCCCCACTCTAATACTCTTCAGGAAGGCACTGAAGACCTGGTTCTGCCTGCGGACCATGGGAACCCAGAGCGGGATGGAGCCCATTAAATGGCTCATGTGATCTGCTATTGCCAGGGCGGGTGGTGGGTGGTGGGGGTGATATTATTATATTATACTATATTAATTTATTTGATTCTTTTTATTAGTTTTATTGTTTTAAATGTGGTTTTATTCTCTGTAAGCTGACTTGAGTCACCATGGGCAAATAGGCAGCAATACAAATTCAATAAATAAATAATAAATAAATAAATAACCCAAATGCCAATTAATGAAGAATTTTAACAGTACAGGATTCTCTAAAATATTTTTGTCCTACATGAAGCCTTTGAAATATGACCAATCAAACCTGTTTTACACTTAAACTCTTACTGCATAAAAATCGTTACAAAATCTGTGTGCCCACTTATGTTGAAAGCAAAGTTTAGGACCAATGCTGTGAAAATACTTACAAACATACATTGTCATCCCATTTTTATCTTTTACAGAGCTACAGTCCTCCTTAAAAAACTGCTTCCGACAGTGACCATTTGTAAACAGAACAATTATGAAAAAGTCAATTGCAACCAGTGTCCACATTTACCACCTTCACAACATCTCTCTCTGTTATGTGTTCAGCATTATAGTCAATATAAACTGTCCTATGTCAGACCCATTTCTCTCTCTCTCCACCCCCTTGGTAGAGCAGAGAGAAGCCTAGACAAGCTATCCCTTCTTGAGATGCTTTTCTCTGCTGCTGTACAACACTTCATAAATGTGCTTCTGCAAGTTAACAAGCTGAGCTCTATGACCTTAATTAGTTGATTAGAATCTTCCAGTGGCTCACAGCTGCTACCTAAAATAGACAAGACTCTAATCAATTTCACACTAAGTGGCTTGTAGCTCACAGCTGGGAGAACTGTAGATCAACATTAGTGTACTTCCTTTGATGCATTCTCCCCATTGTGTGCCTACTTACTTTCTTGTAATCTCTTCCTCTCCAATGAATGCAAGTATAAACATTAATTCTTTCTTTGCAAATTATCCCAGTGCTGGGTTGAACATTCCTAAAAGCTAGGGAAGGGGGAAAGGGTCTATAGGATTTGCCCTGTTACTTGACTTTCTCATTATTCAAATTCCAGAAAACTTCTCCACCACTTATCTGACTGTTTGGGATTGTATCCTTTTGATGCTATAAAGCAGAGGTGTCAAACTGGTGGCCCATGGGCCGCATGCGTCATGCACAGGCCACACCCACCCCAGCTCCACAAAGGGAAAAAACGTTACGATACGGCAACGTGATGCCATGAGTTTGACACCCATGCTGTAAAGCAAAGGAAACCTGAAGTAATAAGCAAAATTATGGTCACACATGACTTTTTACTTAGTCATTGTTGATCACTGAGTTGCTGGAACCAACTGCTATTGCTAAACAAGGACTACTTTCCTTGCTAAATCACAGTGACTGAATGTGAATAGTAAATAGGAAAAGGACTGCACTCATATTTATCCCCAGATCTGTGCTTAACTAAGAAGACAGCAAGGGGTTTTTGTAGAATTATTGTGCATATATATATATATGGCATTATCTGATAAAATCTTCAAAAGTGAAATAATTCCAAAATCAGCCCTTATAAGGTGTGACTTACTCCTTGTGCACCTTCTCAGCTCCTTTCTATGTTTACTCTCAATTTTTCTGAGCTTGCAAGCAATTCACAGCCCTATTAATGAAACAATGGAGTAAAATACTTGGGTCCCTACAGAAGTCACCTTTCTTGACTTCTCCTGTGAACAAACTCTAATCAACTTGGCTGTTGGAGTTGAGACACAGGAGCTGAATAGTAAAATTGAAATTAAATGTCAAACTGTTTTACTGTTTTAATTAATTTAATTCTCCCCCCCCCCCATCTTTACTGTGGGATCAAGTGTAGCATTTTCTCGTTTGCTGTTTAACAAGTAAAATTGAAGATAACACTGCAATATATGCTTCTCATTTCTGTTGTCAGTCAGAAATATTTTCTTCAAGCTTAAAATTCATAAAAAGATCAAATTACCATCACATTCTACATCTAGACCTTCTAATAAATGACAGCACGCTATGATCTTTGTCTCTGCCTAATTTCCATTCTCATGGTTGTCTTCTGATTACCCTGGAAATATCACTGTCTGGAAATAATATGATTTATCATATGAAGATATGGTTCTAGAATTGAATATGGATAATGCTAATCTTTTGAGTATTGTGTCTCCACCTAACCTGATGCTGAAAGTGGATGGAATATCATATATTCTTAACTTTTGCAGAACTGCCTTAGAGGGATGGCATCGGAAGAACTTTCATAAATAGGATATCAGGGGCGGGTTCCTAATTTTTTTACTGCCACTCTGTGGGCATGGCTTATTTTGTGGGTGGGGCTTGCCAGCCATGTGAACGGGTGGGCGTGGAGCTTGGCAGTGGCCAGAGAAGTGGGGGGGGGGCATTGACCACCTGCAACGCAGCCCCCCGCAGCGGGAGGAGCAAGACCGTGGCAGCGGTTCTTCTAGGAGGCTCTGTCCGGCCTGAATGCTTCTCCCCATTTGAAGCCTCAAATGTGTGAAAATGCCTGGGATCATCACCCCGCATTTGTGGCTTCTCGGACTGCTGAAGGGAGGGGAACTGAGATAGGTCCTGCCGCCCATTCCCCCTCCCCTCAGCAGCTCGAGAGGCCTCGAATGTGCAAAAATGCCTAGGATCATCACTGCACGTTCGTGGCTTCTCGGACTGCTGAAGGGAGGGGAATGGAGATAGCTCCTGCCACCCGTTCTTTCAGCATCTCACGTGCTCCCTCAGCCATCCTCCCCTGCTTGGACTCACTGTGGGGTAGGAAGGCAGTGCATGCGCAGTGCCAGAAGCTCAGTTTCTGGGCATAAGCAGAAGAAATTTTTTTTAAAAATTAAAAAAAAAATTTTTAAAAATGGTGGCGCCCAGGCACTGGCAACCGACCGCACCGGTACTGTGACATCACCAGCGGGCCGCTACCGGTGCTATAGAGTGGACCGCACCAGTAGGAACCCACCACTGTAAGGATATGGGTAATATATTTCAAGAGAAGGGGGCATTTTTTTCATTTTGTAACTTAAAGATTGATGTCAAAAGATATGCACTGTTTCCATGGGACATTACATCCAGCAGTGCTGCTAGCTGCTGCATAGAAAGGAAGGAAATAAAAAGGTAAAGATTGGAGCGAAATAATAATAATAATAATAATAATAATAATAATAATAATAATAATAATAATAATAATAATAATAATAATAATAATAATAATAATAATAATAATAATAATAATAATAATAACTCAATACTTTGGAGTATAAGATTTTGTCATCATATTCTGGCAAATATTTTGAAATCTAGAATTCTTCTCTCTAGCTGCCAGCACCGAATACTATTATGAGAAGTTAGAACAATACTAAGCTTGCTTAGAGCTTAGCATGTTTTTTTTAAAAAAAACTAGTCTATTTTGAACCAATATAGTAAACTATGTTTACGAAAATGGCTTAAGTAGGATTTCCAGACATCAGGCAAAAAGGAGGACATGTCCTGATTTTGGTCTTCATACCCTCCTTGAGCTGCTTGAGCTGATGCCTGAATTTGACAAGGACTAAATCAGTTACTTGTTGAAGGCTTTTGGTCTCTTAGCCAGCTCTAGCTGAAACTAAAGCTCAAATACTTAGACTACCATAGGAGAAGACTTATTGGGGGGGGGGACTTACATTGAGAAAGATTGAAGGCAAAAGGGAGAAAGGGATGAAAGAGGATGAGATGCTTAGATAGTGCTATTGACTCAATGGGCATGGTGGATTCTGTGAAACTGTGAAGGATGGGGTGTGTGTGCTGTGGTCCATGAGGTTGTGGGGAGTCAGACACGACTTAGTGATTGAACAAAATAACAACCAGGTCTAGCACATTTCTGCTATTGAAAACCAGTCTTTCTGTGGCTGGAAGCAGTTAATTTCATATACAGGTAGGACTAAGTATATTTCTTTTTATTCTAGTAATTTTTATCTCAGATGCCAAGAAAGTTGGTATGGCCTCCTTTTCTCCCCGGTTGTTCTCTTTTCAATTGCCCATGTTCTCCTTTGCCTGTTTGGATATCTGGGAAGCCTTATTTTTCTGAGTATAAGACGCACCTTTTTACCCCCCAAAAGAGGGTGAAAACTTGGGTGCATCTTATACACCGAATGTAGCCCCACCCACCCAGCCACCCCCACCCTTTGGCCTCTGTCTTCCAGCAATTTACCTGTTTGCAGCAAACAGGGAAGAGCCTGTAAAGCCAAGCAAGTCAGTAGCAGCTTCCCAACCTACAGCTGATTTGCCACGTGCTAAAATGAAACTGAAACTAGCAAAGAGGCAAATAGCTGGGAGAGACACACAGATTTTTATTTTCTGCTGAACTGGATGCAAGGGGGTAAGTGAATAACTATAAATGTCTGTAGAATGTTCAAATTATTAGACTTATTTTTTAAAGACTGCTTTATTATTTGCTTTGCTGGCTATGGAATTCTGGGAGTTGAAGTCCACAAGTCTTAAAGTTGCCAAGGTCAGAGACCCCTGTAATCTAGACAACTTAACAAAATAAAGAAGCTTTTTTAAATAAATGCTTGCTCTGAAGAGGCCCAGTGCTGTTGTATCTTCTTTTAAATAATAGAGAATAATGTATACTTCCAGAAATTTTAATTCATTTTAACAGCTCTGAGCAAGTATAATCTGAAATGTAACAGTGTCCTGTTTAGTATTAGAGTTAAACCCTGACTTACCTTGGAGTAGATCTATTTAAATAATTGGGAGGAGTTAGTGTGACTACATTTAAGAAAACTTTCTGGCATAATGTACATTTCTCCAATTCTTTGCTATTTCTATGGATCAGGCACACATGCACAGAAATACACAGCAAACAGTGTATATCATCTGTGCTGTTTGCTGTTTGCTGTTTGGCAAATTGCTTGGAGGCAGAGGCCTTTTTTCCTTGTTTTCCTCCCCCCAAATAAGGTGCGTCTTATACTCCGGTGCGTTTTATAATCCGAAAAATACGGTAGGTTTCTTTCTACTTATATAAAACATTATAAGATTCTTATACTGCTTGGTGCAAATCATTCAGGGTTATCCACTTTGGAAAGGGGGTAGATAAAAAACAACCACCGCAAGACAAAGTTATGACTGCACAAAGTCTTGCCACTTTCTTTTATCTCATGCATGTAAAAAGAGGATGGGGCATTGATCACAACAGATATAACTGTCATTGACTTTTTTCACTTTCATCCTGCCACTCCCCGACAATCTGGAAATCATTGTCAGTTTTTTTCTAAAATGAATTGCTTTATTTTAAATCACTATTTTTTTTCTAAAAACTCTGATGCATAAAAATTAATGGTATATTATATTTAAGGCCTTGATTTTAGTGCCAAATTATATAATTTAATTACAAATAATGTATAAATATTTTATTGTGGCTAAAATTAAGCTCACATCATCTTTTATTTCCTATATTGTTATTGCAGAAAATTGAATTGCAATGCAGCTCGAAGTAGGTTTGAGTGACGTTCCCATTTTGTCTTATTCTTCAAATGAGTATTTCCATTTTAGCAGCTAGTCTGATTCTCTTTTCCAGAAGACAATAACTCAGCTTTCTATTTTCATCCCATAAACTAAAAGAAAAGAAAAAAGTGGGGTTGGGATGACAATATAAAACAGAACATGTCAGGATATTGAATATGAATGTTATCCCCAAGAAAAATTCTGTTATAACAGGTCATACAATGATTTAAAAGATGTTACATTTGGAATGAGCTATAAATGATCTTCTCAACAAAATTCATAGTATATAAACTTGCAAGTCCATGTTAGTTAAATATGCAGTTAACTGTGAAATAAAATAAAGTATTGGTTGGAAAAAGAATTGCATAGTTTGTTTTTATACTTTGTTCATGCCCCCCAAAAAATATGCAGGTCAATGCAATGAAAAAAATCCTAAAATAGATATAGAGATTCAGAATCAATAAGGTTTAAAATAAAGCATTGGAAATTGTCCCTCACTCAAATAATTCTGTGACACTTGGCAAATCTGGTGTAAGTTTGAAAGTCATATCTTTCAGAATAAATAACACTTTTTAAATATATTCTCAGATAAATTAATTTATTTGGTGTTGATGTACTATGACAGCTCCTTAGCAGGGTCTGTCTGTTATTACTGTATACTGATTTAGTTCTACTTAAAGGAGAAAAGTATATTTTCCTGTGATAACATAAGTTTTGTTAAACAGCCCAGAAATCAAGAATGAAAACTGGTAAAAACACCAACAACAACCTGGATCTTTTCATTTTCATTTTCATCTTCATCTGACTTGTTTACCAATGTCAATATCAAGTAATGTTATGCTCAATTAGTTCATGGTATCTCCATGTGAATCAATGTGCTAGGCAAATACCAAATAGTAATGGCCCAATTAACATACACCAAGGTTATTAAATTAATCCTACAACATACCTAGTGTTTAATTATGGCCCATCAAGTTGCTTTCTATTCCTAGTGACCACATAGATAGATTTTCTCCATGGCAATCTATCCTTAGCCTGTTCTTTCAAGTATCCCAATGGTGCACCCATCACCACAGTAATGGAGTCCATCCAGTTTGCAACTAGTTGTCCTCTTCTTTTTATTTCTACTTTTCTCAGCATTAGAGACTTTTCCAGAGATACTGCATAACGTGTCTGAAGTAGGTTAATTGATGTGAATGGAAGTAAATATGCATGTTCCAGGATAATGTTGTAGAAATCCAATCTGAGTTAGTCATGGGACCAAAGGTTTATTATTTCAAGCTTTCAGGGTTGTGTTGGAGCTCATCATCAGGGGACTTCTCTCTCTGCAGAATATGTGCATCAGATTGTTCTTCATGTTGTATTTATATAGTTGCTGGTTATATGTAGTTTTTAATTGTTGATTAAGGTGTTAATGGCTGGCTATTAAATTGTTAATTATTGTTACCTTGTGCCACCCTGCCCTCGGCTCCTAAGTACCTGATAGACTGGTGGTAAATCAGCATCCCTATTGACTGACAAGGGGCACGTTTCCCAAGTTTCAATTATTTTTCTGGCTATGTTTGTTCCTACTCAGCCAACAATCATAATACAATTGAGTACATGTACTTGTTCATTGCAATATGAGGCTACCAATAAGTTTGGCAGTTTGAGCCTGGTCATTTGTTCCTCAAGTGAGAATTCTGGGTTGATTTGTTCAGTGATCCATTGGTTTGTTTCTTGGTTGTCCATGATATTTTCAGGAATCTTCTTCCACATCACTTCTTTAGTCCAACTTTCATCTCTGTTGAGTATTTATTTATTTATTTATTTTATTTATTTATTTTATTTATTTATTTGTCAAACATGTACAGGACAGTAATTGTTTGTATAAACATAACATAAGTAAAAAGTTCGATAAAGAGGACAATAGGACAGTAGGACAGGGATGGTAGGCACAGTGGTGTGCTTATGCACGCCCCTTACAGACCTCTTAGGAATGGAGTGAGGTCGACTGTAGACAGTCTAAAGTTAAAGTTTTGGGGGTTTGGGGAAGAAACCAGAGTCAGGTAGTGCATTCCAGGCATTAATCACTCTGTTGCAGAAGTCGTATTTTCTGCAGTCGAGTTTGGAGCGGTTTACATTAAGTTTGTATCTATTGCATGCTCATGTATTGTTGCGGTTGAAGCTGAAGTAATCATTGACAGGAAGGACTTTTTGATATATGATTTTATGAACTACATTTAGATCAGATCGGAGGCGACATAGTTGTAAATTGTCTAATCCCAATATTTCAAGTCTGGTGGAATAAGGTATTCTATTGTGAGCAAAGGAGTGGAGGACTCTTCTTGTGAAATATTTCTGGACTCTCTCGATTATATTAATGTCTAATATGCAGTGCGGGTTCCAGACAGGTGAGCTGTATTCCAGAATTGGTCTAACAAATGTTAGACCAATTCTGTTTATACTATAGATATAATATAATAATATATAATATAATATATAATATACTATAAATATAATATAATATAATATAAATATATTATAAATGTTAGACCAACAGGGGATACCTTGGCTAGCATGAGCCTGTTCTTTGTAGGTATAGCTACATTGTAGTTTTCAATATCTTTTACAAGGCTGTCATGGCTGTCATAGCAAGTCCTAGCCAGTGGTGTATTTCCTGGCTACTTGTTCCTTTGCTGTTGTTGTCCTATCAGTTGTATATATCTATGATAATTGGGAAAAGATGTAGTATTATAAAACATCTTGTTAACATTTCTCTGGTCCAAGGGCTCATGGCATCGCAGGTCCTTCCTGGAAATCTATCCAAATAATACCTTTTAAATTCAGTCAGTGTGACTGTGTTGCAGAAATGTTAAAAAAGACATTTGGTTAGTTTTTGGTCAGTTTTTGACTGTATGTGGTAGGATCAAGAACCATGAGTGATGTGAAGTCACCCAGTTACATGTTTGTCTACTCCTACAAGTAGAAGTCAAAGTTGTAGAACAGGAAAACATATTTCCTGTAGAATAATGAATGTCATGTTGTGTCATGTCATGTCATGCCACGTTATGTCATGTCATGTCTGGTTTGTTACATGCTTTTCATTTATAGGTGTTATTGTGGAAAGGAAAAGGACAGCTTTTTGTAGTTCTCATCTCAACTATATTATAGTTTTTAATACAGCACTTTTGATTCACCATCATTCCTAACTAATTGAGCCATCAGTTTTATAGGTATAAAGAGCACTTTAATAACTTAGGGATAGGAATGGGAGCAAAATTTCCTTCACATTTTAATGTAAAGTTATTCACTTCACATATTCAGCCTTATTTGTGAAGTAGGCTTCAGTTATTTGAAGAAATCCACACGTTTCCAAATTTGCAATAGTTTCCTTAACTCAAAATGCCTTGAGAAATGATGTGTTAGGGGAATTATGAATATGAACACACAATATGTTATATTAGGAAGAAAAAAACTTTCAAATGTGTATATAACAATATCTATTTAAAATGTTTTATATAAATACAAATGCACTCTGTATGTGTGTGTGTGTGTGTGTGTGTGTGTGTGTGTGTGCATGTGTGTGCGTGTGTGTGCGTGTGTGTGCGTGTGTTTGCAAAGGCTTAAGGCTGGAAAAATGACAAAGGAAAATAGCAATGTAAGCCTTCATAGGTGACAACCAGAAGCTTGAAAATGCACTTGGGTGCCTCCTGAGGCTCACTGAAGCTTACAGAGGGATAATTTAATGTGAATGTTCTGAAGGGCACTCAAAACTCCCTGTGCCTCTTATTCTGGACCAATTGCAACTTCTCAGTCTCATGAAGACTACATGATAGGAATCCATTTGGAAGATGACTAAGGGATAAGTGACCACGATTAGGACCTCCTGATCCAGCAAAGGGCACAACTGCATACGGGACGAATCTAAGTTGCTGCTGGCCATGGCTGTCACCTGCTCCTTGAACAAGAGCTGCAAGTCCAGGAGGATTCCCAAGTTATAACTTGTTCTTTTGGGGACAGTTGTGCTCTTTCCTGGGTGCAACTTTGAGAATTAAAAAGAGCTGAGTCAGTCCTGCCCCGTCAAGACTTTGACAGCCTTCAGATACTGAGAAAGAGTTTCAGTAATATCACTTGCTTGGTTTGGGGTACAGATGTAGATCTGATGATGATAGTTAACCCTGGGCCTGCAGATGATCTCACCTGGTGATTTCATGTAGATGTTAAACAGGATCAAGAGAGACTTGAGTTCTAAGGAGCCACATGAGAATGGAGTATTGATCCAGACCTTTTCCTCTTTATTACCATCAACTAGAATTAGCCTTGGAAGAAGAAGGAAGGAAGGAAGTTAGGAAGGAAGGAAGGAAGGAAGGATATCAATGTTGTATCCATCCCTTCTGAAACAGTCCAGAAGCATACCACAAACTGTGTTATTGGAAGTTTATAAGAGATTTAAAAAAAGGAAAGATGTAGCACTGCCTAGTCTGTTCAATCATAGATCATCCACAATCACAATCAATGCTATCTCGGTCCTCTACTCAGGCCTGACACTTGACTGGAAAGGGTTCAGACCATCTATTTCCTCTAGGCTGAACTTATAACTGACAATAATTTTCAACCAAAGTTTATTTTGGGGTATATATAACCTGAAAATATAGTGGAATTTCCCCATCATCTTTCATTTAAGAATTGAAATAAATATTTCATTATTCATTGCATTATTTTTATATGCAAGTATTTCATTTTATTTAATATTTTGTTCACTAAATGCAACAAAATGCAATCTTATGTATACAACTCCATGGACACATTTTTGTATGTGGTGGTTGACCCAAATGCTACTTTTTCCATATCAAAGTAAGAGCATAGTCCAAATGGAATCAAGAGAGTATGAAGAAAAAATACACACACAATGTTTTTGACAATCCTTGTTTTGAAATATGATAGGTTAATTTTATTTATTCAGTTCTTTTTCTTCCCTTTTGTTAATATCTCTCTGTTTTAAGAGAAATATTTATATCTCTATCTCATTGATTTGACATACTTTTATATTCAATGACATGATGATCATAATTATAGTTAATATACAATTATTGATTGAATTAGGAAAATTTCTGTATTTATGCATCATTTTAGAAAAATGCTGCTTATATTTATATTAAACATATACAATTTACACCAGTTTCATCTGTCCATTTCACTACATATTCACCTGCTGTTCATATGCCAACGTTCTATCAAATGTTTGATATTATGCTGTTGTAAAAGCTGTGATATGGTAGGTAGGTAGGTAGGTAGGTAAATTGATATGGTAGGTGGCTAGCTAGGTTTGGGAAGGGGGAAAGAGGAAGGAAAGAAAGAAAGAAAGAAAGAAAGAAAGAAGGAAGGAAGGAAGGAAGGAAGGAAGGAAGGAAGGAAGAAAGAAAGAAAGAAAGAAAGAAAGAAAGAAAGAAAGAAAGAAAGAAAGAAAGAAAGAAAGAAGGGCAGGCAAGAAATAAATCTTAACATTTAAATTTCCATGCCCTGATCTTCTGCACTATATACTAACTATTAATAGCAATAAATGCTATTAAATGCTAAATAGTTAGCAAAAAGGCTCTGTATTTTTACCCCTTTTTCTTATCTAAAAGACATTTTCTTATTTCAGATAATATGCTTTCTGTTTTAAAGTGATATTTTCGGCATGGCTATTGATCAGTTGCTCCTTCCTTCCTTCCTTCCTTCCTTCCTTCCTTCCTTCCTTCCTTCCTTCCTTCCTTCCTTCCTTCCTTCCTTCCTCCTTCCCTTCCCTTCCCTTTTCTTTTTCTGTACTTCAGGTAGTTCCCTATAGGACAGTTTCCCCATAATGAAAATATGATGGTAGAGAGAAAGCAGAAACTGAGACTTTTCCAATATCAGCTGTTTCCTAAGTATGGCTTATTATTTTTCTTTCATGTCAACACCAGCCAAGAATACTTGTATAAAAATTATAAAATAAAATTTAGCAATTCTGTCTCCACACATTCTTTCTGGTGTATAAAGCTATCTGCAATCCAACCAAAAAGAAGCAATCCTATTACTGATTCTAAAAAGCTTTGGTTATTATTTTCCACTGTACCAGGTTTTATGCTACAGTAGAATGAGTATTCAAATATTCAGTTGGTTTACCCCAACTTTTGAAGCATAGATTTTCAGAAATATTTCATTCTAAGCACTTGGAGACAATAAATTGATGAAAGGCATAGGATTCTCTTGCATTTTCCCAGCTTGCCTAGAAAAAAGTTACAATGTCAATATACTTTCCATGTAGAAGTATATAATACATTTCTGTGTTGCATTTTACATTTGCTAGCTCAGAGTAGATTACTTTTAACAAGATGGTTGTAACTTCTTCTTCTAGCAAGGCACACTTGCTCTTAAAAAGAAGAGGAGGAGAAGAAATGTAAGAGGTGCAATAATTTCTTATGTGGATCGACACATATTCCAGAGTATACTATTCATGATGACTTTAAACATAGATGTTTGCATTTTTCTAATATGGCTGCTTACATAAAACAGCAATTGTCTCATTCTCTGCAATCCAAAACATCTCTGCAAGAACATGTTGTTGTATCTGTACACAAAATCTCTTCTGAAGACAACATAACATACTGTCTAGGGACTGATGACAAGATTTTGAAACTAATGGTGAGATTTTAATTGGCTGTAATTCAAATGTACAACACATATTTGATGTGGGATAATTATACAAGTAGGGACCAGTATTATCTGAATATCCCTTGGACCTTTTTTAGGAAACTAGAATTAGTTCTTCTAAGGCTGGCTGTACATTTTTTTTTACAAATTAGCTAGATGTGCAAATAGCATTTATAAGCAATTCTCTAGAAGGCACATAAACTAAACATTTTAATGAACACATCTTTTTATAAAGATGATCCCAAAGGGCTTTTCAAAATATACTGGGCATTCTTAAATAATGTAATTTTACATCATTACTAACCCCTTAGCCTTTCTTGAAGAATGTTTAACTTGAATAAATATAATTCTTATCCCCAACTGATCACAGGCCAAATGCAACTAGCTATACATGTTTATATCCCTTTTTATTATTTCTTTCATTAAAAAGGGCAGCTTCCTTATACCAACTTAAACTATTGGTCTACCCAATTCAGTATTGTCTATACATGGAAACTATTCAAGGAGAGAAGCAACCTAGACAGGGGTTTGTTGTGGATCGTTCTACTGCTGGTTCGCTCAGGGTCGCGCTGGGCGCATGTGTATGCTTTGCACGCGTGCCCCCCTCCTGCAGCAATAAAAAAATAGCTTCTGCACAAGGGCAGAAGCAAAAATTAGCTTCTGCGCATGCGCAGAAGCAAAATCCAAAACAGCAGTGCCCACGGACCGGCACCGACAGAACCGGCTCCATGACGTCATCACTGCTTTACTAATGGTTCTAAAGAACCAGTTAGAACTGGTAGGAACCCACCTCTGAATCTAGAACTAAGGAGAAATTTCCTGACAGTTAGAACAATTAATCAGTGGAACAACTTGCCTCCAGAAGTTGTAAATGCTCCAACAGTGGAAGTTTTTAAGAATAGATTGTCATTTGTCTGAAATGGTATAGGGTTGCCTACCTAAGCAGGGAGTTGGGCTAGAAGACCTCCAAGATCTCTTCCAACTCTGTTATTCTATTCTATTCTATTCTATTCTATTCTATTCTATTCTATTCTATTCTATTCTATTCTATTCTATTCTATTCTATTCTATTCTGATAATATCTCTCCAAGATTTCAAATAATTACACCCCCCCTTCTGTCCTTTCTTTCTCGTGTTTCTTTTTTAATTTACCAATGTAAATTGGTAATTTACCATCAAATTGCAAAGTCTTCAGGCTAGGTTTTTCCCCCTGCTTAAAATTATTTGCAGTAAATGATATGCCTTGTTATTGAATGAAGGAGATTCTGAGATTCTGTGAATGAAGTAATCATAAACACATATATATATATATGTGTGACACCAGCATGATGATGATGAATGAGACGTCATCGAAACGTCGTCAAGACACTTCCAATTTCACGCGGGATATATATATATATATATATATATATATATATATATATATATATATATATATATATATATATATATATATATATATATATATATATATATATATATATATATATATATATATATATATATATATATATATATATATATATATTATATATGTATATATATATATGTATATATGTATATATGTATATATATATATATATATATATATATATATATATATATATATATATATATATATATATATATATATATATATATATATATATATATATATATATATATATATATATATATATATATATATATATATATGACAATTACAATTTATACCAGTGTTTCTGAAATTTAGCAAATTTAAGTTGTGTGGCCTTCATCGCTGGCTGGTGAATTCTGGGAGTTAAAGTGCACACATCTTATAATTGCTGAGTTTGAGAAGCACTGATTTAAACAAAGACTACAATAACTACAATAACCACAGAAACATTACAACTAATGTATATATCATAACATATATTGGTAAGGAAACCTCTTTGCACCAAATAACCACCTTTCACTCAGACAGCTACAAAAGAGCTACAAAGAATTCCTTGCATTTATTCAAAACATGCAGTACTTTCTTTTCACACGTACAAGGAAAGACATAATACATGACTATTAGATGAAGAAAGGAAATGTGAAGCAGTCACCAACCTCTAAACCTGCTTTTGGTACCCTAAAATGAAATTATTGTATGGTTTTCCCCGGACAAAACTCTGCTGATTTATGTACATACATGGTTTAAAATTTATGACAAAGTTGCAAATAATTTCACTGTATATTAAAGAGAGATCAATAAGAGGCAGCTTTTGTAGACATACGTCGGATCTATAATTTGAATCTTTTTATGTGTTTTCAGCTACCGTCCCTGTGACTAATTGTGTAAAATTCAAGTCAATTCTTCTTCTTCCATGTAAATTTGCAACCTGGTTGTTTCTCAAAAGTTTCTTCTTCTTGCAATGAGGAATTCAATATTCATTCAAAATTCAAGGTTCAAAATTGTATACTACTGACTTCCATTGAGGACCTCCCAACATTACATGATTAGACCTTCTGCCTTCCTTTGTGAAAAGAGTAACAAAAGGATTTTTTAACGTTCTCCTTCTCAATACTGTGTGCATGTGTTATTTGAGTGACAGTGGAAAATAATGTCTAAAATTATGAAGAAATGCTTAAAATATCTTCTGTTCAGCATAGTCCTATGATGTCTGTAACATGCAAGAAAAACTGAAATTTTTTTTCCCCTGAATTAGGCTGAAAAAGAACAGAAGTTGTCAAATATAAAAGAAAAATTATCACAGGATGATCTTACTTTAATGTCAATTTCATCGTTAGCATGAGCATGGTTTTGGAAGATTACAAGTAACCTGAGTTTTTACACATTTCAAATAGATCAATGTTGACAAGCAGTGGGTTCCTGTGATAATTATGGCTTGTGCACAGCATCTTAATGGCAAAACACACATAAAACCTTTCTGTGGTAGGGTTCATTATCATGCAGTGTGTAGAGGGAGATAGCTAAGGGCTTGTTGGTAAATATACTAATTTACACTAAAGGATTTATTAATATCTTGTAAAATATCTAAAGTTTACCGTTTAAAATGTCCCTTTACTGGCATGGAAAGATGCAGTGTATTGAAACAATATTTGCTCCTGATTATATATAAGCAACATTAGAATAAAATAAATAAGTTCAAAAAATTTCTCTTGGGAAAGGTAAGTGGGAGATATTGTCTTTGGCTCTTGATGAATTGTTATCTAGAAAGAGCAGACTCAGTTTCTAAGAGTTCTCTAGGACTCTGGATCAGCAAATGACGACTATGGTTAGGAGAGTCTTTGGCCAGCTTTAATTAGTATATTAATTGGAGACCTACTAAAAACTGGATGCATTTAAGGTTCACATTCTTACCACTTTGCAGTTAGACTATGGACATTTGCTTTACATAAATTGCCCTTGACTATCTCAAAAATTTGGCACATATAAAATGGAGATATGTACTTATCCCAGCATTGTCACAGAAAACCATTGCTGTGGGAGCCTCATTGGTTTGTTTCTGAATGTATTTCAAGACATGGGTTCTCACCTATAAAGCCAAGTACAGTTTTTTAAGTAACTTACAGGTTGCTTGTCCCAAGTAAATGCTGCCCACTCACCTGGGTGAACATACTTATTGAAGGTGTCCCCTGTCTAGGGATATGTACGGACGATTTTAAATATTGTGTTTTTAATTTTTATATCTGTTTTTTTAAATGTAATATTTATGAATTGGTGTCTTGTATTTTCTCTGTTGTACGCCGCCCTGAGTCTTTCGGGAGTTGGGCGGCATATAAGAACACCATAATAAATAAATAAATAAATAAATATGTAGAAGGGCATGGAGGCATGAATTCTCAGTGGCTGGAACAATTTACCTCCAAGGCAAGGAGCACCTCCTTCTTATCAGCTTGTGGGCAATGAGTAAGACTTGGCTTTTCCAGAATAGATGCAGAAATTAAGCAGTTATACAATTAAGGAGATATTATGTGGCATTATAGTTGTTTTTATGGTATTATTTGCATTGTACTTTGTACAGTGTCTAGAGGCTTTAAATTCAAGTGACATTCTGTTGCTATTTCCCTTTTTTACAAAAAACAGAAAACCCTTACAGAACATTTGCATTATTCCTTTCAAAAGTTTATTAAATTGAATTATTTGGGAACTAAGGGAGAATAAATGCTTCATTAAGGATTAATTACTATGGCTGGTAGCTTGGAGCATTCCTTCTAAAGTGAAGCACTGCCATAAACTTTACTAAGCTTGGCAATTCTGTGAGAAATTATTCAGTTCTGAAGAAAATAGAAAATTATCAACTTCAAGCACCTCCACTCAGCTTCCCATTATGTTATTTTTCAAGAAAATATTTTAGACTCCCAGGTTCATTTGTTTGGCATTGGGTGCTGCCATGGATTATAATACTCATATTAGACTCTTCCTCTATAACAAATCTACATATTTAAATGTATTAACATGAATTTCTTGTCCATTATTCATTTTTTTGAACTGAATAATTGCATCAATATTCTATTGATATTGAGAGTCATGTTAGCGCAGTGGTTAGAATTCAGAACTGCAGGGCTAACTCAGGGCTAACTCACTGCTCACTCCAGGAGTTTGATTCTGAGTGGCTCAAGGTTGACTCAGCATTCTATCCTTCTGAGGTCAGTAAAATGAGGACCTAGATTGTTGGGGACAATATGCTAACTCTGTAAACCACTTAGAGAGGGCTGAAAAGCACTGTGAAGCAGTTTATAAGTCTGAGTGCTATTGCTACTGCTGTGCTGCCTGTCCATAAACAAGCTTTAGAACCTGGTTCTTCCGCTAGGTTTTCGGCTTAGGGTTGCTATTTAGAACACCTGGGTTAGGCATTCTAAAACAAATACAAAATGATAATAGACTGAATACAATATAACAAGAGAAAAGAATAAGGAAAATATTGGAAGATATAAGCAAGATAATGATGTAAATAATAACTATATAGAATAAACCTATTTTTGTATCACTAGGCTGTAAAAGGATAGTGTCGACGGGATGGTTGACATGTATGTTCAATGTTTTCTATTTTCAAAGATATTTGATACTTTATTTGTATATACATATGTTTACACATGTTTTATGTTTGTTTGTATGTTTGTTTGTCTTTTTAACATAATTAATAAAGATTATTTATAAAAAAAATAAAAACAAAAGTAAAACAAATACAAAATTGGCTATGTCACACTGCATGCCGTCCCATTATCAACCCAATGTTATTTATTATTTGACCCTTTGTTCTCACTACATCTAATTTCCAGTGTTTTTAATAGACTCCTGTCAAGTTAGGTTCATTGGGAACCCTCATCCAGTCAATCACAGCTTAATCCAAGTTAGGTTTTAGCTAAACATAGAGAATAGCAGCTCAATCTACCTGAGAACATCAGCCAATTTACAGTCATTCTCTTTACTTATAGATGCACTTTTTGCATTTACAGGTTTTCACTCTATAATCTCAACATGGCTATGGTAGAAGGAGATTACTGGAGTGCCACATCATACATGCATGTCAATTTACTTAAAATTGAAAGTGTACATAAACATGGTTTCCCCAGCAGCATTGTATGGCATCAGCCAAAAATCAGATACTCACAAACAGAAACAGTAAGGAGATAAATAGAAGTTGATTTTTAAACTGTGTGGAGGAAATTAAGTATTTGAGATTGTACTGCAATTATGTTATCGGAACCTAGCAACTAAGTGCCAGAGCCCACTGCAACAACATAGCTAAGAAGGCATTAAGAGTGGTTAACCTAATCTTGCGTAGCTTCTTCTCTGGTAACACTGTACTCTTAACCAGAGCATACAAATAATTTGTTAGACCGATTCTTGAATACAGCTCATCTGTCTGGAACCCACACTACATATCGGACATTAACACAATTGAGAATGTCCAGAGATACTTCACAAGAAGAGTATTACATTCCTCTGTTCACAACAGAATACCTTATGAAACCAGACTTGAAATTTTGGAACTTGAAAATTTAGAACTACGCCACCTTCGATCTGACCTAAGTGTATCTCACAAAATTATCTGCCACAACGTCCTACCTGTTAACGACTACTTCAGCTTCAACCGCAATAATACACGAGCTCACAATAGATACAAACTTAATGTAAACCGCTCCAAACTTGATTGCAAAAAATTCGACTTCAACAACAAAGTGGTCAATGCCTGGAACACTTTACCTGACTCAGTAGTTTCTTCCCCTAACCCCAAAAACTTCAACCTCAGATTATCTACCATCGACCTCACCCCATTCCTAAGAGGTCGGTAAGGGATGTGCATAAGCGCTCAATCGTGCCTACTGTTCCTGTCCTAGTGTACCCATATATTCATACCTCTTTTACTCTTATTCATGCTTGTACTATTACATATATATTCAATCATGTTTTACTGTTTATACTTTGCTTATAATCATACATGCTTGACAAATAAACAAATACAAATGCAAATGCAAAATAACTCAGGTGTTCACTTTGAAGGGAGGACTTGCTGAGATTGTAAAACCATGCCAGGTTATGGCTATTCAATTATTTTGATCCTACCATCTCTTGATTGCTAAGCAATTTGTTCAATTTATTCAGCCCTCAAGCCAGTCTTGACACTTGGTGGATGAGTCCCTGCAGTTTTATTGGCAAGGATTTTTTGAATTGATTTGCAGAAGTGGTTTGCCATTGCGTCCTTCCTTGGGTTGACAGAGAATTATTTATTTATTTATTAGTGACATTTATATACCGCCTCACAGTGCAAGCACTCTCTAAGCGGTTTACACCAGTAAGCAATGTATATTTACATTGCCCCCAACAATCTGGGTCCTCATTTTACCTACCTCAGAAGAATGGAAGGCTGAGTCAACCTTGAGCCGGTGAGATTTGAACTGCTGACCTGAGGATCATAGTCAGCAAAAGTGGCCCGCAGTACCCCACTCTAACCGCTGCGCCACCTGAGCTCTTATGACTGGTTGATGACTGGTTCAAAGTCACCCAGCTTTCTTTGTGCCTAAAATGGAAGATAACTCATGGTTTTCTGGTTTCTAGCCTGATGCTTTAACTCAGACGTCTTTAAACTTGGCAACTTTAAGACTTGTGGACTTCAACTCCCAGAATTCTCCAGCTAGCTGGCTGGAGAATTCTGGGAGCTGAAGTCCACAAGTCTTAAAGTTGCCAAGTTTGGGGACCTGCCTTAACTAGATCAAACTGGCTCTCTATATTATTCTACAAAAATATTTATGTTTATAATCAACTAATATAATTTTCAAAATAATGTCTCCTCTCCTTTCCTCTTCTCTCATTTTATAGTAGGCTATTGTTGTTTCAATCTTTAACTAGGTGCATAGTTAGATCTTAAAACCTCACAATGTTCAATATGTTTTTTAAAGGTTTCTTTAGGAAGTTGAATAGTTAACTCATAGTTTATATAAGTCATGTTATTAAGAAATTGAAACATTTAAACAATGTGACAAATTGATTATGTATCTCTATCTCTATCTCTGTCTCTGTCAATATAAATATAAATATAAATATATAGGCAAAATCATCTACAGAGGAAATAATACATGATATGGCCTCTCAGTGTTTTTGTTTAATTATAACTCTTTAACTGAAGTGTTCCAAACCATTAAAAAAATTAATCTAGATAATAAATGTGTTTCCTGAAATTGTAATAAGAATATACTGGATCCTATATTCTTGATTAATAATCATACCCTCAAGGTGGGACAATATAATTTTATTTCAATGTCCATATAAAACATAGCTCAGAACTTGTATTCATGCACAAAGCATTTCATCTGATATAAATTTAGATTATTGGCATCAACTCATATTCAGGTATTCAATAATATCAATATATCAGCACAGCTGAAGGAAAAGCCAAGAGTTGTAGAATTATCTGCAAAAGAACAAGTCACCTTAAGAGAAAGGGACAAAGACGACCTTAATTCATTGGTTGACACGTCTCAGCAACTTCACATCTTTACTCCTTAGCATATAAACAATATATTTAGAGGGACAGATGAATGATGGACATATTTAATACACCAGATTCTTGCTTCTATTGCTTCACCAAAAATGTATTTCTGCTCTCAAACAATAGATATGGCCATTCATCAACTGTATTTCATTTGGGACCAATATCTGTTAAGATGTGGTTCCTTCGCTGATTTCAGCTTTCACTGTTATGCTGCTTCTGTCATCGTGTCTATTTACTATAAACTTTTTAGAGGACAGAGATGTTATAAACAAATATTTTAAAAAGAAAATAAATCTAAGGAGCCTTAACTTTTTCATTGTTCTTGTAAAATAAAGAATTGTGATTCTGCTATCACATCTCTAATATCATCAAAATGAACTCACTGATTGAGATCTTAAAAAAAAAGAAAAGGTTGACTTTTTGAAAAAGTTACAAGCTCATTGGAAGTACCGGTAGATTTTCTTGGTCATGTATTGTTTTTTTATTTATTTATTTTAAAAAGTTTTTTATTTATAAAACAGATAAAAGAACAAAAAGGCAAAACATACAGTAAACATAAAGAACAAGTACATGACGGATCGTAATCTAGTATACATATTTACATTCCACTGATTTATGTCTCATTATTTATCTTAAATTGCAAAAAGTAAGTTTATAGTTTTTTCTTTCATCTCTACCGTTTCAATTATCAATCTTGGTTTTCCTTTCTCCCAGCCAATGATAAAATTTGTTCCAGGTTTCAATATATTCTGTTTCATCTTTTCCCTTCATTTCTAACGTTAACCTATCCATTTCAGCACATGCTAATATTTTGCGTAAAATTTCTTCTTCTGTGGGTATGTTTTGTTTTTTCCAATTTTGAGCATAGATTAGCCTTGCGGCAGTCAGTATATGTAACATTAAATATAATATATTTTTATCATATTTGTCCATTGTTATTCCTAATAGAAAGAGTTCCGGTTTAAGATCCAATTTTATTTTTAATATTTCTTCCAACCATTGTTTAATTATTATCCAAAAGTCTCATGCTTTGTGGCATTCCCACCACATGTGGTAATATGTACCTGGTTGCGTTTTGCATTTCCAACATAGTGAAGAGAGGTGTGTGCCCATTTTTGCTAGTCTTGTTGGTGGAAGTGCCATCTGTAAAACATCTTGTATAGATTCTCCTTATATGAGGTAGCCAGTGTTAGTTTTTGGTTTCTTTGCCATAAGTCTTCCCATTTTTCTAAAACAATATTAAACCCAAAGTCTCTACACCAAGTTATCATGGTTTCTTTAACCTGCTCTTCAAATAAAAAAACTTACCAATACTTCCTAAAACGTGTCTTATTTGGTCATGTATTGTTTCTGCTTCTTGATTAACTGGGTTTTGATTAGTGAGAGAATCCTGTCAGTTTTATGTAGTTCATAAATGTCCCTATATTCACCAAGCCATTGCTCTTTGTATAAAATATAGTTCTGCTACATATACAATAATACTACTTTTGAGGTACATTTCTCTTCCAGTAAAGATACCAGTGAAATTCTTTAGATAAGTTAAATTATTGGAGTTCTAACATAAGTATTCATAACAAACAATGTGAAAATTTTTATTGATCAGAATAACATAACAGAATAGTAGAGTTGGAAGGACCTTGGAGGTCTTCTAGTCCAACCCCCTGCTCAGGCAGAAAACCCTATATTATTTCAGACAAATGGTAGTCCAATCTCTTCTTAAAACTTCCAGTGTTGGAGCATTCACAACTTCTGGAGGCAAGTTTTTCCACTGGTTAATTGTTCTAGCTGTCAGGAAATTTCTCCTTACTTCCACAGTAGGTTGCTTCTCTCCCTGACTAGTTTCCATCCATTGCTTCTGGAAAATAGATGCATGAGGGACATGTTTCAATTGATGATGATGGTGTGCCATCAAACTAGATAGATTTTCTCCAGATGGATGTTGGAAAATGCCCGTGGGCAATTTTCAGTTTGGTTTTCACCAAGCACACTGCCAGTGAATTCCTATTTCCACACCAGAGAATAGAATAGAATAGAATAGAATAGAATAGAATTCTTTATTGGCCAAGTGTGATTGGACACACAAGGAATTTGTCTTTGGTGCATATGCTCTCAGTGTACATAAAAGAAAAGATACATTTGTCAAGAATGGTTGTCATAGGGTTCAAGTAAGCAATCAGGAAACAATCAATATGAAATAATCGTAAGGATACAAGCAACAAGTTACAGTCATACAGTCATAAGTGGGAGGAGATGGGTGATAGGAACGATGAGAAAAACTAATAGTAATAGTAATGCAGCCTAGTGAATAGTTTTACAGTGGTGAGGGAATTATTTGTTTAGCAGAGTGATGGCGTTCGGGAAAAAACTGTTCTTGTGTCTAGTTGTCTTGGTGTGCAGTGCTCTATAGCGACGTTTTGAGGGTAGGAGTTGAAACAATTTATGCATGCATATAGTACATGTCATTCTATTTTATGGCAAAAATGTAGCTTGATGTTTATTTTACGAGAGAACCAGTTTGGTGCAGTGGTTAAGATGATGGTCTAGAACAGTGATGGCGAACCTATGGCACGCATGCCACAGGTGGCACACAGAGCCATATCTGAGGGCACGCGAGGCGTTGCCCTATGTCAGCTCCAGCGCACATGTGCGTGCTGGCCAGCTGATTTTCGGCCTTCTTTTCAGCTGTTTTTCGCCATCCCCAGGTTCAGGAAAGCCTCCTGAAGCCTGGGGATGGTGAAAAATGGCCCAATGGCCAAACCGGAAGTTCATTTCCAAACTTCCAGTTGGCCCATTTGGCCATTTTTCACTCTCCCCAGGCTTCAGGAGGCTTTTCTGAACCCTTGGGAGGGTGAAAAACAGCCCAACAGGCCTACCGGAAGTCCGGAGGCTTCAGTGAGGCCTGTGTGCATGTGCAGGGGGGGAAGCGTGGGGGGATTGTGCGCATGCAGGGGGCAACACACATGCACAGGGGGGAGGGCATTGCATTATGGGTGTGGGCACACATGCACACGCTATCTCACATGCACGCACCCTTTTGGCACCCGAGCAAAAAAAGGTTCGCCATCCCTGGTCTAGAAACTAGGTGACCATGGATTTTAGTCTTCCCTTAAGCATAAGAGTCAGCAAAGTGACTTTTAGCCAGTCACTCTTCCTCAGTCTAACTAATCAGCACACGTTGTTATGGGGAAAATAGAAAGATGGCATATGATTGACAACAAGAGTTTACTGGTGTTCCTACAAAAAGTCACAAAAACAAGGGGTGAAAAACAGGCAATATTTGTACTATCTATGTACAATATTCTTTATTGGCCAAGTGTGATTGGACACTCAAGGAATTTGTCTCCGGTGCATAAGCTCTTTGTGTACATACAAACGACAAAAGGATAAATCACAAGATACCAATAGGCATAAATTAATAAGAAAGATGAGAAGGATTATAGTAATACAGCCCTGCTACATGTACATCCATGGATATATAAATCAGGCATAAGTCAGTGCTGTGAGAATTAGGTGTTCAACAGAATGATGGCACAAGGGTGGGAAAACAGTCTTTGTGGCTAGTTGTTTTTGCATGCAATGCCCTATAGTGGAATTCTGAGGGGAGGAGTTGAAACAGTTTATGTCCAGGATGCAAGATGTCTGTTTCTTAGGTATAGATACCTTAATATCTAAAGGCACAGTAGTAGAGTATAGATGAAAGTGGGACAGTGGATTATTCCTCCTGTACTCTACACCATAAAGAAAATAGATTTATATAATTAACAAATCTGAGATCTGCATGACCAGAAAGAGCATTCTCCATACCTGTTCATTTGCATCACAGCATTCTACAGTGTTCTTTCAAGCATTGAGGCTTTAAGTCAGAATCATGAAGATGGAATATTAGTATAAGTGTAAATCTTTGAGTGTGAAATGTTTGACTATTTCTCTTATAGCCCACCATATCTAAGTACCCATCCAAGATTTTAAAATATTTATTTAATTAAAAAGAAATTTATGCAAGCTAAATAAATGCAAAATAAATTGCTGGATTTTCTCCAAGAGGATGTTGGAAAATGCCAACAATCTGATTATAAGAAAATGAGATTTTTCTTATTCAAATTTTGTTACATAGTGTCTCAGATTATATCTGTAAAAATATATCTATCTCTCTTGGTAAAATACGAAAGGAAAAATATTACAATCATTAGAAAAATAGAATTGACATCACTTTCACTCAGAGGATTGGCATTATCTGTAGTGGAACATACTGGACCTACTAAACTAGGTTAATCATACTGAAGTTATTGAATATTGAAATAATTTATTTCAAACAACTGTCACTGAAATTCTCTCCCAGGTTTAGTTAAATCAAGCTTAAAATAAATGATAGAAAAAATTTTTTAAAAGAAAACTATTGGAACTGCATTTCAATTTATTTATTTATTATCATTATTTAAAAAAATAAAGCTACCCTACCATTCAACTTTAGTTCCACGATAAACTGAAGGAATAGCATATCAAAGGAACAGGGAATTGATAGTAAACAGTAAACTCAGGCAAAAGCAACATATATAAACCAGAATCTTTATGAAAATTTGGAAAGTATGAAGTTGTTAACACAAAAGCCAGTTGTGAATAAATGACTACAAGATCTTGAGGGCAAATCTTGAGGGCAAATCTTGAGGGCAAATCAGGAAGGAAACTTCACCTAAAGAGAGATGGTGCAGTGGTTAGAATGCAGTACTGCAGGGCACTTTTGCTGACTGCCGGCTATCTGCAGTTTGGCATTTTGAATCTCATCAGGCTCATGGTTGGCTCAGCCTTCCATCCTTCCGAGATCGATAAAATGAGGACCCAGATTGTTGGGAGCAATATGTTGACTCTGTAAATCGTTTATAGAGGGCTGTAAAGCACTATGAAGTGGTATATAAATCTAAGTGCTATTGCTATTGCTAAATATTTTCAACACCTTTACATAACTAAGGTTAATAAATCTCCATACTCAACTTTTTGACTATCAAGAGACATAAAGAAGGATTTTTTTTGCTGTACCCCCAAATAAGGTATATCTTTCATGTCTATGTAGGGAAAGAGATAGTATTACCTCTTAGAATGCTAAAATATTCTATAAAAGGAGTCCTCTCTTGAACTAATTTAGGAAAATAACTTTCTCTCCCTCCCTTTCAATATAGATAAATAGATTTTGTTGGGTCCTCTCAATCCAATTTGCTTCATTTTTCTCTGAAAGTGAATTTCTGCTTATCTTCATTGAAAACACATTTGGCTTTCTTCTGGTTGATGGAAAAGTCACTATAGATCTTTAGGTAGAATAATCATTCCAGCATGTAAAAATATATGCAATAATGCCTCACTAGCAGAGCTTAGAAAGCTGTTATTTGTGAAGGAGAAGGGTAAATCGGAATTCAGAAATATATGTATATATGTTCCATCCACAATGCTTTTGTGTTATTTCTGTATTTAGGAAATGGATTGCCTACTTATGTTCCCTCCCTTAAGAGACCTGGAAGGAAGAGAGTAATCTCTTTCATTTATAGTGATATACTGTATACAACATCATTTATTTTTCACAATACATAAATGAAAAAGCAATTTTAGTTGTTTATCACAGCATATTTGTATATCAGTTGGATATATATATATATGTGGGTGGGTGGGTGGATGGATGGAGGATGGATGGATAGATAGATAGATATGATTTTGGAAAACAATGTATTTTTGTTTTAGGCTTTCTTGAAGAATTAAAGACAGATGTCAAAATGTATGGCATATATATTGTTTTAAAATAAGAATTATATTCAGATAAATTGAAAGGAGAACTGATATTCGGGGAGGGGAGTATGATTGTTGGATTGATTCTGAAATCTTATCCCATTTTTCTTCTCCATGAACATTAAGGATTTGTTGGGGAGGGGATAATATCAAACAATATTTGATATACTGTGCTTGGCAGTTTTCTTTTTCTTCAACATTACCATCAACAAACCACTTGCTTTATTTTAATTATGTTGGTTTTAAGTGTCCATATGATTTTGTCATTAATACAATTACACTATATCTGTCTTGAGAATGATGCAGATGTTGATCACTGAAATTATGTATTAGCAGCTACTTGGATTAAGCATTGATAAATAAAATTGATGTCAATAAGAACAAATGAAGAAAACAGCAGTAGAGAAGAACAGCAGAGAAGAAAATAGAAGGGCATTAAATAACACTGTGCTTTTTTGAAAAATTGAATGTATAGGCTGATTTGGAAAGACATATCAATACATGGCTCAGATTTTCTTTACTCTGTATTTTTGAATATATAGATAAATGACCTCAGATACATGTCTATCTAAAGAAGAAGGAAATGTAGGTACTTGTATGTTTATGTTGCCCAATGTTTCCAAGGTGAAATAGTGAAATAAATAAAGGTGAAAGTAGAAGCAACAATTCCTGGCATCACATGTAATGTTGGGAAATGTGATTATATAAAATCCAGTAGAAATGTTATCTAAAAGAAGTATTACAGTAGTCCTTCCTGAAATAAGACAAACAATTTAGTCAAGAGCAATTTCCTATTAGATTGAAATATTGATGTTTTGTAGTTCTAATCCGTTTATCTAATTTAACTAGATATATTGCTGATGTTCTCCAAAATCAGTTTAGATACAAATAGTTTTTACTCATTACAATTATACAATTTGGGAAAGCATGTACTCAGAGAATTATATGGTTCTCAATTTTGCCCTGGCTTTTCTCTTATGTTAGTTTATTCATGTCAGAAGCATCACAATTAAAATAAAGCATATTATATGACATAAAATTGAAAATAATTAAACAGTTTTAACCAATGCAACAACAAGAAAACATTAAATGAGTTATAATATATAACTGTAACTAAAGATTATAATTATTTTTTCTGGCACCTAATGCAATAAAGCACTCAGGTATAAAAACATCCAGAACATCCAAGTTTTTATGAGTTTCCAGAAGGTCATGAAGGTACAAAACAATCATATACGTTTGTGCACTAAAGTTTTGCCTCCAACTCCAATAACATTCAACATTAACATTCAGCAGTATAGAAATCGTACAGAAGAATCAACTTATTTCCAATTAATGTCTTCTTTGTTTGATCAGTTGTAAATTTCTTCCTCTTTTGCTATTTTTTTCTGTTTCCCATGGGAAAATTCACATTGTGCACTTTCTGACCTATTCCGCCATAATATGCATTGTAAATACATTTTGATTAATGTTCTATTCTGCAAAGAATATCACAACATTCAGGAGCTCCAAAAGCTAGGGGATAGCAAAGTTTTTATTTTCCCATTAGTTCAAGAGACAATTGGCGGAATTTGTACATAAATAACAAATAACAAACTCTGAAATCTCATTAATTTAATTTGTGTGATATCAGCTGACATAATTCTCTGAAGCAAGGACAAGCTGGCACCATCCTTCATTCCATGTGGAAAAGCCAGCTGCATTGGCAGCTAAAGCTTAGTTCACTACCAACTGCAGGAGAGGATTATCCAGGATAAATGGAGGGTAAAAGGCTAATTTAGAAGTTCTGGGCAGAGATTTTTTTTCGTGCCCTTACAAAAGAAATCCTAAGAAGAAACAACTTAGGAGCTTTCACAGAAGCACTTAGTTTGCATTGCCCAACAGGAGGGCCATCTCTAAAAATTAAGTTCAGGAGTAGTTACCATTTTATCCAGTACTGAGGATCTTCAGGATAAAAATTCTGAAGTATTCTGAAGTAAATTTGGAGCCTTCTGAATTATACTACTGAAATAATTCCTCAGCGTCAGTCAACTTTGTTTTATTTTCATGTTCTGCTTATTCCTTAGGGAAGACTAAAACTCATAAAGCCATAAATACCATTTGTAAAATAATATAAGGGGATGAACAGTTTTTCTTAAGCAGTTCTATCACGCAGTAGCCATATACCAGGAAGACTCTGGGTCGAAAGTTACTTCTCTGACATGAACTTCATAGATTCCCTTAAGCAAGCTTTAAGCAAGTTTCTATCCCTGAGTCCCGATTTCTGAAATGTTGTCTCACAAGCTATCAGACTCTGCCAAGAGGGAAATTAATAACTGACTGCACAATCAGATTTATAGCTGGAGACAGTGGTGGGATTCAAATAATGTAACAACTGGTTCTCTGCTCTGACTAGCTGGGGCGTGTGGCTGGGGGGGTCATGTGACTGGCTGGGCATGGCCAACTCACTGCCACTCATGTCAAGGGGTGCCTCACCTGGCCCCTCCCCTCCCAGCTCTCCAACCTCTCTCTGTGGTAGGGGGGAGGCACGGCAAGGGCGGCTTCTGAGTAGCATGATCCCCCCTCCCCAGTCAGCCAGCTCCACCTGACCTACTCCCTGAGTCTCACTGTTCTCTTTGCCCCCCCCCACTCAAGCGGTGGCAGGCTCTGCAGGACAACAGGGCCTCTCATTTTTCCCACTGCGCAGCATATGCTTGCTACCTCTGCTTGTCTGCTTGCAAGCGGCGATCTTCTCTGCATCTCTCGGGATGCTGGTGCAGGCACCATGCATCGCTTGTCAGGGATGAACAGGGTAGCTGCTGTCACTCGCTTCCCCGAGTGCAGAGCTGAGGCCGTGCGCTTCCTCACCTGGCTGGCCACCGGCAAAGAGCCGCGTGACCGACAGTCACTCAATGCCCCGCGCAGCATTGCCCAGTGCTAGTGAATGGCCAGCATAGCTTGAGCTTGGGCTGGCTAGTTGGAGCAGCGCTGTATCCGAGGGCACCATGCTGCAGCTGAAAGAGAAGGCGCCACGCGAGAAGATCCTCATGTTGGAATCTATGAACTGGTAGATCAAGGCAGTGGAGGCCCATCATCCTGAAAGCGGGCAAGATCAAAAAAGAGCTGTGCAAGGGTATCAAAAAGCCTTTCACAGAAGTCATCAAGACCAATATTGGTGATTCGTGGTGAGCACAACTTTAGTCCAGCCATTCAAGCCGCCACTGCAGGGTCAGCTGCCTGGCGCAAAACCTCACGGTTTTTCTCCTCCTCAGTGTCATCCTCCCTGCTCAAGCAGTGGCAGAGTCCACAGGAGTCATTCCTGCCCCCAAAGCAGCAAATTCCTGTGAGCTGGATGTGGGTGTGAAGGGCCTGGCCTGTGCTTCATTCAGTTGAAAACTTTATTCAGCTTTCCAGAGTTTGCTGCGCTGGGGCAGGAATGATTAATAATAATAATAACAGAGTTGGAAGGAACCTTGGAGGTCTTCTAGTCCAACCCCCTGCTTACGCAGGAAACCCTACACTACTTCAGACAGATGGTTATCCAACATCTTCTTAAAAATGTCTAGTGTTGGGGCATTCACAACTTCTGGAGGTAAGCTGTTCCACTGATTAATTGTTCTAACTGTCAGGAAATTTCTCCTTAGTTCTAAGTTGCTTCTCTCCTTGATTAGGAGAGAATTTCCACCCATTGCTTCTTGTTCTACCCCCAGGTGCCTTGGAGAAGAGTTTGACTCCCTCTTCTTTGTGGCGACCCCTGAGATATTGGAACACTGCTATCATGTCACCCCTGGTCCTTCTTTTCATTAAACTAGACATACCCAGTTCCTGCAACCGTTCTTCATATGTTTTAGCCTCCAGTCCCCTAATCATTTTTGTTGCTCTTCTCTGCACTCTTTCTAGAGTCTCAACATCCTTTTTACATCGTGGCGACCAAAACTGTATGCAGTATTCCAAGTGTGGCCTTACCAAGGCATTATAAAGGTGTTATTAACACTTCACGTGATCTTGATTCTATCCCTCTGTTAATGCAGCCTAGAACTGTGTTGGCTTTTTTGGCAGCTGCTGCACACTGCTGGCTCATATTTAAATGGTTGTCCACTAGGACTCCAAGATCCCTCTCACAGTTACTACTGTTGAGCAAGGTACCACATATACTGTACCTGTGCATTTTGTTTTTCTTGCCTAAATGTAGAACCTTACTTTTATCACCATTGAATTTCATTTTGTTTGATAGCGCCCAATGTTCACGTCTGTCAAGATCCTTCTGTATCTTGAGCCTATCTTCTGGAGAGTTGGCTATTCCTGCCAGTTTGGTGTCATCTGCAAATTTGATGAGTTCCCCGTCTATCCCCTCGTCCAAGTCATTGATGAAGATGTTGAAGAGTACTGGGCCTAAAACAGAGCCTTGGGGTACTCCACTGCATACTTCCCTCCATGTAGATGCAGTTCCATTGAGCACTACACGTTGAGTGCGGTTGGTTAGCCAGTTTCGAATCCATCTGGTGGTGATGCTGTCTAACCCACATTTTTCTACTTTATCTAGTAGTAGGTTATGATCTACTTTGTCAAATGCCTTACTGAAGTCCAAGTAAACCACATCGACAGCATTCCTCTGGTCCACTAATTTTGTCACTTTATCAAAGAATGCAATAAGATTAGTCTGGCATGATCTGTTTTTGACAAACCCATGTTGGCTTTTGGTTATTACTTTGTTTGCTTCTAGGTGTTCGTTGATTCGTTGCTTGATTATCTTTTCCAAAATCTTCCCTGGTATTGAGGTCAGGCTGATGGGTCTGTAGTTTCCTGGATCTGTTTTTTTTCCTTTTTTGAAGATGGGAACTACATCAGCTCTTTTCCAGTCCTCCTACAGATCCTGCCGCTGTTTGAGCTCCAAGTGCCCCATGTGCACATAGACAGCCCATTTGAGGAAAGGCCACACACAACTGGGCATGCTTCCAGGCAGGAGGAGGCGTGATACAACAGAGCCACCGCAGCTGCTGCTTGTTTAGTGTGGGTGGTCCTGGCTATAATGGGCAGCTTCATTTTTTCCCATTGCAATTCTGCAGCTTGCCTCACCCACCACCAGCCAGATGCCTTTGCTTCCCCCAAGCATTGCTTTGCCTACCTGATTTCCAGATCTGTCGCATTTTTTACTATTGTATGCAGGAAAACAAACGTTTGTGGGACTAAAAAAAATTCAATTGATTCCAACTTTGTGAGATTTTTTTATTTCACAAGAAGTTGAAATTCATCGATTGCACTTTATTTTTAGTCCCACAAACTTTTGTTTCCCTGCACACGGTGGTGCGAAACGCAACAGAGAAATGCGATGGAGCAGGAAATCAGATATGCAAAAAAATGCTTGAAGGAACCGAGGGCATCTGGCCAGTGCCGGCAAAGTCTTCTGCCCACAAAAACCTTGTCTTTGACCACAGACACCAAAAGGCAGAGCAAGAGCTGCCGGGAAGAAGCCAGTAGGCCCGGGAGTCTGGAATACCCTTCCTCCCCCGCCCCACCTTTCCCCAACTGCCACACTCCCAAATTACAGCAAAAGTGAGGGGTAGGAAGCCCTGCCATGCCTGATGAGGGGGTAGAAGAGGTGGCAAGAGGAGCTCCATCTCGCTCCATGTGCCCCAATGAAAGGCATTGGCAGCCCGGCCACTTCCCTTCCCTGCCCTCTCTGGTGCTGGAAGCCAAGTGTCAGTCACATTCCCAGTCGCCCATGCAGAGATCAGGTAGGCCGCGGCAAAGGCAGGCAAGCGTGCTGGGCTGTGTGGGAGGCAGCTAAGGGAGGAAGACTCACCAGGCTGAGATCAGCTGGGCTGTGGGGGCCGCGGTAGAGAGTGAGCCCAGGAGTGAGGGGCAGGGCCAGACAACAATTTAACAACCGGTTTAGTCGAAGTGGTGTGAACCAGTTGAATCTTACCACTGGCTGGAGATAATACCAAGACACCTAGTGTAGTTTCAGTCACATTTGTATCTCCATCACAGGGGACTACAGACTTTTTTTTTCAAAACTGAAAATATGGTAACCTAATATTTATTTTTATATAAACAAACTAAAAATGTTAAAGATCTGAATGTTATTTTATTCTGAATCCAAAACTATTCTTGTCTGAAATAAATCAGTTGCATGAGTTTTGTATTACTATCTGCAAAACTTGCTTTGCTGGAATTTTATATATGAAGCATACTCAATATTTGACATGTGTTTCACATGTGTTACTATTGCCATTGATACTACTGCAACAATTAGAATGAAGGAGCCAGTCTGGAATACATAATTTACTATGTAAATCTGAGAGAAGGGATAACTTTGTACTACCGAACCAGCTTTATTTTATTTTAGTATTTTATTTTATGTTTCTATATGATCTCTCCTCAGCCCTACCCAAAAATAATAAATGAATGCAGCTTGGGAAATTGAGTTTCCATTGTTTGCTCACCTGTAGAGTTTCATTCCGAAGAGACTCATTCATTTATCACAGTTCTGAGAATAAACTAGGAATATGCTTGGCCTCATTATGTATTTTATTTATTTTAAGTGAAAAAGAACTCAAGTGAGAAAATAGAGAAAAATATTTTTTTAAAATAATCAATATTGTTAAAAAGTCAGTATTGTTTAAAATTAGAAATTCAAATAAATTATAAAAACAGCTTGTCAGACTCCTTAAATGTTCATGTTTTTGTATATCATATACAGGGAGAGGAACTTCTCAAAGTCTCTGTGTTTTAAAAAATCCACAAAACAAGAAATTATCAAAAAGAAGTTGCTAGATCTTATGGGTTCACTATTTTCTGAGAGAGTACGCTATCATCTGTATGTTTATGAGTATACAGATGATGATTCTACGCTACTTTACCACATGGGTTTCATGTCAATGTTAAAAAGAAGAGGGAACAAATTGGAGTTGTAACTTATACTCACTACCCAAATGGCCATCTTAGAGCTGGATCGTGGGTAATAGGATGTTGGTTTTGATTAGGACTTCCCCGACTTTAAATTTAATTGCTAAAGAAAATTATTAATTCCAAATTGATGGGACATTGCTGGGGGAAACACAGCCTAACCAGTTTATATTTGTGGAAGAACAAAAGGGTACGCATCTGATTCTTGATACCTGCATCCAGATTATAGATATAACACAGGTTAATAGAAGTCGATTTAGAATATCAGGTTTGCCACATTAATATTATTATTGCTAATAACAACAATAACAACAACATTGATGTGCTCAGTAATACATTAATAGTGTCTAGAGAAAATTCTTGGACATAATACATCAGGATATTAAGTCATTATTTATTTAAAATCAGATTACTTGGAACAGAACATATACAGTATTATAATCACATATTTAAGTATCCTCAATCCTTTGGAAAGATTTGATGATCAAAAGTATCAATCCAATCAGAACTATGTAGCAGACCATATCACAACAACAACAACAAAATAAATATGACCTGTTGGTTGATCTATTCCTCTCTGTCTATGGATAAATCTCTCTATATTTGACAGTAACTTTATTCCTTATGAGAATAAACAGATAGAATACCAGTTTCTAAAATTTCATCCAGCGAAGGCATGCATGTGTGCACACAAACATGCATAGATGCACTTCACTACAAAAAAAAGGTGATATAACTGAACAAATTTGGCTCTTCTAAAAAGAAAAAAGAAAATTACTTCAAAAATGGGCATTTGGTGAGAAAAAGAATTAAACTGATGTCAAACCTTGTTCAGTGCATTAGTATTTGATGGGCTAAGAGAGGTGGCCTGTACATTCTAATATCAGCAACCTGACATTCTGAGATATTACCAACCATTTCAAGTGCAAAGAGCATGCTGTAAATACTTTTACTCTGTTTGGCTATATCTATGATGTAGGTTAAGTTGCATTCATTTTAAATGAACCAACCTTGATGTATTATATCTGACATGCTCCAAATTCTTTATATAACACTTCAGTGGCTGGAAGAAGAAATACCTTACAATACGGCATATTTTCTGAATACTACCTATAGAATAGTAGACATCTCAAATATTATGCTAGTCATTTTCTAATCAGAGCATAAAAATGCTAGCAACTGTATCAAATATCAGTATAGTACCACTATTATTAAGCATTAATATTAAGCAGATCGACTTCAATTTAAAAAATTCACATAATTAATTCTATGGCTTTATGGCAGTATCACATAATTAGACCTACTGACTAGTTATGGCCAAAACAACCAATTTAGATGGTTTTAAAAAGAGATTAGTTAAATTCATGGAGGGTGACTCAATTTAGAACTGTAAAGTGTTTTTTTTCTTTCTTTCCTCTTGAAGCAGGTTTGGAAATGAAGCAGGTTAGAGAGCAGGCAGTTTAGCATGTGTGTCCCCAAAATTTGGACTCTTGCATGCTTTTAGTAACATAGAATCTTTTGAGAAAGAATATGTAGTATGTTTCTTGAAAAAATGTATATTCAGGGTAGATTGTAAGGAGAGCAACTAAATGTTGGGACTTTGTTTAAAACATCAAGAGTCAAGTAGTCAATTTTATCTATTTTTTTCAAGTTGTCATGCTCATACTAGTTATTTCATGCTGGGCCACATCATATACTCATACATATTTAAAATACCTTTTGCAATTTTCTTTAGATTTTATTACATAAATGAATGTCTGCCCAAGAATGAGTACCTTGATATTAGTCCATATAATTTGTAAAAAATTGTTTCATCTAAGAAATCTTGTTTTCCATTTCTAAAATGAGAGTTAAATTTTACTGTTATGTCATAAATCCAAGAAAATATGACATTGTAACAGAAATACTACATTGTGTTAAATATATCAGTGACCATGACAATGATAAAAACCACTTCTGCACAATAAAACAGGAAAATATGACTAATGTCAGGTAGTTCAAAAACATCATAGTGTTACAGGAGAAAGTGCAGAGTTTATGACAGCAAATTGTAATTATCTGAGTTTTGCTCTACTGAATATGATCTTCCAAGGAAATCCACAACAACCTTTGAAGTACCAACTTATATGCAAATTTGTTCTTAGAAATCATCAGGTTCTAATTAGTTAGAGCCTCTGATGACGTATTAGCAAGGAAGTTGCTGGCCTAAGTTGTTCTCTATACACACCTGCTATTGAAATGCAAAACTTGATCAAATCTGAAAGGATAACATTTCTGAGCAAAGAGAGGCAATTTTCCTATCAAGAGCTACATTGTTCCATAATTTTCTCCATAAGTGAAATGTTAGAAATCTCAGATCTAAACTAGGCTATTTTGGGGGGGGGGGTCCTGGGCCAATTTAGGCCACATCACAATGCTTGACCTAGTTTGAAGTGACTGACAGCTTTAACTGACTTTGTAACAAGAAGGGAGTTACATAAAATTCCAATTTGGAAATGTAGATCTAAAGTGATACAATCCAATCTCCAAATAAAATCAACTTTCTGAATTTAAATTAAAAGCCAAATCAAATATTTGAATTGCATCATATACTTCTGAATGGGTTCAATGTATTCAGACATGAATAAATTGGGCATGAACAGTGGGCATGAACAGAAATCCAAACTGAAATAACCCAATCAAATTAACAGTTCAAACAATATTTTAACTTTTTCACATATGTAAATACAGAAAGATTGCATGTCTTGAAATCTTGGATGATTCTGAACAAGCTTAAAGAAAAACTAGGACTCCTAGATGGACTAGGGGAGACATGATAGCAGTGTTCCTTTATTTGAGGGGCTCCTACAAAGACGAGAGGGTAAACTATTTTCCAAAGCACCACAAGGCAAGACAAGAAACAATGAATAGAATCTAACCAAGGAGAGAAGCAACATATAACTAAAGAGAAATTTCTTAATGGTTAGAGCAATCAATCAATAGAATAGTTGGCCTTCATAAGTTGTGGTTGCTCTATCACTGGAAACTTTTTAAAAAGAGACTGGACAACCATTTGTCTGAAATGGTATAGAATCTTCTGCTTAAGCAGGAGGTTGGACTAGAAGACCTCCAAGGTCCCTTCCAACTCTATGATTCTATGTTCCATGTTCTAACTTCCATTTCTATTTGCTCATTGATAAAAGGAATCTATTCATGCATCTATTTAATCTTGCCTCCATCTAACACTTAATATTTCAAAATACCTCAAGCAAAATAACTGTAATTAACTAACAGTAAATTCATATCATTTTTATACAAAGTCGGAAATCATCCATGTAAGAGGTGGGTTGCAATTCATCCTCATACTTTTGCCATGAATTTTGCATTATAGTTGCTTTAGTTTCCTCATAACACATATATTTAGACCATGTAAGGATTCTGAGAAAAATAGTCTAATTCAAAAGCAGCACTTACTTACTTGAATGGTATGTCTAGAATAAAATTGAGGTCAGCTTATCTAAAATGCTATTTTCACTATGGAAAATGGGTAGCCCCATTCAGCAAACAGGTGGCATATTGTGACTCTATTTCTCAGTTTCTCTCTCCATTTAACTGACATTTAGCAATGGGCTGCTTCTAAAGATTAAGCTATACTTAGCCAGGATAGGGAGAAACTATTCTTCGTATCTTTAGTATTAAAATCAAACTGGCCATGGGTGATGTCGTAGAAGGAAGTGTTTTATACATCAACTCTATTTACTAGATTGTTTCTTTCATGGAAGAGAATAGAAGGCTACAGCTGATGCTCTGCCTCTTGACATCAGGTAAACAAGTAAACTGTAGGGCTTCTTTCTCTTTGCTAGGCAACAGGGTCAAAGAATAGCAAAGGACTGGAAGGAATGGAAACAAAGAAATGGAAATGCTGGTCTACTGCTGAATTTGTTATGGAGAGGATTGCTATGAACTGCGATAAGTCAGAAGTACATTTAGAACTGTTTTCTAAATGTTGATTTCAATCTATTTGAATAATAGGGAAAGAAAATGAGAAAAGTTAATGCTCTATTCTTGCAACAACAAAAAATCAAAATCCGAAACCAGATCCTATTCTGTTTAATAAAAAAGCCAGTCCTGAAATTATTTTCAATTTACCGTAATTCTGAATAATTTCAATTACCAAGTTTTATTGGTGAGGTCACATAAAAATACAGAGTAAGCAAGCTGTACATACTAATACCCCATTTGGGGACTCGTTGTAACTTGCTCGTAATTGCTTAATAAAATCTGATACCCAAATACGAAGCTAGATGCTTTAAAATAGAGCTTGCTGTTTTTCTTTGTCTGTTATAGAAAAAAAAATACGATAATACCTAGCCTCTCTTGAATAATCTCTTAAGGGATAATCCCCATTCTCCTACATTTAAGGAGAAAGGAATGTAAGATAAACTGGAAAGTGTTTTTTTGGGTTTTTTTTTTTTTAAAAATCTGGTAAAAGGTGGGGGAAAACAGCAAATGCCTTGCCATCGGCAGATTGGGTGCAGGGGCCAGAGGGAGACAAGAAAGAAGGTGGGGATTTGCTCTCCTCTTTTTGTGTGCCACAAACCTACAGGTTTAATGGAGGTATAGTTGGAGGTCGTGGTGGCACTGAAGCAGCCACAGCTTTCTCAAATTTCATTCCCATGGGAGTAATGGGTTCGGCATAGAGCCAAGGTGGTGCAGTGGTTAAAGTGCAGCACTGCAGGCTACTTCAGCTGACTGCTAGTTCTGCAGTTTAGCTGTTCAAATGTCACCGGCTCAAGGTTGACTCAGCCTTCCATCCCTCTGAGATCGGTAAAATGAGGACCCAGATTGTTGGGGGCAATATGCTGAACTCTGTAAACCACTTAGAAAGGGCTGTAAAGCACTATAAAGCTGTATATAAGTCTAAGTGCTATTGCTATTATGTAAAGGTAAAGATAAAGGTTCCCCTCGCACATATGTGCTAGTCGTTCCCAACTCTAGGAGGCGGTGCTCATCTCCATTTCAAAGCCGAAGAGCCAGAGCTGTCCGAAGACATCTCCGTGGTCATGTGGCCAGCATGACTAAATGCCAAAGGCGCACGGAACGCTGTTACCTTCCCTCCAAAGGTGGTCCCTATTTTTCTACTTGCATTTTTTAAAATTAAAAAATACTCTTTATTGAGTTTTTTTCACATTAAAAAGACAAAACATAATTTCGCTAATACAGCTTGTCGCTATTGGAAGTTTCTTCTTCATTCTACATTTTCTATATCTAAGGCTATTATTCTTAATTAAACCTTCTTATTTCTATTTACAATTTTATTTTTCTACTTGCATTTTTTTACGTGCTTTCGAACTGCTAGGTTGGCAGAAGCTGGGACAAGTTACGTGGCACTAGGGATTCAAACCACTGAACTGCCGACCTTTCGATCAACAAGCTTAGCGTCTTAGCCACAGAGCCACCGTGTGGTTAGGCCATTTGAGTAAGGTGACCAGACGTCCCGCTTTTGGCGGGACAGTCCCGCTTTTGAATAATTTGTCCCGCGTCCCGCGGCGTTTCAAAAAAGTCCCGCTTTTTTCGGCCGGGCCAGTCGTTCGGCGTAGAGCCGATGGAACTGGCGGCGGTCGCGGCGCGGGGCTTCCCCCGCCCAGCTGGATGCCACCATTCGGGTTATTTTGCCCTCTGTGCATGCGCAGAACGCTTTGCGCATGCGCAGAGGACAAAATAACCCAAATGGCAGCGTCCAGCCGGGCGGGGGAAGCGGGCGGGAGAAGCCCCAAGCCGCGACCGCTGCCAGTTCCATCGGCTCTATGCCGAACGACTGGCCCAGCTGAACCGGCAGGATTTCATCCCTGGAGCCTCTGCGGCGACGAACAGGTAAGCCTGCGCCAGTAGGAACCCACCCCTGGCTGCGATGAATGGGGGGGTGTTGGGGGGGTGCACAAAGCTGTAGGATAAGAGAGACGGACCCCTCCCATCTTGCTCCCCTAGAACCCCCCCCCCGGTCAATGGTGTCCCGCTTTACAAAAAATAAAATCTGGTCACCTTACATTTGAGTTACCTTGGTTCAATAATCCTTGACCTATTTCACCCAACTGAAGGTTACAAAAACCCATGAGAGTTCTGATGGTCTCTATATATTCATAAAAATATATACGTATAAAGACTGGCAGCTCCGGGTCATCTCTCAGCCGTTGCGTGCAGGGAAAAACCTTGCACAGCAAAGTCTTTACTGTGAGTGCCACAAACCCAGCTTCTGCACATGCGCAGAAGAAAAAAAAACACACACGCAGAAGCAAAAAGCAAAAAACAAGCTGAGAGAGCCGGTTTGGGGGCATGTCCAGCCAGCCATCGCTGCCGGTTCGGTGAGCGGGGGGGAATTCATGCTACCAGTTCTATAGAATCGGTCCGCACCGGCATATATTAGAACAATCATATATATATATATATATATATATATATATATATATATATATATATATATATATATATATATATATATATATATATATATATATATATATATATATATATATATATATATATATATATAATATCAATCATATATCATATATCATATATCATATATCATATATCGTGTGTGTGTGTGTACTGTATTTATGTATGTATATATAATCACACACAAAGATGTTGACTTACCAAATCACTGCCTAGTGCACAAGGAATATCTTGCTAAAAGAATAGCAAGGTGGAAAATTTGTAATCATTTATACTGACTATTTAAGCATTCAGAAATGAAGACTCAATAGCAAGCAAATTAATAAATCGCTTGCTAATAATATTATATTTCATCATTCATTTGAATTTGAGAAGAACTCTTTGCCTGGAGATAAGAACTGACAAAATTGATATTGTTAAAAACAAAAGTAAAAATAAAACAAGCAAAGAAGCAGCACATTTTGGTTTGAAGGTCAACAAATTGCTTTGCTCTAAAGACAGCCTCAAAGTACAAGGCGATTTCATCTTGAGAAAATAAGTGTGGATTTTGGAGGCTTCTTGAATTCATGTTATACAGGCAAACCAATTTCTCTGTTATCAACTTTTACAGAAAAAACTGGCCGACAGACTCACAGGGAAACCATGCTTGTTCAAACCATTCACAATTGATAGAAATCTGAAATCTTATATCCATCTATCTTACTATTTCCAGAATAGCCATTTTAGCCACTTGAAACAAAAACAACTAAGACTCTTGCACTATCATAAAGAAACAATATCTTAATTATAGAATCATTGTTTTTTAGGCCTACATCCCATCTTAAATTGATTGAGTTAATATGATTCTTACAGCAAAAGTCTGTTAATGATATTTTCAAAAACACTCAACACAGTAGCCACCATTAAAAGCAAAGGGCAAATAAGAAGCTGCTAGACTAACTACAGAAATATAAGAATTATATTTTCATATCTTTTAATCAATGTTAGCCTTTGATTTTAAACACTGGTTTTAAAATTATTATAAAAAGTGTGTGTGTATATACACACGCACACACATTTTTATAATAATAATAAATATGTAAAATTCTTGTGAAAAGAGATACATGTGAACATGATATTCACAGAGATATTGAAAAATCAAGATGGCAACCATGATTACACACCAAGGCTCTTATCTGCATTGCATGTTTGACACATGTAAAAGGGGCTTTGATCACAGGGCAGTAGCTACCATCTTGATATTTTATAATCATTCTTGAGGATTTTTCTCCCTATGAAATAATATGTAAATCCTCTATTTATATATATATTATTATAAGATTGCTGTAAAAATTTCAATCAAAGCCAGATTTGTATTTACACTTGAAAATTTTGATTTTGTGTTTGATATGTTTTCTGCCTTGAGTTATTTTTAAAAACAATAAAGGCAGGATATAAATAAAATTAATAAATTTACAGGATAGGTTGACAGACACCTTCTCTAGGGATGTCAAAGAATATGTGAGAGTCATACTTTGTTCTGTACAAACAATATAGGTAGAAAAGAAGAGATATAGGATCCTTGTAGAGAATTTCAGACAATAGCTCATAGGAAGTGTTTCACTAGTTTTTCATTCATGAGTTTCATCTAATGAAGAGAAATAGATAACATCTTAACTATCCCACTCAGAGACCACAACTGTTGCAACTAAGGTTAAGAGCAAAAATTGAGCTTATACTAAAAGACTACACACTTCAAAAGAGGTGAAACTTCAACAGAGATTTATTTATTTATTTATTTATTTGGTCGTTTTTATATGCCGCCCAAATCCTGTAGGACTCAGAGATGTTTATGTTAAAGTAGCAATTGGTGGAAAATTGAATAATATGGCTTTTTCCTTCATAATCCTAAATTAGTCATACTACTGTGACATATTTTATAGGTTAACAATAAAGGTTTGATAAGATTCTGAACTGATATCTTGCAATTAGAAAATGATTTTTAATTAATAGAGAATATATAGAGAATAGGTTCTTAAGGTCAAATTATGTAGTGTTCAATCACAATGATGGACATTTTTGAATTATCCTATTTGTCAGGAGTGATACTTTCCTTTATTAAAGAAAATAAATATTCCAAATAGGCTTAGGAAATCAGACTTTGATAAAAGGCAATCACTACAAGCATAACAACAAGAACAACAACAACAAGAACAACAACAACAACAACAACCAAGCAAAGAAAGAAATCCCTATTGAGTACACCAAAATCTACAGGTAGTTTTAAAACTTCAGGATAAGACATGCATTATACAACTGTTTCAAAACCTGGCCATTACACATATAGAGTCTTAGAATCATCTATTTATTGGGCACAGTTGTTGGAAAGAGATAGGAGAGAGATTATATTGCAAATTGATGACATTCAAAACTTGATGAATACAAACACGGAAGTATATGAACTCTCCTTCATTTGATAGTTCTGGGCAAAATTTGACTTCTGTTTTTCCAGTTACGATATTTTCAGAGCAACATGTCCAAAGAATCCTTTTTGCTTCGGTAAGGATTTCTGATATACATGTATCATCACTGGTGAATGCATTGAATGCAATGGATTGATAAAATATATTCATTCTACCTTCTTTACTCACAAACCTATGATTGCTGTCTATTTTATTCCTCCAGTTTTTATATTCCTTTCAATGAAGGCCTTTAACAGGGAAGCACATTAGCATACATTGGATCAAATATTAATTCAGTATGACAGATGCAATAAAAATGAACCCTGATATACCATCATTATCTGGGTGGTGTTTCTAATATGACACGGATCTTTAAAGCTAATGGATTATATTAACAGCTTCATTCCATGTAGTTCCAATGTTGTAAAGAAAATCAAAGCAAATACATAATCAGTAGGCATTTAAATGCTAATGATTTCACTGATTGTCTGATATGAGACTTTTTTTAAAAAACTGATTTTTTAAAAGAACTGTGAAAGAGGCATTAACAAATACAGAGCAGAACTCATTTACAATTAAATTGTGGTTGGCATAAGATTTCTGTGAGTCTCTTGTTGGTTAACATTAAAACTAAAATTTGTAACAATGCAAATGTTAGAAAAATAAAAATAAAAATAACATTAAAACAACAATGCTGTATTTATCTTGAAAAAATACCTTTAAAAGATTCAGTTTAACCATCAATGTGTGCGTTAGCCTGGCTTCAGAGAGAGATTTGTGTGTAGATTAATTTGTGTATAGATAAATTTGTGAACTGGCATTATGGCTTAATTTGTAATTCATGACCAGTGTCTTAATCAAAGGTGTCTTCCTTATGGTAAATGGTAATCATGTTTAGCTTTTGAGTATTAGAGTTTAGTTATCTTGGAGTAGATCTATTTAAATAATTGGGAAGAGTTAGTGTGACTACATTTAAGAAAACTTTCTGGCATAATGTACATTTCTCCAATTCTTTGCTATTTCTATGGGTCAAGCACACATGCACAGAAATACACAGCAAACAATGTATATCATCTGTGCTCTTTGCTGTTTACTGTTTGGCAAATTGCTTGGAGGCAGAGGCCTTTTTTCCTTGTTTTCCTCCCCCAAAACTAAGGTACGTCTTATACTTTGGTGCGTCTTATACTCCGAAAAATATGGTAAGTAAATAAATGTGGGTAATTTTCTGTTCTGCCTTCCAGTCTTAGAACCAGCAGGAAGAAATGGTCACAAAGTAATGTTGCAAATAGTCACTAAATAAGGGTGCAACAGCATCCAGAAATGTTTCAAACTACTCCCAGAAGTGGCAATGCAAGATGAAATATGAATTACAATATGCGGAGCCTCATGTGTGCAAGCTCCAAGTTTTGTTAGAAACCACAGCTAGGATTTTCTTTTTTAATCAGCTGTAACCTAACCTAGTCCAGGCTGGCCAGTCAGCCAGCAAAAGAAGCTAAGAAGCTAGATGGATAGAAAAGGACAACAAATTACTGCCAGGATTAGTTTCTCTGATCCTTTGTGATTCAGGTTGTGGTCCAGGTCACTAAGCATGAAGAGGCATCTTCCTCATTGTAAATGGTAATCATGTTTTAACATGGCTTGTGAACCTTCAATAGATATATAAGTAGCAAAACGCATCGCTCTAGATTTCTTATGTTATTTCCAGAACATATAAAGTAGCCACGTATTTGCTACACTTTCATGCCATTACACATGCATATAAATAAAGCAATCTTCAGTGAAAATGACATTTGAGAAAGCTGCACAATTCATGCAGAAATTACAGTGAATTAAAAGCAATCAAAAGAGAAGAATACAACATTTGTTTATGGTCATTCCAAAGAGCTTAGGCATGCTTCAAATTAACAACACTGCTGTATACTGACCCATTCTTTTTAAGCAAGCAGAAAATTGGAGTCAGGAAAATGTATTTTTTGCTGAAACTCACGGATAACTTTGTACTGCTATTGATCTGCTGCAGCAGTATCAGCTGCTTAAAAACAAACATGTCTAGTTTCTTTGTTCTTTTTTCTCTATTGGAAAGCATTGAGTGGTCCTTTCCTTCATTCTCGGCCTTGCACTTTTATGTTTCCTGGTTGTCTCTGGCCATTAGGCAAAGTGTCAATAAAATTGGTTGGTTAACTCCTGGAGCTCCTTCAGTTGTTTGAAGACATAACCAATCTTCTAATCAATTGTAGAAAAGCCCTTTGTAGCTTACTAGCAATATTCCACCCATCTCTGGATGTCTGGCAGGACTGCAGTTAGCATAAGGCTCTTGGGCAGGTTGACTTTCTACCCACAGGGCAACTTCCTTTGTATTCATATCTTCACCTTGATCACTGAGTAAAATACTCTGCCATGTAATTTTGTCAATTTATAACATCATTCATTCTTAGGATATAGGCCTTGTTGCTTTCATCTAGTCACAGCAATGCTTTGCTGAATAGAAAGTATAATATGTGGTGCATTAATATATTTCTGAAGCCAATAGTGTGTGTGTGTGTGTGTGCGCGCACACACACACACACATTTATATTTATATTTATATTTATATTTATATTTATATTTATATTTATATTTATATTTATATTTATATTTATATTTATATTTATATTTATATTATTATTATTTATATTTATATTTATATTTATATTTATATTTATATTTATATTTATATTTGTATTATTTATTTTTTTATTTTTATTTTTATTTTTTTATTTTTTATATTTATATTTATATTTCAGGGATTAAACTGTGGAGTTTTTGGTGCTCCCTGAGCTTGATGGTTGTTTCTTTGCAGATGTTCATTACGCAACTAGTAACATATCAGTTAGGGCGCCTTGATGATGTTACTTTGTTGTGTAATGAAACAACCAAGCTCAGAGAGAACCAAGGACTCCATATTTCTGAAGCTTTGTAGCAAATGAAATATGTCTTGTTTAAACTGGGCTTTTGTAGTTACTATAAAATACCCCAATTATTGTAATTAATGCCTTCTCAGAGGCCTTAAAATATTCATCATTCATGTTGCAGATTGTCTCCAATATTTTTTGCACAACCTGGCATTTAATTTGTAGGGTATATCATAATTCCCTGCTAATCTTTCCAAATTAGACCTTTGAAGTGTCATTATATAATATATTACTGCTGTTGTATCAAATTTGAGATCGTCTGTAGATCAGCAATTAGAAAAAAGCAAGATCCTTAGATGCTCTTGGTTTTTAAAATAATTGCAAACAAGTATTAAGTATTCAAAATACTCAGCTGTGATGGTGTTTAGTAAAATGGACAACAATGAAAACTTTCAGTTGTGGATTTTGAAACTATATTTTGAAAGCAAAACAAACTTTCATTTTCCCTATTTGGGAATTTAGTCACATAGGAAACATCTTTATAAGATCATATGACAAAATGTACTCTGAGAATCTACAGTAAAGTCAGAATTTTCTGTATATAGGACTTTTCCTCTAAATAACTCAGCAGTTCTGGGCATGAGTGATATAACTTATGAATTCTTATTATCTTCCTTTCTGCACATCACCTTTTCTCCCTTCATTTGTTTTATATAGATTTCCAGGAGTGAGAATCAGAGAGAGATCAAACCAAGATAACACAAAAATATGATAGATGTATGGTTAACTTCTCTATGTTTGCTTGCTTGCTTCTTTCAGGATAATATCTCTGCTTCTCATGTGGGAATGGGGTGGATATCAGAATTTGACTGGAAGGATCATGGGCAATGCACAAGCCAAAACCATATTCTGCCCTTCTAACATATGGGGCTGGTTAATGCAAACACTGTGACTTATACTGTATTCAACATAAGAAGCTAACTAAAAAAGCCCAAGATTTGCAAAGTGATACTCAAATGTAATCAGATTTTTCACTGTTCCAGTTTATATTAGACATATATGATTCTGCAATTTTTTCAATGCATGCTACCAGATAATATCAGGTACACAGTTATACTAATCTGTAAAGTCCTTAACAGATATTATTTTTCAATCCATGTTGCAATTTTGTCCAGTAATATGTATTGAAATTTGAATTTCACTTTTCTACAAACAGCATAGATAATCTTTTTTTTCTATTTATCCATCACTTATGTTGCTTTGACATCAGAGGTTCATCAGAATTGTTAGTGCAAATTTAAAGATCAGAATTTGATTATCTGATGTTGAATCATTTAATGGAGACAATATGTCTCTGAATATCAATTTCCTGCCTGCCACGTGGCCTTCCCGGTGTCCCCGTGGCCAGCTTGCGAAGGCAGGCAAGCGAAAGGCCATGTGGAAGACAAGCAAGCATGTCGGGGTGGTAGGGAAGGGAGGTAGCAGCCTACTCCCTTCCCCACAGCCCTGCCATGCTTGGTGGCCTTCCATGCAGCCTTCCCGGCGGTCCCCCACGACCGCTTGCAGGGGCTTTGCTGTGCTGTGCTGAACCACCTGGTGAGGCTTTGTTTGAGCGGGGGTCGGTGTGGGGCACGCGCCCCTGTGTGTCCTGTTCCCACTCCGTTTGGTGAGCCATGCGTGGATGACTTCGGGGACTCCCCACCTCCTTTCTTTTCCTTTTGCCCTCATTCTTCTCTCCTGCAAGTGCGCGGGAGTTCCAGCCCATCTGCTGCCCTGCCACAAGGTGGATGGGTGAGTGAGTGAGTGGCTCAGAGTGGAGAATGATTGACAGCCGGCCGGGCCCCAGGCCAGAATCGGCTTTGAATCATCCATGGGTTGTTTTCTTTGGCTCCCTGATCAGTCGCTTTCCTCCTCCTCCAAGAAGATAGCAATAGCAATAGCACCTAGACTTATATACGACTTCATAGTGCTTTACAGCCCTCTCTAAGCAGTTTACAGAGTTCAGCATATTTCCCCCAACAATCTGGGTCCTCATTTTACCGACCTCAGAAGGATGGAAGGCTGAGTCAACCTTGAGCCAGTGAGATTTGAACAGCTGAACTGCAGCTAGCAGTCAGCTGAAGTAGCCTGCAGTGCTGCACTCTAACCACTGCACCACCTTGGCTCCCAACTTTTCCCGCTTCCTCGCTCATGGGGGAGGCAGGCGGATGCCTAGCCGCAGAGAGGGTTGGTTGGCAGGTGTCTCCCGCCTGGCACTAGGCTCGGCTGCAGTGATGGCGAAGGATGGGGGCGTCAGGTGCCCCACGCTCACTGGTTGAGCATCCATCACAGGTCTCGCCTGGGCAGGCACTGAAGTCTCAGAAACCACCTGCAGTGGCTGGATGTCTCCTCCTCTGCTCTTTGGATGCCTGCGATGGGCGAGCGTGGCGTGTCCTCGCCATGGATGGCCAAGGGATCCCCGGTGCCCCTGAAGGCGCCGGGAGGGGCTGCTCTTTCCACCGGACTGGGCTTGATGGAAGCTGCCCTCTGCCTCAGATCCTGCTCCCCGCATCCAGCCCATGACAGGGGACATGCCACTGCCAAGGAAGGTAGAAAGGAAAGGAAAGGAAAGGAAAGAAGGAAAGGAAAGGAAAGGAAAGGAAAGGAAAGGAAAGGAAAGGAAAGGAAAGGAAAGGAAAGGAAAGAAAAGGAAAAAAGACAGACAAGACAAGACAAGACAACCTATGATCACAATTGAGCCCAAAATTTTGGTTGCTATGCAAGAGCATTGTTGAGTGAGTTTCACCACATTTTGCAAGACGCCAGTCACATGACCACCAGGCCATACCCACCAAGCCATACCCACCTGACCTCCAAGCCACACTCACCTCCAAGCCACAGAACCTCCAAGCCACAGTAGGAAATATTTTTAGATTTCATCACTGACCTGAAGGCTATGCATTAGCTAAGATAACAAATCATACCATATCATTTTTTAAAATCAATTTCATAATGTAGGAATTTAAATATTGAAAACAATTCACACACCCCATCTCTTCAAAGGTAAAGAGGAGAAAATAACTATTTTGAGCAATTGATGACTAATTGGAAAAAAGAAGGGGAAGTGTGAACAGCCAACGAATTTGGTATTGCATTATGTTGTGTTGTGTCTTGTTGTTTTGCCAAGATGCCTAGTTTTGCGATTCTGATTCCTCTGTAATGTAAAGCAGGAATGGGACTGCTAAAGATTTTGAAGAGAGTTTTGATTAATTTTTGATGGTTTCTTTAATGGTTTGTGCATTTTTAAATAGTGGAATGTGTTCCATATTGAGTCCAGTTAGTCTTTGAAGTCATCAAGAATGCATTTGGAAAATAGCAGTGATCCATGCTTCAGGCAATTAGTCCTCCAAAAATCACATTCAAATCATAAAGCTTTTTGAGAGCAGATAATAATTAAAGTGCTGATCTTAGCAATTAAAATGCTCTCTGAAACTCACATCTTTGTTATTAATGTGATGAAAAACTCAAGCAAGCCTGAAAGGAATTGTCTTTCACTGTCATCTAGCCATTGATATTTCTATTTCTCTTGGTATTTTTTCCAACCTTCTCTTAATCTTACCTTTCCTGCTTCACTGTGGTCTGTAATTGTCCCACACACTATGGCATAAAACATAGTCTGGTTTTATTTATTGCTACTATATATTTCAGGGACCCCCAAATGAGAACTCCTGGCACCATTTGTTTAGAGACCCACGGTGCTGCCAGCTAAAACCAGATAACAGTGCATGTTCAATGCATTGTGGAACATATTCTAGTGCAGGGATGTCAAACTCACATCATCAAGGCGGCATTACGTGACATATTGGGATTTTCTCTCCTTCGCTAAACCAGGCGTGGGCGTGGCTAGCATGTGATGCATCCGGCCCACAGGCCGGAAGTTTGACAGCCTTATTCTAGTGCAAGCAATATATTAAAAATAATTTTCCTTCAGAAATTGTTCTCATCAATGGGATACATTGCTGCTTCATTCCATCAACTGTCCTAGATGTACTGTCCATGCATTCACATGCAAGAACAGATATCTGGAGACATGTTTTTGAAAAGATATAACTGGCTGATTTTATTCCACTATTGTATTTTCTGAAGTACCTCTTCTAAATGCTTTAAAACAATTTTAAACGCTAAATAATAATGAGATGTGGAAAAGTGATCAGTGTCTACCACACTGAACCAACAGAAAAATAATACATATGGCAAAACTTCGACAAAAGAAAAAAAAATACACCAAGATGTTTCAAACAATCCTCACAGCAGTACCAATGTGCCTTTTGAATTATGGTGGCTTTTCTTATGCACAAAGGATAAGGAAAACTTTCCTTTCTCCCCTTATAAATGTTTCTAAAAAGGCAGCAGGCTCAATATACTGGGCTTCCAAATTTAATCCCGACTGAAGTCTACTCAAATATTGAGTGCCTGTCATGAACAGAGCTGTCATTAGGACATTCACAAAGTAATTACCATATTTTTCGGAGTATAAGACGCACCAGAGTATAAGATGCACCTTAGTTTTGGGGGAGGAAAATAGGGAAAAAATAATCTGCCTACCAGGTATTCATCTGGCTATTCCTTAGTCTGGTCAGCTTCAGCACATTAGTTTGCTGTTTTGAGCGCACGTGCTTGCTTTTTATCCCCTGATTGGGGATAAAAACCAGTTTCTAAAACACTTCACTTCTCTCTCTCTTCAGAGAGAGAAACAATGAGAAAAGCAGGCAAGGGGGAGATTGCTTTGCTAGCAAAGCACAGAAGATCGCTTCACTCGTTAGCACCTCGTTAGGGCTGAAAAAAGGCAGAAGATCGCTTGCTAGCAAATCACGGAAGATCGCTTCACTGTTAGCACCTTGTTAGGGCTGAAAAAAGGCTCAGCTGATTGTCAGAGGGAGCAGCAATGAAAAAAGCAGGCAAAGGGAAGATCGCTTAGCTAGCAAAGCATAGACAATCACATTAACACCTTGTTAGGCTGAAAAAAAGCTTAGTAAAAACTACATTCGGAGTATAAGATGCACCCAAATTTTCAGCCTCTTTTAGGGGGGGAAGGTGCGTCTTATATTCTGAAAAATATGGTAATTGCCCCATTCCCCACATGCCTATAGTTATGTTAACTAAATAGCAATTGGGTTTAGTTCTTAGTGGATAACACTAGTTGTCTTTTTCACTTCACCTAGCTGCAATCGGGAATTGCATATAGCCAATGCCCAAAAAATCTGTCTGATTCCACCACCACCACTCTCTAAACTCCCTGACATCAACTGAAGGAAAATGTGTTTTGGAACAAATATAATTATTACTTTCACATTTTAGAACATTATTCCAGTGTCTGTGTAAAATGTTCTTATATAATAACTTCCTAGAGTAATGAGAGGAACTTACCCCTGGGTGTCAGTTACTGGCAATAAGTGGTAGAAATAGACAGATAGATATTGTTGCTGTAACTGTTGCTATGTTTGTGATATTTCATAATGAATATCAATATATACTTTTGCTAGTCAAATCCAGTGGCATGCTCTGATTGGGTTATTGCACTGCCTGGGTGCTGGGCACAGACCAAACTGGAAAGTACCTACCGGTAAGTAATTTTGAACAAAACAGCAACAATAGATAGTAATACTTGTTATTCAAATAAACTTGAAAATTAAACTTTATTATATGCAAAGACTAGCATAGAACAATACAATATAAAAATATATTTTTTAAAAATATTTGATCAAGAGGGGAAAATTTATAAAATCAATCAGATAACCAAAATGATATTATAAAATATATTATGAGCAATCAGTCCTTGCATAAATATAAAATGGGAAAAATCAAGGTAAAACTAGAATTGTTATAAAATTACTATTATATTAAACAACCCATAAATATCAATTCATTAAAAAGTGAATCTAAAAACCCTGACCAAAAAAATAGTGTCCATATTATTCAAGCAAAGTGCTGTGAAGCTAAGTGTAATGCCTATCATTTTTTGGCAACTCAGGCTTAGCACAATTTTCTTACTAATAACTATTTAGTGAACAATCACTAAACTAAACTTTTATAAATTTATGAATATTACAAGCAATTTATGGGTCACAGTTCTCTTTGCCTGATTTGATAACTGGATCATGGTCAAAATAATTTCAGTCCTATCACCAGAAAAAAAGTAGAAGGTAGAAATATCTTGCACGCACTTTCCTGAAATGAAGATCACAGACCACTAGTAAATTCAGTTTTCTTCACTTGGTAGCTCTTTCCCAAACCCCATTATTTTAAATATTATTTTAAATAACTTTGAACTTTGAAATGGTTATTTATTTTTGTGTGAAATTGTGAAAATAGACTTGAAGTATGAACAAGAATTTTATCTTTAGATTTACAGACAGATACATGTTCTTAGCCTGCTTTGGCACAATGTTTGTTTGAATCACTTATACATTTTTTTTCTCCTTTCCTTTCTTTGTTCACATTACAGGATGATTAGGGGAAAAAAATCTTTAGTCCACTGCTTCTCATCGGATGGCGACGGCCCCAATTGATTTTATAATGGGCTTTATGCAAACCAAAATAAATGGAGTAGTTAATTGGAAGAGGAATTCTTCTTTCTGTGCACAGTAGATGTTTTAAGAACTTTCAGTCCTGATTTGTATCTGAGAGAATAAAAGCACAGAAGAGAATGCTATCTAGTTTGAGGAAAGCGATTTCTGTTCATTAAGAAGCACTCTGGTATTTTGGTCTGCAATTTCAATGTATGAGTGACAGTTCTGCCATAAAACTCACATACATAGAGAGCAGCACTTCCATTAATGCCTCACAATTTATTTTCATGAAACTTAATTGACCGTTTTAGAAAAGGAAAAGCCTGTTTTGATAACAACATAATGAGAGCGTGTAATTGACAGAAATACACAGGCTTTGGCAAGCGGAATCAACTTTTGGGCTAAAGACCTTACAAGATGATAGGAAAGTTTCCAACGGTTGTGACAAAGGTTGCCAAACTTTTTTTTTCAGTTAGCAAGACAAGTAAAAGAGGGAGATAGATGCAAATTAGAGACTTTTCTAGTTTGGACACACTGAGATAAAGAAGAATTGCAACCTTTCAAAACTGTTTTCCAATTATTCCAAATTACTCGTGATATATTGTGAAAAATGATATTATTTGAAAGTTTCCTAGGATAATATTATACTGTCAGCATAAGGTTATTGGATGCCCACATAGTCAGCGGACTTTATTAATATTTACAGGAGAGGATATCTATCAAATAAGGGCTGCAAGTGAATGTGGACAGATTGAAGGCAGCTTAAAAAACAACAACCAGTTTCCTAGAAACTAAATTTGAGCAAGCAGCACACTAATAGATGTTCTTGTTAGAAAAAAATTAGCTAGACTTTAACCCACATGGAAAGACCTGAAACAGTTAAGACAATTTTTTTTCTTAAAAAGGTATGAACAAGAAAAGAAATATGAAGAGCAATATCTAAAACTGTCACTAAAGTCTAGGTGACTGGAGAGTTCTTTGTACTCAGAGACATTGTAGAAAATATAATATAATATTGTTGGAGCTGCCTATCAACTGTGCAGAGCATGAAAGCAATATTCCTTATTACACATTCATTAAATATACTTATTTAAAGTAGAACATTCAATTATCTTTATTGTTGTCTAGCCTAATGGGCATGGCACTATACAATAGTCCTTCACAGTCTTTTTTTAAACACAGAATATATTTCTCTTTGACCAATTTATTTGAAAAGATATAGTCATTTTTCTTTTTCAAGCAAACCCAAGTACATTTACAAGCTTAACATATTGCACACTTGAGGCCATTATCACATCTGCTTATTCTTTTTAACCCACAATCATCTATCGTGAAACTGTTTCATAACCAGCTGAGCTTACATGAGGGAACAGGGAATGAGAATGAGGCTATGGCAAAAACAGCACATCCATTTGTCTTCTCTGTGAGCTTACACACATAATGCCCAGCTATCTCTGGAACAATTGAGAAGTGAAAAACAGGAACATGATAAGATAATTGCTCCCTACTGAGCTACCCATGGAGAGAAAGAGTTCGTGAACCAGGCACAGTAAGTTGATATTTCATGGACCTATCTATCATGACTCTATATCTTTCTAGATCAATCACTGCTCGCTCAGAGGTCACAAATGTATAGGTTGAAATTTGAATGTCAATAAGCATCATTTCACAATTGCTTGCGTTTTCCATTTTAAAAGCCCACTCATTCACTTGGAAAGATTGTGCACTTCTCCATCACTTTTACATCTTACTATCTAAACAGATGGGATCATCTGCAAAACAGACAAACAAAACACCAATCCAACCATGAGTCACTTGTGCACATCTCTCCTTATAAAAATGTATTCCCATTGTTTCTTTTTCTTTAATCAAACTCTACTTCCTAAGAGCACTTTTCTTTTATCCATGGTTGCTACATTTGCCTGAAACTTTTGATGAGGTATATGGTGCTTTGCATTTTAGTATTTAGTGGAATTTTAAACTGATTTTCATTGCATGCAAAAACTTTCTGGAGGTCAGAGCATTAAGGATGAAAGTCTATTTTCCAAGGCTGGAACAGTACTAAAGGATATTTATCCTCATTTCTTTTTGTTAGGTATAACAGTTACAAACTACACTGTTTTTCCTAATAAGTTCTTTATCTATAAATGTAGTGTGTGTTGTATATTTTTGCACTTGTTTAAAAATGCATTCATTTTTAATTAATTAATTAATTAATCTAACTTCCTGTTACTGCCAAATTAGAGAGAAAGATGCAGAGAGAGCCAGTCTGGTGCAGTAGTGAAAGCATCAGACAGAAACCCAAGACTCTTGGTTCTAGTCTAGAAAGGAGGCAATGGCAAACCGCTTCTGAAAACTTCAGGGACTTGTAAATGCAGTCACCAGGAGTCAAGACTGACAAATATTAAAAATATAGAATAAAACTAATTTAAGAATGAAAACAGAAGCAGCTGGGAAAGTGGGAGTATATACAAATGGGTATAAACACACACACACTAGTGGTAGGTTGCTGCCGGTTCTGACCGGTTCTTTAGAACCGGTACTGAAAATTTACCGCCGCTCGCTGAACCGGCAGCAATGACCGGCAGTCCACGCTCCCAAACCGGTCCTCCGGTCACCACAGCTTGCAAAAAACCCCCCTCTGTGCATGTGCAAAGGCTTCTGCGCATGCACAGAGAGTCATTTCCAGGTGTTTTACGCATCATTGCAAAACGCGCACTTCCATCGCGATGCGAACCAGTAGGGAAGGCAAGTGGAACCCACCCCTGACACACACATATATAAATATATATTGATCTCAAAAATAAACACAAAAATCCATAGTTGGTATTCTGCCCAAAATAATATTACAAATGAAAAAAGTCTAATAGAAAAAAAAACTTAATAAGTTATGGCCAAAATTATATTTCCTGTGAACAATAATCAACCAGAATTGGAAACATTTTGATTTTTCAATTTACAATTAAAATCTAGCAGCAGAGTAGGATTGAATTAATTTATTATATAGCATCATGTATACACCTTCATGATATGAATAATGAACTGAGATCAGAACTAATTATATTAAAATGATGAATTTCCATGTTCTTAAAAAAAAGGACTGGGTAATTGAATATTTCTATCAAAAACGGCACTATGAGTCCATGTGCTCATACTTCAGTCTAAATTAGAAAGATTACAATTGATAGTATGGTTAGAAATTATTTTATTGGTTGATTCCTGGTAATTTGTTGAAAGTAATTTAAAAGGAATTCTATGTCACAAAGAGTATCCATGAAATTCAACAAGTTCAGGTCCCAAATTACCTTGCTAGAATTCTGAAGATTTCAAGAAAACCTGTCCTCCTAAATAACAGTCACAAATAACATGGATTACCTTCCCTTGCTATTAAATGAAGCAGATATTCTTTAGACATTCTGCTTTAAATTATATTAATAATTTTAATTACTGAACATTTGATATTTTATGAAAGAATGACTGAACGTGGTTCTTTCACTTCTAAGCTATTTTCTGTATTTCACTTCTAAGTTGTATTGCTTTACTTCTTTTTTTTAAGATAAAGATTGTAGTGTGTAGATTGGCAAAATCCCTGGATGAAAAGAATTGTGTTAACTTTTTGACTTGATGAGGAAAATTGCATTGCCTCTATGATGCAGAGCATCTTGCCAAGGATAAGGTAAATTGTATTGAAAAGTTCTGAAGTTTCATAGTAATGTAGTTTCCAGCTGAAATTAATTTTGTAAATTCTTCAGTTTTCTTATTCTTAGTAATAAAATATTTATCTTTCATGCTTAAAAGGAAAACAGTCTAGGAATTATAAGAAGAGAAAAATCAGAAGAAGAGAAACAATCAAGGACCAAAACCTGTCTCCATCTTTTCCAAACATCTGAAGTTAGTTTTAAATATGGATTTACCATTATACATATTAATTTCTTACATTAGAGAAAATGGCTAAGTGATGGAAAATTCAATGCTAAACCATAATCAAAACTATTCTATGATTTAAGTTTCTTTTCATCTTGAGAGAGAGAGAGAAAGATTATGTTATATTAAATAATAACAACCTCTTGTAATAGTTGCCTGCCAATATGTACTCTGTCTAAGTTTAAATTTGTTTCATTGTTATTATTTACATATCAGATTCATCAAAGGTAACATCTGAACATGCTACTGTATATAATTCATCTTGAAATTGAAATACATATTTAAGAAAGATGAGCATGCTGTTTGCAAGCAATCTTTGAATATTCTTATTCTTCATAATAACATGTGCCAATATCTGTCTGATGAGTGAATAAAAAAATGAAAGAAGGCATCCTCTATTTATTTGAAAAACATCTGTATCTAATTCATTGATGCTAATTACTGCTTGTGCCAGCAAGTAGAGCTGATTAATTATAGAAATGAATTTATGTCCAAATTCTAGTTCCAAGAAGATTAAAAAACATTCTAAATTAGTAAATGCTTTGAACACATATGAAAAGAACAAGATTTTGGCATAGTTATTAAAATGGGCCATGTATGTGTATATTTGATTAAACTTGATGATGTTGACAGAAAGTCTTCATTTGGTTTACAATATTTAGAATTTCAATTTGCTTCCAATCATGTCTGCACCTATGGGAGACACATAGATTAAAAACAATTAACACCTGGAGGCTTAATGTGTGTGGAGATACTCAGACATCCAAGTCATAGTTGTCTCAAAGGTACTTTTTTCAAAATGCAACTGGATGGTTTTTTTCTCTGACAAAGAAGAAAATTGCTAATGACCAGATAACTGCAAAGAAATGTGATCCTTCAAACCCCTTTCCACCTGTCAGAACTAATCCTTCCTTCGCTCCCACCATCCTCCCAGAATCTATGAAGCAGTGGTGGGTTTCTACCGGTGCGGTCGACTCTACCGCACCGGTAGCAGCCAGCAGATGGCGCTATTTGCGCGGGACAGCTCCGGTGCCGTCTTCACCGGTCTGTTGCGGAGCACCATCTTTTTGGGGGGAATTTTTGGGCTGATTTTGCTTCCTGACATGCGTGGAAGCAAAAGCTCGCGAGGGGATGCGCGTGCAAGCAAGATTTTGGCGATTTTTTGCTTCCGCGCATGCGCAGAAGCAAAAAAGCACCAAAATCGCGTGCACATGCACATCCCCTCATGAGATTTTGCTTCCACACATGCGCAGAAAGCAAAATCACATAAGGGAGTGTGCGCACATAGTGAGAATGCATGCCAAAACATGGGGATGCGCATGCAGCACACTGTTAGCACGAAGAACAAGCAACCTGCCCCTGCTATGAACCTTTTCGGTTGAGAAGCAAAACGTTTTCTTCTTTTTCCTCAGGGAAAAATAGTCCAGTTGTCTTTTGAAAAAAAGCACCTTTGAGACACCTGCAGGCTTATTCACTTTTATTCTCTGTAACCCAATAGAATGTAGAAAATAAACCATATAAAGAGACTCAGCACTCTATGTGTTTCTCAACAGGGTAAGTCTCCAAAAACAGAACAGAACCAAATTTAATATGACAGGAGAAGCTAGCAAAAGAAAAAACTCAATTTGAAAAAATTGGTGGATTTATTTCATTCACTTTATTATTTTTTTGAACCCCCATTAGCTGTAGCAATCTTGGAAGGTTATAGTGAATTGGTCCAACTGGGGGCTGGAGAGAAAGACAGACCAGGGAAAAGCACCTCCTGCATTTCTTAGAAAGAGGCGGTTGGGCAGCAACATTGTCCAGTTAACTGCTCCATAATTTGAAATTGCTCTATTCTAAACCTTCCTCCTTGTTCTGTGCTTCCCAGTATATACATACTGTTACGTACGGATATATCTTGGAAAATGTGCATACTGGCCGCTGATTGGAGAAACAAGCAACGGGAGTTTAAACGGCTGTCAGTGGCTGGCCGGCTTCAGGCAAGCCCTTAAAAGCGGCTTGCCTGGAGCCTGCCGGCATTCAGTATTCGCTACAGTTTGGATAGAAATAAAGTGCTGAACCGTTGCTGTGACTCGTCTCATCATTTACGAGCGAATATAACACATACAAACAAAAATAAATGAGGAGAGCACAAATATACAAAAACAACACTTATGTACCTAACGTGATAAGACTCTCAGACAATAAATATGCACATAATTTAATTTGTCCTGAAGGTAAAAACCCACATACACACCTACATGTAATATCCTACATATGAACTACCTGGAAGAGTTGCACTAGTTCTACTCCATAGAAGAGAACTCTAATGCACATGTTGAGCAGGACTCACAAACCATGTTTGGATGGGGAATGAAAAAGCTTTAAGAAGAGTGGTAGTAAGAGGCTAAGCTTAATTCTACTAGATACAGGTAGTCCTTGATTTGCAACAGTTCATTTTAGTGATTGTTCAAAGTTACAATGGGACTGAAAAAAGGTGACTTATGACCATTTTTCACACTTTTGACCATTGCAGCATCCCCATGATTATGTGATCCAAATTCAGACACTTGGCAACTGACTCATATTTATGAAGGTTGCAGTGTCTCAGGGTCATGTGATCATCTTTTGCAACTTTCTGATCAGCAAAGTCAATAGGGAAACCAGATGAATTTAACAAAGTGTGTTACTAACTTGACAACTGCAGTGATTCACTTAACAATCATGGCAAGAAAGGTCAAGAAATGGCAAAACTCACTTAATAACTGTCTCACTTAGCAACAGAAATTTTGGACTCTATTGTGGCTCTAAGTCAAGGATTACCTGTACTACTAAGATGTATCTACATGCCAGTCCTGAGTAGACATATAGTCAAAGTTTCTAGGAACTAAGATTATGTTAATTCAATGAAATAGAATAATATTTCATAAATCAGAACGCAAAACCTTCATATCATGGCTACTAAACAGATTTCAAATGTACTAATTTCACAATTTACAAAATGTTTGTAACATTTTGTAGCACAGTTCATAAAACCATGGCCTTTTTGTTTCCATTGTTTATAGAATAACCCACATTTGATTGGATCTACTACTAAGTTGCACACTGTGATTTATATACCTCTGTGGCGATTCACACAGTTTGTTACATTCCCCACCAAAAAACCCCTTCAATATGAAATCCTACCCGGATTATCAATCAGATTTGTATGCAACTCTGCTCTGAATTTTTATGAATCGTGTTTCTGTTGGATGGTACATTGTCCATTCCTTGACTTGACTGATCCCAAGCCTTATATGAAAAAGTAGATAGGGAAGTCATGCATACTGGAATTTTGATTGTGTGAGTACATATTAATTGATAAAGGTCATCAATTGGCAGTTTGAATGTCACATCACTTATGTGTATGCAAGCATCATAATGAGAACATATGAGCATTTCATGCAGTCCTGAGAAAATGCTTACCAGAAATTGTCCCCTGAAAATCGTTGGACAATATTATGTCCTTCAGATCAGAATGTTTATATACCTGGAACAATAAGAAAAATTGCACAAATAGGGTGATTAATGGGTTTTTTAGTCTTTTGTTTATATTAGTCTAACCACAGATGGAGAAATGCATTTGGTTCCAGAATACATCAAGGACAGTATTTAAATAAAGGAAAATTGTTTATTTTAAGTATATGTTTTCCTGTTTCCTATCACTGGAGAGGAATTTAACCAAAGAATCAAGTATATATTTTGGTGGATCTGAAGTAGTTGAATGTTTTCCTTAAAAATTTGAAATGAAGGAGAATTATTCAAACTATGATGGATAACATTCGCAGTTCATTTGTTCTGGAGTCATTGGGAGTTTTTAATATTTTAAAACATATTTTAATAATAATAAAAAGCAAATAAATAAAATGATAAATTGTTAATATATAAAAAATATTTATTTAATATTTATATTAAAATATTTTTAAAAGCAAATAAAAAACAAAGATAGTAACAATAGTAATAGGCACATGTGTGCAATCTCAAAACATCTGGAGCACCTCTTAAACACCATTGACACTGACAATAAGTCAACTGCACAATAAGTCAACTGCAAAAGGCAGTTTGCTTAGAACATCTTATATCCTATGATAATACCTTGTCATGACAATGCCATCAAACAACATTTACTACCCCAGGTCCTTGAGAAGGACGAAATAGGTGGATAAAAATGTCAAATCCAGTCTAAACATCTGGCTGAATGTGCAACAACCATAACAAGACTAAAATACATGGAGAATTTTCAAATGTTAATGTTCAAAAATCTATGGGTAGAATTAGAAATATTAACAGTAATAGACTTGTAGAAGTTTAGATAAATGAGGAGATGCCTTTGAAAAGCAACCAAGGGTAGCTACTCTTCTGTACTTTCATGAAATTAGATTAATTAAGGGAATTTTCTCTTCTCTACATTTTGAATTGCACTATAAAAAAGAACATTGATTCTGAATTTTAAAATCCCATTGCATATCCAGTCTTGAATAGATTCAAAATATTTTTCTTTTCCAAGGAACCCATTATCTACTATAACTTTATCGTCCTTTTTTCCTAACCTGATAGAGGTAGCAAAAAAGAAAACAAAATTCCCTCATGAACATTATGTCTCCCCTCACAATTTTCTGTACTTTAAAAAGCACATTATATTTGTTAATTGCTTCTGCAACATTCTCTATACTTTCTATGCCATTTTCCTGAAATCCCCCATTGAATAATAACTTCATAAAATGTACATGAGATAGGAGAGAGAGAAGATCACAGATATAATACAAATAGTCTTCTCTTAACAACAACAATTGGCCTGGAATTAATAACAGCTGTTCCAATTCCAATTCTAGTTGCCTGCATTAAGCAAATCCCACACTCTTCTTAAGTGCAACATCATGTGCACATCATCATTTGCCACCTCCTGTCAACTTCCTCACTGAGTTTGCTTGTGAGAACCCAGCAGTAAAGGACATAAATAAGGATCATGTTCCTGTACAATGTTGTAATTGTGAGTTGATCACCAAATACCAAGGTTGCGATCACATGACCATCAGGATGCTGTAATGTAACTATGCTTATCCTCAGAATATTGATTTCTGAAATTTCCTGATCTGAATATTTGTTGTTGGTCATGGCATGTTTTTTTTTAATTTCCCAATTATTAATATTTATTTTATTTCAATAGCAAGATATATCAATGGAACCTGAAAATTAATATGTATTTTAAACAGATTGTATTCCAGAGAAGAGATGTATATATAGAACATTTTATATCTCACCCATTATGGCTTTTCACATTCTCTATCTTTAATCTTTATTGTCACATCTTCAAGTAATCTTTTTAAAGAAAATATGAAATATATATTTATAATTTATATTTTGTGATTTTATGTACAAAATTTCATTTCCTTAATATGAATAATATATTGTTGTGCATATGTGGTTTTTTTTTATCCTGAAGAGTCACATTGTAACATCTACAGGATGTGAAATCTAAAAAGAACTGTATTCCAATGATTTGGGAAATGTAAATTAAACCAATCCACTTAAAAATATGGACCACATTAAATTCGCTAACCTGTCTGTTCAAAATGGAAACAAATAATCTTAATGCAAGTAAGTGTTTTAATATATATGGGATAAAATTTTCCCAATCCTTATGCAAAAGTGGCCACAACACTAGCACTTGAAATCTAAGTGTAACTGTGGACTGAAAAAGCATCATAATTCATCAGGGTATATATCTTTGGGGACTCATTATAATCAAGAATGCCTCTATTTACACATGACATAATTATTACCAATTTAAAAGTCTTGCTATAATTGGTAACTGAAGATTAAACAACTACCAACTATTTTACACAGCAGCAGGTGTCAAAGTAGACCTCAACAGTGTTGTAACCAAATTGCTGGCAATTAGAACAGATGTTTTAGAACCTGTCAACCAATTTTTTTCTGCCTGAACAAAATGATGCCAGAAATGCTCAGTTTTATCTTACCTGAAGTTCAAGTTCACTGGTGAGTTCTGCAACCACCCACTTGTGGTAATAATCATAGATTTCCTAATTCCATGAATCCATTCCTACATTGCTCCTTTTATCTCTCCTCTCTGTCATACAAGCAAGCCAACTTGTTAAGTCAAATAATCCTCTTACTGGTGCATCTGCTGTGAAGTCTAAAGCAATGTTTCTCAATCCTGGCAACTTTAAGATAGGTGGAATTCAGTTCTCAGAATTCTTCAGCATGCTGGATGAGAGAAACACTGGTCTAACATGACAGCATGGTTGTAGGAAACCATTTGAATATGGGAGCACCGGGAATAGATTAACCAGGCATATTACATGGGGGGTGTCTTAGTTACATATATGAGATTTCTTTGACTTTATCGATGTAAATATAGTACTGTATATGAATTATACAGTATATATGTATGCATGTATGTATGCATGTATGCATGAGCAGTGCTATGGCCTAGAGGAGAAACCACTTGCTTCCCACTCAGAAGGTTGACAGTTCAATCCTAAACAGTGATAGATGTTTCTCAATTAGGGTGTAGAGAAAATATCTGCTGCAAATTCCACATAGGCATCAGGAAGGGCATCCAGCCAGTAAATGTTCAGCCACATTCAGCTGCCCAACTCATCCCAGTAAAAAGGGATTACAGGGTCGTTAAAAAAATGCATGTAATACATGTGTGTGCATGTGTATATCATGCTACTTAGTGGTGCATCCAGCCAAATGTGGCTTATAATTGGTTTTTGACAGTTTCAAGACACTCTTCCTAGTTCTGGTTCTGTTCCTGGTACTTTGTTCTGGTCCATTTACTGATCCTAACCAAAAATGGGTCAGTTTTAATGAGATGCAGGCAAGGGGTAGTTTTTTCATTCCCATGTATTTTTAAGAATTTATGAACTGAATCTGAAGGATGGCAAAGTCTAAATCATAGAAGTAGAACACTTTTGGTAAGCAGAACTCAGTAGATTTTAAAAACTGAAGGCTATTGCTTTGGCATTGTTAGTGAGTTTGCTCATGTATTCCTGTCCTGCTGTGGTTCTCTTCAGTGTAACTTTGTTGATACATGTTCTCTCTGTGTGATTGCTCTTCTCCTGTTGTGAGCTTTTTAAGATGCATTCTGCTTCTGGTTGTAATACGCTTCTTGCCTTTATTTTTTGTTGTTATGGTGTGTGTGAGACAGAGACAGAGACACACACACACACACACACACAGAGAGAGAGAGAGAGAGAGAGAGAGAGAGAGAGAGAGAGAGAGAGAGAGAGAGAGAGAATAAATAATAGGCAGAATGCTTCGCTGCTGTGTGTTGATTTTAACAATATTTTGGTAACTAGTTTTTTTTTTTAAGAATAGATTTTGTACTAACCAGCAACTTTCTCTTATTCTTACCAAAGGCTTAGTAAAACTACTGTTGTTAAACTGCTAAATGCCTGTAATATGCTAAACTGGGTGCTAATGAAAATGATGTAAATAAGCAATTAGTTGTTCATATGAATTCAAGGTTGAGCCCTTCAAGGGATTTATTAAATCAGCTGAAAATTCACTATATTAGAAATTGGAGAAGAATCAGAATGCAAGCTACTGCAAGTCTGTCCTATCATCAATAGGATTTAAAGAAGTGATTTTTTCACCCAGTTTTCAGAAGAAAAATAAATAATCACTTTAGTGGTTTTTTTTACAAGTTGTCTGCCACCTTAAGTATCTTCAAAGCACCAAGGTAAAAACAAGAGATCAAATATTGCATTCTCATTGTTTCCTAAAGCCAGAATGCAGCTAGTTTTGTATAAACATTTGAGTTTTAAATTTTGCTTTATAAGAATGTTGCCAGTTTGGAATGTTCTAAGAAAATGCTTCTATTTCCTACACACTATAGAAATTCATACGTCAAGCAAGATTGTATGTTGTTTTCAGTTAGATTGAATGGACTTTTCTTTTTAACTGAATTCATGGTCAGAAATTATGATTTTCAGTTTAAATATTGCTCCTTAAATATGGAACTATTCTTATTTTTTTTGAAAAAAAATATGTGGCAGAGAAATAAAAAAAACCCCACACTTCTTATTTCGCTCAGATCACAATTTACATATATTGATTTCAAATTTTGAAAAAGGGTATATTTTGTAAAGGGTATCTAAAATTATAAATAGTGTAGATCCGCCTTGACCTGTCTTCCCCAGAACTATGAAAAGGCTCACCACCCCTTTCATCTTTGAATTAGCTGTCAGGGCTGGTTTATGGACGGCTATCAAACGTGATAGAAGATAGCACCAGAGAATGAGACAAGCCTGAATAAAATTAACATTCTGGAACAAAACCTTTGATCTGTGGCAGATATCTGCTTCCTGCCCAGCCAAAATTTGCATGCAATCTGAATTGCTAATAAGGGGAAGGGGAAGAATAAGGGGAGGGGGCAAGTCAGAGAGGAGGAGGAAGGGAAAAAGAGAGAGTAAGGGCCAAATGAGAATGAAAGTCATGATAGGTCAGCTGCGATGGGGAGTCCGGGGTGAAGTGAGTACGTCAATATCCCATACCGGATTCAGTTATAGCACAATTGTCTTCAGAGTCATGAGAGAATTTACTCATTTATTTCAATTCCTGTGAAAAACATTATGGTTTTGCAGTAACACATTAATTCGGCTCTCCCCCGCACTGATGAATCATTTTGATTCTCCATACTGGGTGGAGCTAGCCTCCAAGAATGGGTTAAATCTGCCCTCTAGCCAATCAGGACCGAAATAAAAGAGAAAGGAAGTATCAGGTGAGTACTAACGTCCCTTCGCTTTCAACAACTTTAACATTTTTTGAAGTGCTAGTTTGTTTTATCCATAATCATTTTAGGCATATTTTAATTAAAAGTCTGCATATTAAAATTAAAAGTGTGCATATTTTCTTACTCATTTACCCAAATATGTATATATTTGGAATGCAATAATTCCTATAAACATTCATTGTGCAAGCAATTTCCACTTTCTCCTATTAGGTTATTCATTTATGCATTTTCCCTATTGCACACATTTTATTCTACAATTTCTTTAAAATATACATTGTCCTATGCATTTTTAATAGCAAAACTCCATCATAAAATCTTGAGTGTGTAAACTGAATAAATAAATGATTCGCTCTGATTAATGTATTAATTCAGGAAGTATGTTTAATAGGTTTATATTTAAAATGCAAACCACATATTTTTTCCTTCCATTCCTAATATAATTAATTAATTTTTAGGTGGATCTCTAAACTTTTCCATAAGAGCTCAAGTGACACATATAGAATTCCTTCTCTTCCCATTTCCTCTGAAACCATAACCCTATGAAGTAAACTGAGTGAGATTTTATGACTAGTCAAATGTTATCCCCTCACTTTTCATGGTTCCAGCATGCTAACCTTTACTCCACTCTGACTGTTTCATACAACTGCAAATATGCAACCAAGAACAGGTCCAATCTATAAACTATATATTTAATATAATTCACACATATCTTACTGAAATAAATGGGAATTTAATAGCAATAGTGCACAATATGGTTCAGATAAGATATTAATGTAGTTAGCCTGCAGTCCTATATCTAGTTTATTGCAAATAAAATATGCTTTGAGTGAGACATACTTTTTAGTGAATATCTCTAGGAATGTGCTATTGCATTCAAGGAAACTGGGCAAGGAATACTGTATACATTTAGCTGACAAAAGTAAAGATAAATTTTCTAGTACATTGTGTTTCTTTTTGCACAACATTGTTCCACTTATTCCATACTGTTGTCTCTTAGTTACCTTGTTCGGGAAGAAGTCTGAAATCAATAAAGAAACTAATTGTATGGATCTTAGAGCCCTCAGTTACATTGTGTAGGATTCCCAACATGAAATTAAATAATTCACAAAAAGTTGAAGAAAATTAAGTAATAGATAAACAAAATGTTCTTGAACATGTTGAAATTACCCTCATTGAAATTTTTGGCTTACATTGCTACATTCCTTTAATAGAAGCAATATCCATTTCACTTTAGGCATACACATTATTTCAATTTCTTTCATTTTCCTCCCTTTGACTGCTTTTCTGTTTAATATTTTTTTAAAGAAAACACTCTCAGCCATGTGCCAGAAACAACCTTATCAAAAAGGCTTTTTCACAGCAGCCTGACATCAATGCCAGCCATGATTCCTGTTAGATTGAATCACTGTAAGCAACGCAACTGTGTAAGAAATAGGCTTTTTTTAAATGCCTGATTTAATTGTAATCCTCCCCAAAGGTTGTAACGGCACAACAGTTCATTTTTATTACTGTGCATCATTCTTTGACTTTTAGAATATTTTTAAAAGGTGGGGATGTTAAATAAAATAAACTTTTGTTAACCATAAAGCCAAATCATTATAATACCACATTATTATAGTTACACTTGCTTGACATAGACAAAATCTAGCAGTTGAATAACCTAAGCATCTGAGATTCACAATAAATGCATATCATTGTGATACTGAAATTGTCTTTATTTACTTAATTGAAAATGTTTATATGCTGACTTGTATTGCTAACTAATTTTCCCATTGTTAGGTCCCAATACTGAAGAGGCATGAGACTGGTTGAGTAACTTCAGCTCTTTATTGGATACAGTGAGCAACAACAGCAAATACCCAGGTGTGACCATGGTTTAAATAGGGTAGCCCTGGCTTGGAAAAGGGCCAATCAGAAGTTACCTGTTCTGCTCAATAGAGCGGACCTGAGTAGAAACTTCCCAGCTAATATGCAGATCTCAGGACACAACACCTATAGTTCACCAGCATTTGGGGGCATGATGGCTGACAGCCCAGGTTCGAGATCCGAGTGCGTCACAATGGGGGTGAGCTTCTGTTTCTTACCCTAGCTCCTGCCCACTTAGCAGTTTGAAAGCATGCAAATGTGAGTAGATTAACAGACACCACTTGGGTGGGAAGGTAACAGTATTCTGCATGCCTTTGGCATATAGCCATGCTGGCCACATGACCACAGAAAATGTCTTTTGACAATGATAGCTCCCTTGGCCAAGAAATGGAGATGAGCACTGTGCCCTAGAGTCGGACACGACTGTACGGGGAAATCTTCACATTACTTTTTTAACCTTTTCACCAGAATTCAACATTTAAAAATAAAATCAGTAAAATGACCATAGATAAAATTAGCCAATAAAATTGAACAAGTGCATAAAACTTAAAATATTTGGGTGAATAAATAGGTCTTAGCTTGATTGGAAAAGATCACATTACTATTGCCAAGAAGGCTTCTATTCCCATGGTTGACATCTGTCTCCATGTAGAAGAGGCATCAAGAGACACTCTTCAAGTTCGAGCAGATTGGTATGGGAATTGGGCATTCCTTCTAGGGAGATAAATCCCAAGCTCTTTAGGATTCTCTGGATAAGTACCAGCACTTTGAATTGGCTCAAAAATGAACAGCCCGCCACTGCAATTCTTTTCAAAGTGGCAAGTTATAATTCAATAATTCAAAGTTGGATAATTCTGGCAGATAATTTTTTTGCAGATGTTTAAAGGAAGCCCCTCATATAGTACATTGCAGTAAACTGAACAAGTCTGAAATCCAAAAATCAGATATTCATCAGGAAGAATCTGAATTTAGACCCAATCTTATTTTCTCAAGTGTTATATAAAGATAACATTAGGTCAATAAAACAGATTTTACCAGTTAAAGAGACAACAATTGCAATTGTAATACACCTATTTGAGGGGATTTCGAATGGTGTAAATGAGCTCATAGCATAGAAATCTGATAAGCATTCCAGATGTGATTGTATCATTTTTTTACCTCTTGCCTAACACAATTGCAGCCAGATAAAAAACTGGAAAAGTGTTGTCAAAGCTATCTATGCCTCTCTCTGTTTGATACATCTGTAGACAATAGATATAAAAGTGAACTGTTAAAGCTAGGATAATTAGGCCATATAAAATAGTAGCTTTGGAAAACCAGTACAATATGATTTTCAAACATATTGTCAAATGATGTTTATTCTGTTAGATTTCCAAACAAATGTAACAAAAACAATTTTTGTGCATATGCAGAAATATCCAGATCATCCAAATAAATGTAAAAGCATTCTTTTTGACTACTTGATTCACTTTTTTTGCTTAATGTTGACTTTGAATCTGACTTATTTGCCACAAATTCCTTTGTTGATTTTTTTTCATAAGTGGATAACAAACATATGCATAGTTATAGCTCTTTATATAACTAAAAAGGGAAGAAAGTAAATCTCAGCTTTTTCCTAGAAAACTGAAGGTTTTGTAGAGGTCACCTCTTAAAATAGACTGAGTAAATTTCTTTTTATTATCCAGACACTGAAAGTGAATAATTAATATCAAGAGTGATTGTTAGTGCTGCTTATCAATTATTTAACATAAGTAGTGTAATACAGCCTGTTAAGAATCTAGAAATTATGTTCATTATATACTATTAATTAACTATCTATGTATTGTTTTTTTGCCAAAGAGAAGTTAGGGTAATGAACTACAAATCTCATGACACTTGAGAAAATGATAGTAATAAGGAACTTTTCTACTTATTCATTAATGTTCCTTATTCATTTGTTTATTTAGTCCATTCTAGTAATGAATTATCCTCACATTCTCTGAATAAGTAACTGCCACTATCTACTCAGTTGTAGAGTGCAGTAGGATAGTAGTTGTTATAAATTGGTATATATGCTGAGTTGTGCCAGTCTTTGAATTCCACTCACGGGAGTTGAATGATAGAAAAAATTGCGTAGGTGTTTTAAAGAAATGTTGTGCAGCAATCTCTCAAAAGTTTCATTCTTGAAGAATGCTTGCATTCTTCTGGCTCATTTCAGAACATGTTCAGAATTTGTATCAATAGTATATATAACTGAGCCCCAAACCAAAAAGACACATGGCAATTCTTGCAAACTGGGTTTTTTTATTTTTTTATTTTTCTTTCAACACTGTTGAAACACTGTTGAAAGAAATGTCCATCTGGGTTCAGTTCCAAGTGGGGAGAAAGACACTGGAAAAATGGAGGCTGCTTGGAAGGATAGCTTAATGGTGAAGCAGAACCACCAAGCACGTGTGATTTTGGAGTGGAGAGTGAGTGTTATTTATACCCTCTCTTGGGCTTTGAACTTGAGCTTCCTGTTCCTGTGGCAAGGACATGTATTCTATTGGCTGCTGTAGGGGTCATGTGCAAATCCTAAGAGATTGTCTGTGATAAGTTTGGTTGAACCTTGCTGAGTGGTGTAATGAAGGGGCTTGGTTGTGCCATGTGGTGAGCTCTGCTGATAGATAATTCTATTATGTCCTGGAGGGTCATGTCTTAATCCCATCACCCTGGAGCCGAAAGCCTTTTGTCTTGTAGATAGGCTGGCCCAGTCTTTCTCAATGGGCACCAAATATCTGCTGGGGGCAGGGAGCTGCAGGAAGCTGAGTTTCTGTCTCCCTTAAGATTTCTATTTCTCTTTTAGGGGAAATGTTCTTCCTTTTTAATATTTCCTAAAATATTTCATTCTTCTAGGAGGGGTGCGTGCTAACTTTGTTCAACATCTATAAGCAAAATCTTGTCAGACTGAACACTCTACTATCTGCATCTACAATATACTCTGTGAACTATTAGGGAGGGCTGTCTTCACTCTCTTTCTCTTACAGATAATATCTGGGCTATACTACCTCTTATTCCTCTGGAATGCATTCATTCTTTCCTGAGATTCCACCTCTTTACTACATTCCATCACAACAGAAAAACAATAAGTATAGTAAAATCTAAAAATAATTAAGAACAAAGATACTCAAATAAATACAAAAACATATACTATTATAAAAAGTTCTAAACCTAAGTAATGGTGTGGTAAATTGTACAAATGACAGCACAAAACTCAGTGACTTGGAAGGTTAATTTCAAGTCCTTGTCTGAAAAAAAGTAAGATTAAATAGAAATCACATTCTCTATCTGGAAATTTCTTCAAGACAGGAGATATAAGGATTTGCCTAGAGTCCTAATGTAGGGAACAATATAATAGCATATGCTTAGAGTTTGTATTGAATCAGCACCATATGCACATAACCAAAGATGCATAGAAACATCCAAAACATCAGAAAAGGACTCCTGAACATCCAACCTGGCTAAAGTAAAGATCTTATGAAATTTCCAAATTAGAATAGATGATAAACAGGACACTGGAGGGAACACTTTTGGAAGTAAATGATAAATATTGGGGTGTGACCTTGTTATATGTAACATTGTTTGGAGATCTATATCCGTTCTAGCATTATTAAACTTAGCTAGCATAAAGCTTCCATAAAGAAGCATAGCAAATGGATTTTATCAAGAACTTTTTAAAACCATGATGATTTAAAACAATCTCTAAATTCTAATTGGACCAAAACTATTGGAAGTAAAATTAACTTTAGCCAGAAGGTAAGAAGTATCCAATGACACTATGCCTGTTTCTACTTGAATAGCAATTTTAATATTTTTTTAAACCATCAATATGGCTCTAATAAACTTATTTTGGATGGTTTCAATAGACTTAAGCTTTGCAAAGAAGCAAATTTGGGAGCCATAAAGAAACAGAGGGACTACCTTAGCTTGGACGACTTTGCAAGATACATGAATATAATGGGTTCCTTTTACACTAAGTGGTAAAATCTTGTAATAGCTGTAGAGGTACTCTCTGCAACATTTGCCCAATAAGAAAAATGAGCATGCCAAGATAAGGAAGCATGAAAGTGCACTCTGGGGTATTTATAGGTATGCACCTGTTCAATTGGAGTTCCATTTATTTACCATTAGTGAATTTTATAATGTTGGGCAAAACTTAAGACTTTGGTTTTCTGATAATCTGTTGATAGTTTTTATTCTATGCAAAATAAAGCTAATGCCCTAAGTGATTTTCTCATTTCCACCTGTGAAGTAGACATAATCACAACATCACTGTCAAACAGTAGTACTGGAATCACATGATTAGTCAGAGTGGATGGATGATGGACTGAAACAGCAAGCACTTGAATTATTGGATTTAGATATAAATGTAAAAGCAATGGAGCTAATACAAATTTATACCTTTATAAGTTGGGACTGTTTTAGATAAATGTCCCCAAGGGGTAGATCTAATTTTCAGGGAGATGTTTGAATAGAATTTCACACAGTCTTGATATTAAATTCAGAGTTGCATTGAAATCAACAAAGGTTACACAAAGGGAGGCATGAGATGGAGCAGAATATTTTTCTGGAGTACCAAACAATAATCTAACATTGATGATTCCTCTCTAAATACAGCCTTTTCTTCAACAATTATATATTTATTTTGTACCCAATCTACTAGTTTTAGCTTTCTATCTTTGCACCTAACTGTAAAGATTTGACTCCTTTTAAAATACTACTACTACTACTACTACTACTACTACTACTACTACTACTACTACTACTACTACTACAACAACAAATATAATTTATAGGAGCACATATTGAAAATGCTAAGATGTCCCTGAAATTTCTTACATTTCTTGCATTTCTAGTGGATTTCTTGTAAGTTTTATTTCATTTTTTTTAAAGTAACAGCCATATGTTGTTTTCCCACACCATATTTTATATTACAGAATATATTTGATTAGGTAAATGATACTTAAATATTTTGACACAATTAATAGTATGGTAATGGTACAACAGATATTTTAAAAAATTAGGGAACCAGGTTGGAATGGAATACAAACCAGAAATAACCTGATTTGTTAATATTTATCAGCTTTCTTCACTCTCTTTCTTTCTCTTATTCTGGGATGAAAAATTAGTATTTTAGTCAAAGTTAGATTTTAATCTAACTTTGAGTAAAATATTAAGTAGCTTGAACTTGGCTTGAGAAAAATATTTGTGCTAGAGAAGCACTAAGGGGAGACTCCTCTTGTTTAAGTATTTTTTAATATCTTCTTCCTCAATCTTTTTCTGATTATACAATGTTTTAAAGAATTTTTGAGCAATACTCTTCTTTTCTTCCATCTGGTAGCATATATTCCCCTCTTCATCTTGTAATTGTTGAATTAATTTTTTTTCCTTCTCCTTTTTTAATTTGTAAGCCAACCATCTCTCGGTTTATTCGCATGTCCAAAATAATTTTGTCTCGTCAATCTAAGTTTCTGAACCATTTCTTCTGGTGAAATTAAATTAATTTTGTGCTTAATCATTTCTTTTTCTCTCTTAATTTTCTCATCCTGGGAGCGTTGCATCCTACTTTCTAGTTCTTCCAACTACTTCTGCAACTCAGTTTGTTGTTCTTTTTTTTTTTCTTTATTCCTTCGTGCCGTATAGGCTATTGTTAATCCTATAACACATGCTTTCTTTGTATCCCATAAATTCTGTAGCATTGTATATTCATTTCTATTTTTCTTCAGAAAGAAGTCAAATTCTTTTTCTATCCATTGGACATAATTTTTTTCTTTTAAAACCCTCTGATTCATGGTCCATCTCCCTCTCTTTTTTGTTCTTCCCTTCCATTTCACTATTAATGGATTATGGTCCACCTATGTATTTGCTACTATCTCTACCTCCACTATGTTGTTGCCCAGTTCCAAATCCATCCATACCATATCTATCCTGGACCATGAATTATGTGGGTTAGAAAAAAAAGTATACTGATTTTTTTGAGGATTTAATTCTCTCCAAATATCCTTCAAAATCAATTCTTGTATCATTTCAAAGAAGGTGTTCGGCAATATTTTCCTCCTCTTCTTATTTTCCCCCCCAGTTTTATAATCCTTTTTTTGAGTCCACTACCACATTAAAATCTCCTAATAAGCATATATTCTCAAACTCTAATTCTACTATCTTCCTATGTAATTTACAATAATATTCCCTCTGGCGCATATAGTGCCAGTGTGTGTTTTTGTCTTATTGTTACCTCAATTAGTAGTGTTCTCCCTTCTTCATCCGCATATATCTGTCTTGATTTTAGCCTTTCTTTAATATATACCACTATACCTTTCTTTTTTGTGTGTGCCAGAGCCAGATGTAATTTCCCTATTTTTGGAAATTCTAAAATGCCACCTTGCTGTTTTTTAATATATACTTCTTGTAGGCATGTAATGTCCATATTCTGTTTTTGAAGTTTGGAAAATAGTAGCTTTCTTTTAACCGGCGAACTCAACCCATTTATGTTACTTGATATTAACTTAATTTATTTTTCCATCTTATTGCTTGCTGGTTGCCATCGTCCTCGGTCTTATTTCCCTTTGTATCCTTGCCTTTGGCCCTTCTCTTTCCTGTTGTTCTCTATCCGCACTCTCTCTTATTTCTTGGTCCACTTCCTTTTCTTCCACCTGTTGTTCTTCCTGGCTTTTCTCATCCATCTACTCTCCGCTCTCCTGTTCCTCATCCATTGCTATATAGTGATCATAGAACTCTCGAGCTTTGTCCAAAGTATCAATTCTGAATTTTTTAATCTTGCCATTATATCAACATACCCTCCAGTATCAACCATCGGAACATTGTCTTATATTTCACCAATTGTGATGAGAGAAAATTATAATTCCTCCTATGCTCTCTAATTCTTCTGGGTATTTGTTTAAGAGTCAAAATTTCCTTCCCCTCATACATCAATGGATCGTCTCGTGTCCTTCTGTAAATTTCATCTCTCACTGTCTTTTTTGCGAATCTTACATGAGGCAACTTATGGCGTCGGGTGTAGTGGTATGAACTCTATAGATTTTGTCGATACTATTCTGCATTTCCCATTTTTCCATCTGTAACGCATCTGCCAACAATTCTGTCATGAGATTTGCTAAGTCTTCTTCTTTTTCTCTCTTATATTTTGGAACCTCAAGTAAAAAACTGATTTTTCTAATTTCAAATGCATTATTGCCTCTTCCAGGTTCCTATTCGCTGCCATCAACCTTTCCTTTGTTTCTTCTAATTTTTTCTCTGTTTGTTCTGTTATTTCTTCCACTATCTTTATTTTCTGTTTGTTTTTAGCAATTGACTCTTGGATTTTCCCCATTCTATCATCTAGTTTCCATATATCTTCTTTCACTTCACCCATATTGCTCTTCTATTCTACTCGATTCTATTCCTCCCCGCCAGCTAAAACTGACACATCTGTTGGCAGATTCAACAGCACAGAGCTATCGATTCAACAAAGAGAAGGCTCCTCTTTGCCAGAAGATAATGGTATCAGAAGGGACAGGCTTGGCTTGGCAATGGCACAGGTAAAAGGGATCTGGGTATCGTTGCAGGTCGCAAGTTGAATGTTAGCTAACAGTGCAAAGCAGCTTCTAAAAAGACAAATGCTGTTCTGGGATATATTAACAGAAATGATTCTATGAAAGGGCAGAATTATAGGAGCAGGAAAATGGTTTATAGAACCTTAGCAGGTGGCCAAATGTTACTCTTAAATGATCTTGGGTGCAATTCTGGGAGAAGAGCAAACTAAGAGGGGCACTATTTACATTTTTTTTCAGCCAAATTGAAGGAGTCATGTTTTAAACTAGGTTCATATAATTGGTATGCAATAGCAGCACTAATTAATTTTAGTTCCCACTGCTTTTGTTGATAAATGTTTGCATTCTTGGCTCTTGCATATGAATACTATTAAAAGATATATGACATGGATTTTTAAAAAATGACAAATAATTGTAACAACTAAGTTTCTGAAAATGGTGGTGATTGTTAAGAGGTTATTTTTTAGGCTGTGATAGGACCGGTGATGTAGCCATTTACCTTAAATTCCAGCTCTTACACCCAGAGCATACATATTTAAAGAAATGTTCAGTAATTTGCAGCACTTTGGCTTGATTTTCAGTGAGGGACTGTCCTGGAAAATTTACACACTAGTCAGAAGCCACTCTAAGTACTAGAGACAATATTACAATGTCTCATTGCTTCCTACATGTCTTGGACAACTTCAAGATTGATTACTGCCCAGATCATGATCACTTCCTACTAGCTTTAAATCTTCAACTGTTGGCTTGAGATTTATATGTGAAGAACCTGTTCCAGACAAATTTAGATGTAGATATTGCGTCTTCTCGTATAAGGTGATCAAGAAAAAAACAATTTTTCCCTTTTGGATTATTTTAATTAACATTGCAATGAACAAGGACACATTCAATTTCGCAGCTACTAAGATCATTGGTCATGCAGGTATGAAGGTAGTCAGGGAAATGATTGGAGCCTGGGAAACAGCTCCTTGTGAGTTAACAGAAGTGCTGATTTACCACCAGCTTCTCAAGTACTTAAGAGCTGAGTGTCAGAGTTCCAAGTAATACCCACAAAAGGTGGCCTCCAGGGCTGGCACCGAGGGCTTGGCAGCACAAGCAAACAACAGTCAATCACCAGCCATCAACACACCAATCAACCAATTGTAAGGCACCACATAAATACGACTCACAGAATAGCCCAAAGCACATATTCCCATAGAAAGAAGTTCCCTGAAGATGGGCTCCAGCATGAGTCCAAAAACTCGAAAGAGTAAATCTCTGGTCTCAGTGATCAACCCAGATTTGATCTTGCAACATTATCCTGGGACATGTATATTTGCTTTCATTTATATTGGAATTCGACCCAGCCTTTGCAGTTGGCTATGAACTAAACATGTCCGGCTAATGTGTTACCTTACGAAAAACCCATGTACAAATGTCAACAATCTTTAAATATGTATACCTTACTTTCACAATTCAAAATTCTGGTTTGGCCATGAAAGTGTTAAAGCAAAATAAGACCCGACTGCTACTTATTATCCCAATAATAGGATCCCAAATGCCATTTACACCTCCTATCAGCAACTCATGCAAAAGAAAGAAGAGAGAGAGAGAGAGAGAGAGAGAGAGAGAGAGAGAGAGAGAGAGAGAGAGAGAGAGAGAGAGAAAGAAAGAAAGAAAGAAAGAAAGAAAGAAAGAAAGAAAGAAAGAAAGAAAGAAAGAAAGAAAGAAAGAAAGAAAGAAAGAAAATGAATGTATGATAGCAACAGAAAGAAGGTATTATCAGCAATTATTTTTGGCAACCAAGTCCAATGACTGCCTTTTTCTAGAGAATGGGGTCAGTGGGTTGTCCAAACAATGAGCCACCATGATTACACTGCCATATCCCAGGAGCAACATGGAATGTACATTTCCACGAGTTATATGACAATAGAAGACTCTCATCTCTTAGCAGTCTTTGCACTGTAGCCCCCACTTAAATCCCTCTCAAAGGCATTTAACCTAAGTCAGTTTAAAACCTGGTGAGACACTTAGAGTGAAATCCATTCCTCCTGGATTGTGCAAAAGAGCACAGAGGGGTGGGCCCTAATTCTGGCTTCTTTTTTATGTATCTTTGCTAGAACTCCAAATAGATGGGGCCTGGCAATCATTATTTCTATTTTTAAAAAGAGCAACAGAGACCACCCTGCCAATTATAGTGCAATCAATCTACTAAGCACAATCAATAAAATCTATGCCAGGCAACTATACAGGAAGCAGCTAAATTGATTGGACTCAAAAAACATCTTGGCAAGCTGGATGTAGAGCCTGTCATAGTACAATTGATTAGTGTCACATGTTAAATAATCTAGTAGAAAAATAGAACCCAGAGCTAAAGTCAGCTTTTTATATGGATTTTGTTGGTTTAAGAAAATCTTCCATCATATCCCAGAAATGATAGGAGAAACTTAAAGCTATTGCAATCAATTATTACTTCCTTGCTCTCCTATCACAACTTTATGAAGAATAAGATGTAACTCAGAAGCTCATATATCAAGGATTGAACCCACTGTAACAGGAATTTTAAAAGAATGTACTTGTCCTATTCAGATTCCATATTAGCTTCATAGTGGATTAACTGAAATAGGAATTAATCCACCTAATATTGTGAGTGGTCACAAAGCATTATTGTTAACATCAGTGGTGGGTTCCTACCGGTACGGTCCAGTGCGCCGTTCCGGTAGGGAACTGCCGATTGTGCAATTTGCACGCAGCAGCTCTGGTGCCATCTTTGCCAGTCCGTCATGCAGTGCCATCTTTTTTCTGGAATTTTTGGGCTTTTTTTGCTTTATGCGCATGCGCAGAAGCATAATCTTGTGAGGTGATGCGTGTAGCGAGCGTGCACACGCGCAAAATGAGATGATGTGCGCGTAGCGCACCGGTAGGCAGGTAAGAGGAACCGCCCCTAGTTAACATTAATGACACAGAATATTATCAACAGAACTAGGGAGAATGTTGCAAACCCTAATGATTTATTCTGAAAAAGAAGAATTGTTAATGAATTTTGATAAACCAAGAGTATGTTTTTCTATAAAATGGCTTACCTGGATTGTTAGTGACAGTATGTACCACATGTGGAGTGCTTTATTTCTGTGGTAGTGAGTGTTCATTCTGTGGGTTGGAAAAAAGTCTATGCCACTTACATTTCTCAGGCTGCCTAACAGAATTATAGCTATCATGCCATTTCTTAAAAAGCAGGAGAGTCAGTTATGATTGCAGTTATATTCTTCATTGCTATCCTTCTAGTACAAATTGTAGATAGTGCAGAACTTGGAGCAGGTTGTGTATTATGCATCCATGGAGTTCAACATGCTTTATTGACTCTTTTATAAAGATGATCATAATAGCATAATATAATTGCCCCTAACTAGGAATGTTCCTGGACACCTTGATGAGTTTTATGCTATCTTTGGGACAATCAAAATTCAGATACCATATTCCAAATTGCAAAGTTTTTTTATTGTACCTATAAGCCCAGGTGCCAATTTATGTTTACACATCTGCTAGATATTAACTTTTCCTGCTCATTGAGTTTTGATGGTAAACTTTATAACAAATGTTTGGTGGCATGGCATTCTGCTGTTTCCTTAAAAGACCTGTTGTCTAGCTATCATAAATTATAAATCCTTCTCCCTAAATGTTGGCCAGTTACAAAAGATCTTCCTTGGTTTGGGGTATTTTGTCTGATGGAAGGACCTATTCTATTAGAGGAAGCTTCTCTAAATTTAATTTATCACAGGTGTTGACTAGATCACTTGCGATAGTATTAATAAAGGGAAGTGAACCATAAGATAAACTATTTTGTATTTAGGGAAGATAGTACAAACCTAGTAAGGCAATATAAAATAGTAATGCAAAGATTTTGCCAGATATTCCCATTTCTATTTACTATTGGATATATCATCCCTGTCCAGGGACAGGTTCCTCTTACCTGCCTACCAGTGCACTGTGCGCACATCATCATGTTTCATACACACACACGCTCACTATGCGCATGCATTCCCTCATGCGATTTTGCTTCTGCGCATGCGCAGGAAGCAAAAAAGGCCCAAAATTCAGAAAAAAATGGTGTCGCACGATGGACTGGTGAAGATGGCACCAGAGCCGTCGCGTGCAAATTGTGCAATCGGCGGGCCGCTACCAAACGACAGAGTGGACCACACCGGTAGGAACCCACCACTGTCCCTGTCCCACAAATTGTTTCATTCTTAGTACAGAATAAAGGAACATCATCTGGTAACCTACTTCCGATCACTCTTCTGTCACTACCCTGTACATAAAAGAATTATGGCTAGAATAAAAGAAGACCCTTCCCTTTGGGACTATCTATAATCAGTGTTTCACAACCTTAGAATTTTTTGTGGGCTTCAACTTCCAGATGAATTAAATTTAATTAAATTTAAAGTCTACAAATCTTAATGTTGCCAAGTTTGAGAAACACTCAGTGGTGGGTTGCTGCCGGTTCAGACCGGTTCGCCCATACCCACTCACCGAACCGTCAGCGATGGCCGGCTATCCATGTCCCCGAATCGGTTCTATGGTCACTGCGGCTTGCAAAAAAACCCTCTACACCTGCGCAAAGGCTTCTGCGCATGCACAGACTGTCATTTGTGTGATGTGATGGGGCGTGTGCACAAGCGAAGCTAGCGCACATGCGCAAAACGCACACTTCCGTCGAGATGCGAACCGGTAGGGAAGGTAAGTAGAACCCACCCCTGGAAACACTGATCTATACTTATTTCCCATTGTAGTGTTTCCAGTGATTCTAGAAAGTTCTCTCTTTCTTACGACCCTGTTTTCCCCAAAATAAGACATCCCCTGATAATAAGCCCAATCGGGCTTTTGAGTGCATGGCAATAAGGCCAAGCGCTTATTTCAGGGTTCAAAAAAATATAAGACAGGGTCTTATTTTCGGGGAAACACAGTATACGGTATAGTTATAGATAAAATAATTTGATATCAAGTTTCCTGCCTTTTAAAAATTCCTTATCTATTGTTCATATTCTGTTTTTCTGTTTTGGCTGTCTTTTATCCTGTTTTGCCAGGCAACTATTTTTGATGTTCATTGTTATTTTCTAAATAAACATCAAGCTATATTTTTGCTAGCAGAACTGAGTGGAGTGTATGCTTGACCTGACCTCAATATAGACACTGATTGAGGATTTGTTGGGTACAAACTAACTTCATAATTTTAAGTTTTGTTAGAAACTAAACCCACAATCATTGTCAACGCACAGTTCCAGTAAATCTCCAAATCTTATTTGGAGATTTCTGTTCAGTATAAAAGACATTCTTGTCCTCATATCTGAACCACAACAAAATTGGCTGGTTGTATGTTTATAAAGGATAACATTGAATACTTTTGATAAAATGCACTTTGAATGATGTTACTAAATAGGAGCTATTGCCAATATTAAATCGTTTTTAAGGATTAGACAAATTAATGAATGTAAGTCTAGTTACAGTGATTATTTCATCCAGGATTGTAATTTGATGATACATTTTTCTGCTTTTGACAATGTCAAAGCAGGCAGTAAAATAAAAATCTCTCTCCCAGCAGAGACACAATAGGACAACTTTGAAGTCAACGGGAAAGAGGGAAAAATAGTCTTCTAAATAAGACTACAACTTGATCGCATCGAGTCTCTCCTGGCATTTAGGTGTAATTGCATTTTTTAGATATTCTGTTCTCTATTAAAAGCTTGGGTGGCATGCTGTCATATAATATTTATCCAGGGATTTGTATCTCAGTTGTTTCTTCCTATGAAGTCTTTTAACATTTATGAAATATCACCATTCAAATACTGTTGCAGGGGATCCAGACATGGAAAAGAAATGTCCTTGCTTTGACAAGGTTACAGAAGCGGTACCTGTTGAGACACATTCTTTCTGCAAAATTATTATGTAAATTGCAGTTTTGCCCACTCGAGCCTACACAGGGGTCGGCAATTTCTTCTGAGGAATTTTAAACCTAAGTTCAAGTATTTATACAATGGAATAAATCCCAGTCGTCTGAAAATGACCTTTAAAAGCAGAAACTCTTTTGTACAAATTATGTACAAGTATTGATATGAGATGGAATCTTGATACCAATGTTGAGTTCAAGTTTTAAAAATAGGGATTAGGCTACTAGCTCAGTAAAGTTCATTTTTTACATTTTTAAGTATGGCATATAGTTAGTAAAAGAAAAAGAAAAAAAGGCTTTGTTTTTTTCTTTAGAGTTACAGGGATGGGGAATTTATAGTGCTACAGATGTTGCTAATAAATTGCTCCCAGCATTCGTTATTAGACATATCGGTTGTCCGAAGGAGGTGGGTAATTAAGAAGTATAAAATATAAATAAATAAACTTATCATTCTCCAGCATGTATCGCTGAGATAGATCTTTGCTGCTTTTCATTGTGAGAAAGACTCAGTTTGTAGTTATTGCACAAAATCTTTTTTCTTTTTAACCCATTATCCAGTTAGTTTCTCAAGTTTGTTATTGTTTAATCATTAGTAGCACTGATAGCATGTATGCATTCACTCAGCATTTCTAAAATATACATCTGTATATTCTCATAATGGCTACTGGCATTTTAATTAAAAATATAATTTAATAATCTGGTGGCCTACCTATATTCATATAATGTTTGGTTTACAATGATCACATCAGTGGTAGGTTGCTACTGGTTCGACCCAGTACGGCGAACCAGTAATGGCGGTGGTGGGAGGCTCCGCCCACCGACCTGGACGTTATCAAAAAACGCTCTGCACATATGCAGAAGCGTTACGCCCACCCGCATGAAGCGCACGCCCGTGCTCGCACACTCCCGTTCACGAACCAGTAGCAAAGGGAAGTAGAACCTACTACTGGATCACATCAATCAGTCCATAGGAGCTGAGATAGCGCAGTGGTTAAAAGCAGCATTGCGACCTTCAGCTGATTGCTAGTTCAGCAGCTCAGCTGTTCAAATCTCACTAGGCTCAAGGTTGACTCAGCCTTCCATCCTTCCGAGGTGGGTAAAATGAGGACCCAGATTGTTGGGGGCAATATGCTGAACTCTGTAAACCGCTTAGAGAGGGCTGTAAAGCACTATGAAGCGGTATATAAGTCTAAGTGCTATTGCTATTGCTAATGCACTGCATATTTCAATCAGCAGCCAAGTATTCCAGTATTTGAGGAGCTGCCATAAAGAAGAGGGGGTCAAATATATTTATTTTATTTATTTATTATTCGCCAGAATAATAGCCAGAATAGCCAGAAACATCAGACTCCAATTCCCATTTTACTTATTCAGGATTTTGAGGCAGAACAAAATAGGGCCCTGCCATTAGGGGCACCAGTGAGTTAAAATTACTCCAAGTCTATTCCAGTCCAAACTAAGCTGGATGGCACGATAATTTAATGGCTACTTGAAGAATGTCCATAGATGTTTCCTAATGAAATTGGAGAAGGCCAAGTTATGTGTCACAAGATTCCATCCTGAGTATTTTGTATTCTTCTACATTTTATTTTGGACTTGAATAAGGATGTGCAGGAATGTTTATCAGATTTGCAGATAATCCCAACTCTGCTATAACAATACAGCAGAAGAAAGAAACAAAATGCAGAGCAATGTTGATGGTTAGAGAAAATAACAGAGTGAATTTAGCAGAGATAGATGTCTAAATTTAACACTTAGGAAACTGGAGTTAAATACAGTATATTTGACAATTGTGCTATGAAGAAATCCTTGGAACATTAACTGATTACAAATTGAAATGAGTCTATGAGTCAGAAGTGAGAGATGCTGCAGTACAAGAAGGAAGGAAGGAAGAAGTAATTCTAGGCTGCACTAACATAAATATAATTTCCAAATCACAGGAAGCAATAATTCCACTTTATTCTGCATTGGTCTGTGTTGTTGTCCAGGTTTGGATAGCCCTACTTAAAAAAAAAGCTGTACCAATTTCAGAAAATATCCAGAAGGATCAGGAAACTAGACACTCAGAATTATAACACTTCTCTAATACTTAAAATTATATCTCAAAGGTCAACACATATTCTTTATTATGGGGTATAGAATAATGAATTTATTTAGGAAAGCTGTTTCTAATTGAATGTTCGGGAAATATTACTAACAAAAGAATGACTTAATAGTGAACCAATCACTCATTGAAGTGACAAATTCTCTTTATTGGATGTGGTCAAGTTAAGCCCTATAGTATGAATGTATTAATTTATATTCATTTACAAAGCCATAGTTGAACTTAGTGACATCAGTTCATCCTCAATTGAAGTACAGCCCAAATATTTTTAAATGAATTTGATAGATGATCTAAAATTCCAACCAAATAGAAGATGTGATGGCATATTGAGAAAATTATGAATTTTATATACATTTCATGTTACCTATCCATATGTTATTTTCCACTTTGGCTGACCTCATCTGTCAAACATGGATGTTTTGATCAGATCAACATTGCTGAATGATTAGAAGCCATTCCCTTCTGAGAACTAGTTTCAACGGGTGATTGCCTGACGTTTTTCCCATTTAAGAATGGTAGTGTGGTATTTTTCCTTGAGCTATGTGAGTTTGCAGATGGATTGATCAAAACTACTTGTGTGCTAGAAAACAACAAAAGCAAGTTTCTGATTTCTCTTTTAATCAGAAGCAGCGTAGTTACATTTCAAATATATAAATAAATTTGGGAATAGGGAAATGAAGAAACAAAATACTGCAGTTGAAAGAAGTTCAATGTAAAAAAAAAAGTAGTTGTGAGAACGAAGCAAAAACTAAACACTGAATATTCCTGACAGATAGAGCAATAGGTCTGTTCTTTTCAGGAAATCTATGCATTTTATACCCACCATTGTTAAATTTGTAAAATTTTAAACATATCCAGATACTTCTTAAATATTGTAAACTCCCCAGGATCTCCTTGAAAGAAAAGCCAAACTAAAAACAAAAACACCCCCCACTGCATCTGGTACCATATGCCTTTTTTAAATAAAAAGTATTTGGGTAGCATTTGTATTGATATAACTTAAAATCCTAACCTAAAATATTGGTGGGAGAGAAAGAATGATATAGTCAAATGGTTACTTATTATGGGCTAACTTACATAAATGATGATATAGATGTCAGCTACATAACTTTTAAATTTATTTTTTACTCAGTATAAGCAGAGGTGGGTTCCTCCCGGTTCGGACCGATTCTATGGAACCGGTAGTAACTTGGCCGCCTAGGTCGCTGGAACCGGCAGTGACCCAGGCATGCCACGCCCCTGAACTGGCTCTCTCGGCGGCACCATAGGCGCCGCCATCTTGTTTTTTGCTTCTGCGCACGTGCAGAAGCTGTGTTTTTAGCACTGCGCATGCACGCACGTGGCACGTCTGGAAGCGAACCGGCAGCGAGGAAAATTAGAACCCACCCCTGAGTATAAGTACAAGGATCCTTATCTGGAAGGGGCCATAATGTGCAATTTGGGAACTCTTAAATGTTTTCTATTCAAGTCAGAATTCCTCACAACACAGCCAGGTTTTTTTAAAGAAAGGATTTCTGATTGGAGATTCCTATATATTCAAATCATGCTCAGTGAAATGGGATTTTGAAATGAAGCAGATAATAGGATAAAGTTTAAGCATTAGTATAATGTAATATAAAATCTGACTTCTAGATAGAGATATTCATTGAAGGTGATCCTCAGGTAAATGCTAAATGCAATTCTAAACACAATAGGCCTTTGGAGTAGAAGTATATAAGATTATGATTTGTACTATGTAAATCTAGCAGACCCACTTCAAAATGTCCTTTTTATATTGCTGGAATAAATTTAACGTAGCATTCTAATCCCAAAAGGCGTAGAGTAAATTCATGTATAACCTTCAAGATACTTAATAGATCAGATTTCATTATGGACATATTTCTGAGAGTCTTCATCATAATGGACAACATTTTTATTATCCTAAGACAAGACAAAGAACTGCTTCAAGCCCTTCATAACACTCCACTAAAGAGCCATTTAGTCATAATAACAATAATTGCAGAAGAAAGGTCACTCTTCATAATGTTCCTCTAGGAAGAAACAAAAGAAAATGGCTGAAATCTATACCCTTTCCTTTCTTTTTTTTTTTTGTCATCAGTCATAATCCATGTCTTAAATGATTTAGTCAGAAGGGCTTCATTGATTTAGACTATTTTTTGTCTGCTGAACTGTATGCAATAATTTCCTAAGATTCCTTGGCCATTTTAAATTCAGACAGATGCAAATTGCATAATGCAAAAAGAAAATGAACATAAAATAAAACAATAAAATAAAAAACATTAAAGCCCATTGCGGCTCAATACTAAATTACTCTACATGGAAAAGTAAACAGAAGACACAGACATAGAAAAAAAAGATGAGTTATAAACTCATTGATCATTATTCTTTCTACAGAATCACTTCCTTTAAAATCCCCCTAAAACAGCAGTTCTCAACCTGGGGGTTGCGATCCCTTTGGGGGTTGAACGACCCTTTCACAGGGGTCAGGAGACTTCGCCTGGATGTTGCCATTTGGGTTCTTTTACCCTCTGCGCATGTGCAGAGGGTAAAAGAACACAAATGGTGGCTTGCGGGGCTTGTGGCGGCGGGCACGTTGGTGGGGTGGGTCGCGGGGGGGCACGGCGACGGGTCGTGGGTCGTGGCATTAAGAAGGTTGATAACCACTGCCCTAAAACCAACAATGAAGAATGAAAATACTGAACTAACAATCAGCATAATTTAGAAACATTACTTGCATTGTTATGAAATATTTGAACTAGACAATTTTCTTTAAAATGCAAAATTTCTCCATACTGTAATTTTACCTATAGTAACATTCAGTGCTTATCTTGAAATAGTTTAATGTAATTATCATTGTAGATGCAAAAAAAGTCACAAATTCCATGTTGTACGAAACTGAAGTATAACAAAAAATCAATTATATTTGAAAAAGAAAGAAAAATGTCTGAAAGCAGACAGGAGAGAACACCAGGATCAGAGCACTTTGATGAACAACCAGCAAGTATTTTATTGCGATATCCCAACTATCTTTTGGGGATAGTTCTTTTCAATGTTTGTTTTTGGATCTCAGTGTTGGGAATGACATAGGTGGTTATTTATTGGATAGCCAGTTTGGAGTAGTGGTTAAGGCATCAGGCTAGAAACCAGAAGAATGTGAATTCTATTTCTGCCTTAGCCACACAGCCACCTAGGTGACTTTGAGCCAGTCACTTTCTCTCAGCCCTAATGGCAAACCTCTTCTGAACTCCCCCCCCCCCCAAATGCAGGGACTTGTTCCAGCAATCTCCAAGAATTGGACATGATTGAACAAAACGGAATATATATCAGCCTTAGACTTATTCATCCTGCCCAGACCCTGTTAACCACCATGCAATAAGACAAGACACTGATCACATCTCTTGTTTGAACTGTCCTCTGCCCATGTGGATGTTACCACATTCCAAACCAAATATCACCTCTCCAAGGTGATGTTAGAAAGCAGGGATAAAAACCCACAAAGCTCTGTGTTATGTCACATGAGGTGATCACTTGGCATAAAATTCTCCCCTTTTACTACTATCAAGTGGTAAGGGACAAAGGGCAGAACCACTGCAAAAAAAAATGTATTCCCCAAAACTTACAAATATCCAAAAAGGATAACATGGTTAATAGTGCCAAAAGCCACCAAGAGGTCTAAAAAAAAGGCAACCTATGGTCTCTGCATATCTTGCCAGACCTAAACTGAGTTTAAAAAACTGTCTAGGTATTACACTTCTTCCAGCATACTCAGTAGCTTTCCAACAACCACAGTCCCAATTGAACCGGTGACTCCTGATGATGTAGACAAGGCCATAGGAGCGATGAGCTCCGCCACTTGTTTATTGGACCCGTGTCCCTCCTGGCTGGTCTCTGCCACCAGGGAGGTTTCACACGGCTGGCTCCAGGCGTTGGTCAACGCTTCTTTGAGAGAGGGGTCCGTCCCGCGGCCCTTAAAAGTCACGGTGGTGAGGCCCCTCCTCAAGAAGCCTTCCCTGGACCCAGCGGATTTAAAGAACTTCCGTCTGGTCTCCAACCTTCCCTTTGCGGGGAAGGTTGTAGAGAAAGTGGTGGCACTCCAGCTCCTACGGCTGTTGGATGACACTGATTTTCTGGATCCCTTCCAATCGGGTTTCAGGCGCGGCTACAGTACGGAAACGGCTTTGGTCACCCTGATGGATGATCTCTGGTGAGCCCGGGATGGTGGTCACTCCTCCATCCTGGTGCTACTTGACCTCTCAGCGGCTTTCGATACCATTGACCATGGTATCCTTCTGCGTCGTCTCGGCGAGGTGGGAGTGGGCGGCACTGTTTTACAGTGGTTCTCCTCCTACCTCTCTGATAGGATGCAGTCGGTGTTGACAGGGGGGCAGATGTCTAGCCCTAGGCCCCTACTTTGTGGGGTGCCACAGGGCTCGGTCCTCTCGCCCATCCTGTTTAACATCTACATGAAACCACTGGGTGAGATCATCCGACGACACGGGGTGAGGTATCAGCAGTATGCTGATGATACCCAGTTGTACATCTCCACCCCGTCTCAATTCAGGGAAGCCGCTGACGCAATGTGCCGCTGCCTGGACGATGTTAGGGTCTGGATGGGGAGGAACCGGCTAAAACTCAACCCAGACAAGACCGAGTGGCTATGGATATTGCCTCCCAAGGATTCCGTCAATTGTCCCTCCTTGGTTCTTGGGGGAGAGAAATTAACTCCCTCAGAACTGGTCCGCAATTTGGGTGTCCTCCTAGATCCACAGCTAAAATTGGAGCAACATCTTTCAGCTGTGGCTAGGGGGACCTTTGCACAGGTCCGCCTAGTGCACCAATTGTGACCCTACTTGGAGAGGGAGGCGCTACTCACAGTCACCCACGCCCTTATCACCTCACGGCTGGATTACTGCAATGCGCTCTACATGGGGCTACCCTTGAAGAGTATCCGGAGACTGCAACTGGTGCAAAATGCAGCTGCACGAGCTGTGGTGGGTGTGCCTAGATACACCCACGTAACACCCATTCTCCGCCAGCTGCATTGGCTGCCCATTAGTCTCCGGACCCAATTTAAGGTGTTGGTTTTGACCTTTAAAGCCCTACATGGCTCAGGGCCAGGGTACCTTCGGGACCGCATCCTGCCGCATACCTCCCTACGACCGGTTAGGTCCCACAGAGTTGGTCTCCTCCAGGTCCCATCGACCAAACAATGCCAGTTGGCAGGACCGAGGGGGAGAGCCTTCTCTGTGGGAGCTCCCTCCCCATGGAACCAACTCCCTCCAGAGATCAGGACTATCCCCACCCTGCTGGCCTTCCGTAAAGCAATAAAAACCTGGCTCTTCCAGCAGGCGGGGTGAAAGTGAGACCAAGTAGACTATATTTGGGTCTCCCCCCGGTTATGAATGTTGGATGTTTTTTAATTTTTATATTTTTTAAATTGTTATATGTTTTTATACCTGTAATAGATTTGACATGTTGTGAGCCGCCCAGGGTCCCCCGGGAGTTGGGCGGCATACAAATCTATTAAATAAATAAATATTAAATAAATAAACTGTCCCAATAAATAAAAATTAGAAATAGAATTACAGTTGTAAAAAATGGCTGAGTTCAGGGAGAACTTTTTAACAAGGGGGCATTCATTTAAGGCTGAATTCCTGAAATGAGGAATTTCCTAATCTTCCATAGGCTGGCAGTAATGCACCCTCCAAAATTCCAAGGATGCAGGCTGTAGTTCATGAAATAACTGATTGCACCTATGAAGAATCAAATTGGAAAATCTGAGGGAATCTCTTGGCAAAGAATTGTGAAGTTACTCATAAAGTATGGAAGTGCTTCTACTTTAAGGTGACCAGACATCCCGCTTTTGGCGGGACAGTCCCGCTTTTTAATAATTTGTCCCACGTCCCGCGTCATTTCAAAAAAGTCCCGCTTTTTGAATTTGAATTTGCCCTGCACACCCCTCTGCCTCCTGCCTCACCTGCCTCCTCCTGCCAGGTGGGGAGGGAGGGCAGTGAGAGGGGCAGCAGCAGTCTTGCCTGTTCGTCGCCGCAGAGCCGAAGAAGCTGGTGGCATTCACGGCGCGGGGCTTCCCCCACCCACTTTCCCCGGCTGCTGGGACGCCGCCATTTGCGTTCTTTTGCCCTCTGCACAAGCAGAACGCTTTGCGCATGCGCAGAGGGCAAAAGAACGCAAATGGCGACATCCCGGTGGCCGGGGAAAGTGGGCAGGGGAAGCCCCGCGCTGCGAACGCCACCAGCTTCTTCGGCTCTGCGGTGACAAACAGGTAAGACCACACAGGTAGGAACCCACCCCTGGCTGTGATGAAGGGGGGATGTTTGGGGAGGTGCACAAAGCTGCAGGATAAGAGAAACGGACCCCTCCCGTCTTGCTCCCCTAGAACACCCCCCCGTCAATGGTGTCCCACTTTACAAATATAAAAATCTGGTCACCTTATTCTACTTGATGTTCTCCCTGCCTGCCCAGAAGGAAGTTGGCTACTCTAAACAAAGCTGAACAGTTCACCCACTTGATATGAGAGAAGTGATGGCTACTTGCCTCTCTTGTAGCTATGACGTAAGGCTGAATTTGACTTCATACTTGTTCTTGCTTTCCATATTTTGATACTGGCATTCCAGGCACTGTTTCTGTTGAGTCATATCCTAGAATATCTTAGTAAATAAAAAGCCATCCAGGATCAGCATCCATTGAGAGACCACTTGGCAATAATTTCATCAGGAACCCAGACATGAATATAGTTTCTTTTCAGGCTTTCTTACACAACATGTAAAGCTTGAGAAATATAAATTGTGGATTAGAAATAAGGTTATTGAGGTCCATTATTATCAACCAAGTTATTGGATTACACTTTAATAACATTATGTGTAGGTTGCATACACATTATATTAAATTATAATTCTCTCACTTTTGTCATTCAGTTTTGTCTTTAATTACAACTAAATATTTATTTTTTCATCTAGATATTGCCTTCCATTCAAACTCCCTTTCCCACTCATATTGCTGCTCAAATATAGTGCAACATTTTATAAATGTTTCTCAATTGATGCCAATATGGCTTTTCTTTTTTTTTTATAAAGTCCCTTCATGCATGGAGCAACACTGGAAGGCAATATGAAATCTATCTTCCTGGTAGAATGAGCCCTATTCCAAGTTTTCAAAAAATACAATTAAAGAGCATTTATGTAATGTACATATAAGTAGCAGAACCATTTTTGTTCTACATTACCTGTTCCTCCCAACGGACCACAGAATGAAAAAGCAATAGAATGCTTGCTTTAGAACTCTACTACTTAGAATACTGAATTATAAGGCTTTTTAACTTGCCCAAATTCTAGATTACTCTTGGGTCTTGAAAAATTACTCCTTTCTCTTTAAATTGCTTCTCCTATATAATATAAACTGTTTCAGAAAATAATGAGTTTATGTTAACAAGCAGGTCTTCATACAACTGTTGTATTGAAAATTGGGAGGGGGGAGTGGTGAAATCCAAATTTGTTTACTACCGGTTCTGTGGGCGTGGATTGGTTGGTGTGGTGTTGCTTGGTGGGTGTGGCTTAATGGGCGTGGCTTGGTGGGCATGGCTTGTTGGGCGTGGCAGGGGAAGGATACTGCAAAATCTCCATTCCCACCCCACTCCAGGGGAAGGATACTGCAAAATCTCCATTCCTTCCCCACTCCTGGGGGAAGGATATTGAAAAATCTCATTCCCACCCCAGTCTGGGGACAGCCAGAGGTGGTATTTGCCGGTTCTCCGAACTACTCAAAATTTCCACTACCGGTTCTCCAAACCAGGGGTGAAATGCTCCTGGTTCGGGCAGGCCAGTTGGTCGTCGCAGAGCCGACGGAGCCAGTGGAGGTCGCGGCACGGGGCTTCCCCCGCCTGCTTCCCCACCCACCTGGACGGTACCATTTGAGTTCTTTTGCCCTCTGCGCATGCTACTCTGCACAAACTACTCAAGATTTCCACTACTGGTTCTCCAGAACCTGTCAGAACCTGCTGAATTTCATCCCTGGGAGGGGGGCTATTAAAATGGATAAATGAGCTACAAAGATCTGCATTGCCAAATCCAGTTTTCTTAGTGAACTGTAAGCAGGCCCTAATATGGAGTCACTAAGCATTTTTGCCACACAGTTCACTTTATGTCATGGAAAGACATTCATATTGAAATACAGCTAGAGGTAATATTCTACTATTCGTCAAATCACTTGCGTGGCTATGTAGCAAGCTCACACCAAATATAATGGATTGTACCCTCCAGGTAGGATCACTTACTAAAATGGCTTTGTTTTATTGTTTAATAAACATAAGTGAAGCCTGGTATCCTTGATTGAGGCTGTACATTCCCTGAAAGCACAAAACTGAATCCGCTCTTTAAAATATGCCTTATCATGATGTAAACACATATTGTAAGTGTTTCAGCTCACTGAGCTCGGGAGAAATGCCCTATTAGAGCTGAATGCAGATTTGGCATTTTGTGTTATAATGAATGCAAGTGCATCTTCCTGTATTTATTTATTTGAGGATAGATGCTGTTTTTAAAGTAGCAATTCTTGCTTTCCGTTCATCAACTTGTTATGGCTTGTTTAAGCTTATTTTACTTTTTATTTGCATGCCACCTTGCATATGTCCTTTTCTTCTCTGTATTATTATTTTTTCTGTCATATTTCAGCAAAGGAATATGATCAGAATAAATACAGATTGCAGACCGATTCAAAATCAAATGACACCTTTTCCCAATGTTGTACAGATGTCTGAACTTCCAGAATATGATATGATACTGGGAAATTCTGTCAGGATGTCCATATGTGGAAGATACCCAAGTTAGGAAAAATTAGGTTAAATTAATGTAATTCATTGCTAACCACTTCCTTTTTTTCATGGGGATGAAAGTTCTGAATATAATAACAAAATATGGAGCTGCTAAATATCTCATTTCCTATTCATGAAGAAAATAAACATTCTGACAGTGACTGCTGTCCAAAAGATGATGGATGTCTATAAAAAAGTAGTGTCTTTGCTTATTTTATTATTATGTTACTCATCCCTCACCATTATTTACCATTAACCATTATTTACATTGTGGGCATTTCAGCTTTCAAAATGTTGAGTTGCTGGTAACAATTAAAAGGTAGCTCACATCATTTGAGCAAAAAACAGATTCCTAAATTAAAATAAATATATTTCATTTTATTATATACAGAATGTTACAAATAATAATAATATAACTTAGACTTAGAATAACTTTATTGTCACTTGGAATGTACACTAATCGGCATACATTAAAATGAAATTTTAATGCTCTCAAAGGGTCTCCACCTCTAATATACACTACATAAACATGACAAAATAAATAAATAAATACCAAATTATGCATATACCCCAGTGGTGGGTTGCTCCCGATTCTGCCTGGTTCTGCGAACCGATAGTGCCGGCAGCAGGCGGTTTTCCCACCCGCCTGGGATGCTTCTGCGTATGCGCAGAAGCGTTGTGCGCACGCGAACCAGTAGCAAAGGATTTTAGAATCCATTACTGGATATACCCACATATATTATACAACACGGTGAAACAACACAGATGTAAACATGTAAATGGCGAGAGAAACAAATCTTGCGAGTTTACCAGATGGATGGCATAGGGAACAAAGCAGTTACAGAATCTGATAGTTCTGCTAGAAATACTTTGAAACCTCCTCCCAGAGGGGAGCAACAGAAACAGACCATGAATTGGGTGTGTGGGGTCTCTAACAATACTTTGAGCTCTAAGCACATAGCGCTTATAAGCAGTATCCTGAATGACAGGAAGCAAGTTTCCTATAATTTTCTCAGCTGTCCTTACCACTCTCTGAATGAACTTTCTGTCTGAGGCACTGCAGCCACCAAACCAAACAGTAATGCAGTTTGTTAAAATGCTCTCAATCATGCCTCTGTAAAAAGTGGCTAGTATAGAAGGAGAAAAATGTGCTCTCCTCATCCAACGCAGGAAATTTGCACACTGCTCTGCACGCTTCACTAAGGATAATGTGTGGAGAGACTAGTTCAGATTGTTAGTTATCTGCATCCCCAGATACTTAATACTGTTGACCACCTCTACAGCTGCATCCTTGATACTCAGTGGAGTATGACCACACTGGTTCTTTCTAAAATCTACGATGATCTCTTTTGTTTTATTAACATTTAGAACCAGGTTACTTTTATTGCACCAGCCCACCAGAGCAGAGGTGGGTTCTAACTTACCATGCTGACGGTTCGCGTCCTCCTGTGCTGCGTGGCTACGTGCACACTGTGCGCTGCACAGGCGCAGGCGCGCATGCACAGTGCCAAAAATTCGCAAAGCATTCCCCCCCAAAAAAAGCCAAAAGCAAGATGGCAGCGCATGCGCAGTGCCAGAATCTCAGCTTCTGCGCATGCGCAGAAGAAAAAAAAAATCAGCAAAAATGTTTTTTAAAAAGTTCCCCCCCCAAAAAAATTTTTAAAAAAAGATGGCGGCGTCCACAGACCGGCACCAATAGAACCGGCTCTGTGACATCACCAGCGGTTTGCTACCGGTTCTATAGGACCGGTGCAAACCGGGAGGAACCTACCTCTGCACAAGAGCCTTCACCTCTTCCCTATATGCATCTTCATTATGTGTATCCTCTGAGCTTACTGAGGAGATAAAATAAAATAATAGGGATAAACAGACTAAACATTTTTAGGAAATGATACAGGATAACCTTAAGACCATTCAAGGGGGGGAGTATAATTAGAAAAAAAAAAACAAGTATTAAAATTCAGAGCTGAAGTTTTTACCATTCTGCTGAAAAATATTTCTATGTGCTCTGAACTTATTCATTGATATCTCTTCAGTTCATCTTTCCACCAAAACTATCTGTGTACTTGTGATTCAATCACTTTGAATTCCATGTTGGTCCTACAGTAGCTATGCCGATGCACTTAAGAGCAGTTTTCAAGATATATACTGGTTGTTCATTTGCAACAACAACAACAACAACAACAAATAAACCATAACAATAAAAGTTCCAATTGAGGATGATATTTTTTAAAAAAATATAACTATTTCACTAGGACAAAAACAGTAGCATCAAGCAATCTTCTTTTATATAATTTAGAACATCTGAGAGTTGTTGAAAATCCAGATTTGGATGCATTTCATACACACTCAAAGAAGTTAAACATGCTCATACAACAGCTGGCAAGCTATCGTGCATATTTCAGAACTGCATCATAAAAGAACTTGTCAACAACTGTTCATAGTTCACTGAAATTAGAACTTTATAAACAATGCAGTGTATTTTTCTGTGCCAGGAGATGGCACTCATTCTATTAAATATCTACATATGTCTACATACTGAATATATATATATATATATATATATATATATATATATATATATATATATATATATATATATATATATATATATATATATATATATATATATATATATATATATATATATATATATATATATATTATATAGTTTTCATAAAATGTATCTTTTTGATCAGTTAAGACAGAACACAAACAAATAGAAAATAATAATAATAACGGAATGAAGGTACCAAAGGAAAGGAGAAAGGAACTCTAAAATAATAATGAGTTCAATATGTAAAATGTAAGAAATTTCTTTTTAATAAAACAAAAATTTATTTGTGTCTCTTATTTAAACAAGGAAACATGCTTCTACTAAATGTAATAAACAGAAGCTTCTTTCAGTCTCTTGATTTGTAGATTATCTGCAAACATTTTTATCAAAAGTTTGGAATATGCACAAAACAAGTATCATGAAAAAGTTTTAAATATGCTCTATGTACTAAGAGTGTAAGGAAAAGAAAGGGAAGGGTGGGGAGGGGAGCAGTGGAGGGGAGAGGAGAGGAGATCAAATGAAAACAAAACAGCTTGGTTTAGTTGATTTCCAGGTTCTAATCTAAACCTTATGTACTACGAAGGAAGATTTGTATGATTTCTACCATATATTGAATGGAAGTGGATGGATGTTGCGGGGCTATGACCGCTGATCCCAATCCATTACAGATAATTTACAATGTAGATTATACAATGTTTTGTACAAGTGGATTCTTTCTACAGATGAAGAAAAGAAAGAAAGAAAGAAAGAAAGAAAGAAAGAAAGGAAGGAAGGAAGGAAGGAAGGAAGGAAGGAAGGAAGGAAGGAAGGAAGGAAGGAAGGGAGGAGGATGGAGGGAGGGAGGAAGGAAGGAAGAGGAAGGAAGGAAGGAAGGAAGGAAGAGGGAGGGAGGGAGGGAGGGAGGAAGGAAAGAAGGAAGGATTATGCTTTTCCTTTGTTCTATTTGTTTCCTTTCAAAATGACATTAGGACTTTTTCATTGAGTGCAGAAAACAAGCAACCTCTTCCCAACGATTCTCTATCTGTCTCTATTGTCCAATCTGTGCTTTTATCAGCTCAGATTGCCTTGCCATCTTGATAGCTTTGTGAAGGATTAAGTCATCTATTAACTGCATTTTCTCAGATAATTCCTTATCTGAAATCCCAAACATAAAGCTGTCTCTAAGACAATCTCCTCTCCGCTCTGCAAACTCAGTATTACCGGCTCGTACAGGCCTCTAACAAATGACCTTACTGTCTTTTTGGTTTCTCTGCTCTTTGATAAAAACAGATCTGTTTATACAGTATATTTTTCTAAGGGATGAAATGGGCATCAGATTTGGCCATGACTATTTCATAATCATTCTTTTCAGCTTTAGAGATGTATTAGCTTCTTTGCCCATCAGATATAAGAGAAAGCTTACAGTACTTGTATTATTTCTTTTTTCTTTCAAGAGCTTCATTGCCCATCAGCAAAACTTCCTTTCCCATCCAATCAGATCAATGGAGTGTGAAAGCAAAAAAAGCCTCTATTGATGACAGGTAAACATTAGCAAGGGGGCTAAATACAAATTGGCAATACCAACATGCGCACATAGGAAGGAAACAAGATTAAACCATATTCACTTATTCTAACTTATCTTGGTTAGTCTTCATATTGCTTAGGCAATGTACATCTATTTATATTTAATTGTGAGATTTTGGAATTTACCTAAAACGAATGTCATATTTCCCTATTTGAAATTCAGCAATTTTATCATTGGAAATTGTTCTCAAATTTTCATTTAGCATGGAGGACTATCGAAAAGTCAAGTGAAGCCACACAAAATTAATAAAATAATGAAAATCAATAATAAAAAGTAATACAATAGCAGCTCTCCTCCATCTTAAACTTGATGATCTTTATTCCAGGAACTATAATTTTCTAGAATCTTACTAGACTGTTCCCTGATTCCATTTACCATTTAGGTTTAGGAAAATTGCCATCAGTGCAAAACCTCTGTTATGTTTTGACTTCCAAATAAAGTCAATTTCTAATTCTTCCCTGGTAAACTCAAGCGGAAGGAAATAAACTTCTTGGAAACAAACATAAAATCATCACAACAATAACAGTAATTCAGAATTCTTACAGCAACAGTGCAAAAAAAAAAAAAAACCTCAGAAAAATTGATTTCAAGTTATTATAGTCTCAAGCAAGAATAACATTAAACATGACTGGAATCAGTGTAGTGACCCCTTTCTTTGACTTTATAACAACAAGGTATGCTGACGAACTTGAAACTAACTATGCACCCTTGCTTGTACAATTGCATGTTCCGGATCAGCTTCTTTCCCCCAAGGCCCTTTCCGCTGAGCATATCTTCCAGCTGACCAATCCATAGGCCTTTTTACTTCATTGCCTTGAAACGTCATGATCAGCTTGCTTTCTCTTCCCAAATCTTTCCTATGGGCTATGGTCCATGTCCCTAGATCAGTGATGGCAAACCTTTTAGACACTGAGTGCCCAAACTGCGTGCGTGTGCATGCCCAAACTGAAAGGTGCAGACATGTGTGAATGTGCACATGCGTGGAAAGGCACATGCATGGAACATGCACATCTGTGGACATGCACGCATGTGCAGCAGGGACCCGAAGACCAGCTGGCCTGTGGGAGGTGGGGCATCCCAACACTGGCAGTGCAGCAAGAGGTAAGATCTTTTTTCTTTCATGAGCTTCTGTTTCATCGTTTGCAGGGAAACAGAAGCTCACAAAAGAAATGTCACGGAGATCTGACCTGGGGCGATGCGCATGTGCTAGCAGATAGGGTTCTGCATGCCACCTCTGGCACGCTTGCCATAGGTTTGCCATCACGGTCCTAGATCATCTCCTCCTCCTCCTCCTCCTCCTCCTTCTCCTTCTCCTTCTCCTTCTCCTTCTCCTTCTCCTTCTCCTTCTCCTTCTCCTTCTCCTTCTCCTTCTCCTTCTTCTTCTTCTTCTTCTTCTTCTTCTTCTTCTTCTTCTTCTTCTTCTTCTTCTTCTTCTTCTCCTTCTCCTTCTTCTGCTTCTGCTTCTGCTTCTGCTTCTTCTGCTACTTCTGCTACTTCTGCTTCTTCTTCTTCTTCTTCCTATTCCTACTTCTCCTACCTCTTCTTCCTCGAATCCTTGGCTGAGTATGTACAAATTGCTTCAAATGGCCATAGAGAGAATAATCCCACTTACCTCCTGCTTACATTCTTTTTCTGAAAACACCTTTTCCTTTCTTGTCAAAGAGAAAGAAAAAAAAACCACATTAACAGCTCCATAACAAAGAAAGAAAGAAAAAATAGGATACCCCTTCTCAAAATATATGTTTCATTTTTTTTGCTATAGCACTTTTTATGCCTTCTTTCTTCTTCACTTTAACAATGTATGTATCGCTGCCACTATGAGTTTTGTGGATTTTTTTCTCTTTTTTCTTTAACTAATTAAAAAGCATTTTTTTTAAAAAAAAACGTATTTTCTTTCTTTAGTCCTTCAGCCTCACACTCCTGCTTTTCTAAGCTTCTTTTCCCTCCTTCCATCAAACTCTCTGGCACTGATGCCCAGTCAGCTCAGCTGTCATTCTTCTAATCTTTTTATTGTTCTTGATCAATTTGAGTTTCAATTTTCCATTTAAGTTTTATTTTGATCTTTTCCCTTTTGGGGAAAATGCCTTCCCATCCCAAACTCTTTGCATTTTTCCTATTTTTCTTTTCGATCTCTTGCCACAAACTCACAATTGCTAATTGTGGCTTGCAGAGGCTTGCATAATTTTAGTAAATCAGTAACTGAATATTTCTTATAAGAAATTAGAATGGAAAAGTATAGAAAAATATTTGTGTCTCCTTATTCATATGAAAAGTGAAACTCGAACCTCCTTTTCGATCAGTCCTCTTCAATGCTATTGCTCTCCAGATCAGGGGTGGGTTCTGGTTTTCTTCGCTGCCTGTTCACACCTTAATGCGGGCGCGTGCATTGCGCATTGCTAAAAAACAGCTTCTGCATGTGCACAGAAGCAAAAAACAAGATGATGCCGCCTACAGCGCTGCTGAGAGAGCCGGTTCGGGGGCATGGCAGGCCTAGGTCACTGCCGGTTCCAGCAACCCAGGCTGCCAAGTTACTACCAGTTCCATAGAACCGGTCCAAACCAGGAGGAGCATACCTCTGCTCCAGATGTACTAACATCTGGAGGTCACCATGATGGAAAAGAGCTGATATCAAAACAATGTTTGTAACAAAAAGAGAAAAAAAAAGCATTCTCCAAATGAAGAAATCTAATTATTTTACTGCTATCAACAGAAAATAAAAGATCTGCACTGATTGCACTGCTGTGATGATAAATAGACTCTGCTTCTTCGTTAATAATATTGTTTCTGTCTGCAGCACTAAAGGCTTGATAGATGATGTGGTTCATATTATTTGATATGTTGCAGATGGTTGCCCATAATCCCCAAACACCATAATTGTTCTGACAGAATTTGCTCTGGACAATACGGTTTGCATAGCTATACTATTCATTTTCATACAATATACTATATCACAGTATAAAAATACTGTTTTCAGTAGAGGTAGGAGCATGTAAAGCATTTTAATATTATAATAATATGTAAAATCAGCATATGCCTTTTAAATCTATAATATTAGCATGGGAACCAACTGGCTCTAAAGTAGTGCTGACAAATTACAATGCATAGAGATGCTTCTAGGACATGTAAGATAATTTAATAGATAACTATCTTAAATCAAGTTTCACTAAGAAAATAACTAAACAGTTGTATTGGACAATGATTGCTTAAACACAAGATGATGGATCCAGTACTGGGAATCCTTTATCAACTTTTTCATTCAATTGTTAAATAAAGGTTGGCTCAATCTTACCTCTTGTTATTTATTTTCAGACTGTGTTATGTAATAATAAAACAATTTTAGAAAGAAATAGAGAGGAAAAAAACATAAATTGAAAAGATAAATGTCAATACTATATGATATTTCAGAGTCTTTTCTGATTGTCCCTTTTCAGTGTATTTATTTATTTATTTGTGAGATTTATATACCGCGTCACAGTGCAAGCACTCTCTAAGCGGTTTACACCCGTAAGCAATGTATCTTTATATTGCCCCCAACAATCTGGGTCCTCATTTTACCTACCTCGGAAGGATGGAAGGCTGAGTCAACCTTGAGCTGGTGAGATCATAGTCAGGATCATAGTCAGCTAAAGTGGCCTGCAGTACTGCCTCTAACCGCTGCGCCACCTCGGCTCTTCTTGAGTAGTGTAGTCCTTCTATCATTATTTATTTGTGAAATATATGCACTGTTTCAGTCTAAGTGAACTCTGTGTTTTATAAAATATATAAAATACAAGAGTATTACATTAATGACTTAATACATAAATCACTATAATCATTAAATAAAGCCTGCACTGATGGCTCCAGAATCAATTCTGAAAAGTCATCAAGAATTATATATAAAAAAAGAAACAGCATTACATATTTCTGCAAAGCTGTGAAGATTTTGTCTCTTCTCACCCCTGATGATCACCTGTTTAATAGAAGGAAAGCCCCTCCCCAAAAGTCTATCATTAGGGCCCCTCCCAGCACAAGGTACAGGCCTTGACTAGGCAGCTTCTGTCAGTCCAGGTTGGATGCGCAGATTTGATTAGCAAATGGTGGTCTCTTAGGTTCTCATCCCCATTTAGTAAAGGCTTTAAACACTAGAATTTCATTTGAAAAAATAATGGTAGGTCTCAGAGATGATGCAATATGGCATCATTAAGACTGACAGGGAAACTAACTAGTTATGCCACACCTTCTAGCGCGTGCGCACACACACACACACACACACACACACACACACACACACACTATATATATATATTCCAGCATCATCATGAAATCTTTTACATAATATGTCTTCATTTGCTGTTACTTTGCATTTTTGTCTGGATTTATTAGTTTAAAATACCTGAGTTTCTAACGGTTTTCTAACGGTTGTGGTTAGTTTTTACTATAAATTTGGAATGAGTATAACATTGATAACATAGGATTGATTTCTTAATCTCCATAATTTCATTTCAGCTAACTTTAATTGTCATATCCCAAAGAGAGATGGCTAAAAAATGAAATGTTTTTTTTTAAACTAGGGCTTTTTATTTTGAAACGGTTTTGTAAATCTTTCCTTTCTCTAATACATTATTTTTGGAGATTATATACTGTATTCCCTTTATGGTTGGTGGTTTCACATGGTTATATAGCAGATGCAAAATAGCAGGCATTTTGTTGTCTGCCGAGTTCAAGATTTGTTCTACATCGAGATTTTACATCTCTATTCTCTATTTCCTCTCTCACCTGTGAATTTCGATGTGCTACCTAACTGCTGATATGGATGCCCCCAGAAGGTTAGAAAAACAAAAGTTGTGGTTAGAGCTTAATTTCATTTTTGAACAGCTTCAATGGTCTCAGTGACCCTCAGGGTCATTGCAGCTTTTTCACAAAGGTTGACAGTTGTTCAGATTTGATGAAACTGCATGCATGGACATAAACCAGTAAATGAACACTTTAGTTCAAGATCTCTCAGTATTTCCATAAAATTCTTAAGGTGTTATTTAGTATTATTTAGCATTATAAATATATTTATTGCTCAATATTTCTGGGGCGTTAAAAGTAAAACAGTTCCTAAAGTATTGTTGTGTTCTACCCAGTATAAGGTAGACCTTGTTTTTTTCTTTCATCTCATTTATTTACTGAATTAATTTATCATAAGAGGCTAAGAAGAAAATGTAGAAAAGGAAAAATGATTTTAAGAGAGGGAGATAAGAGAGATTATTTAACACAAACTGAATACCGATATTGCTAATCCCATGAGTTACAGTGGCCTTGGAATATTGCTAATCCCACTATGACTAATGGAAAGGCTGCCATTAGCCAGCAATTCTACACCAAGTCACAGGTAGATTGGGAACTCCTATTGCATAAGGGCTCCTTCCTAATGTAAAGTTAGATGTTACCTACAAATACAAATTTTCAAACTCTTTCCAAGGCTATCGTAACTCATTTAATTTTTAAAAAATAGTCCTCATTTAATGACCAACTGCTTAACAACCGTTTGAAGTTGCAAGAGCCTTGCAAAGGGTGCTTTATAATCTGCAAAACACTTCCAACTGTCATAAAAAACATTGTGCCACCTCCTTGCAACTGGGTGACCATATTTTAGGTGCATGGCAACTGGCTCATGTTTATGACTGGTTGCAGCATCCCACAGTCACATGACTGCAATTTGTAACACTTGTTGCTGCTTTCTCCAAAATCCTTTTGGATATGCTGGATTTTCTTAGTGAACATGTCATTCATTTAATGACTATGGTGACTTGTTTTAAGATCGTCATAAAATTGGTCATAAAATTGAGTCAGGTCACATGGTAGTCTACCTTGACAAGGCAGTCAAGAACTGCCTTGACTTATGAGCAATTAGGGTTGTTAAAGAACTACCTATATCAATTTAGATAGTCCTGAAGCCTTGGACTACGATGACCACTTTCTTTATAGCAGTATCATGACATGCTTTGTGTTAGCCCAGTCTTCCATATGGGGTGAAGTGGGACACATAAGGTACTTTGAACTACTTTTATGCAGACCATGCTGGTTATGGGACAAGGCTTAGAGCAGACTGGGCTGTTGTTGTTTTTTCATGCTAATTTTTTTTAACCTGAGTATTGAATTATCTAATTTTAGTAAAAAAAAAATTTTAAATCCACCAACAAACCCTTATTTACCTCCCCTTCTCAATTAAATTATTTTTAGAGAGGAAATTTGGGCACAGTGAATAATCTTGAGATTAATTCAGTCACGGTTGATTTGATAGTAGGAATGCTTTGAAAATATGGATAGGAAAGATTTTCAGAATATTAATGATAACTTGCTCAGGAGTCAAGGACTCATCTTCATGCTATTTTGAATTTTATCTTGCAGACTATGCTGTAGTGTATAAATAAATGTCACCCAACTCTGTCCACTTACCGTACTTACCATCTCTACTTGTAACTGAATTTAGCTTAATGAGATGCCTACAGGAAAAAAGCTGTAGTCAAAAAGTACATAGAAATGTGCACAGATAGGACATGCCTTCTTGTTCCTTTACATAAATTAATAAAACCCCTTATTGTTTACATGACCACTGCTTGACTTCACCTGAATAAATAAAGCCCTGACAGCTAATATATCTGAAGTTCTTTTGAATTTGAATATGCCACTATTCTAGTTGGTAGGATGGTGCCTCTGTAAAAAGGAAGACTTGATAGCAAGTTTCCCTTTTCATGTAGAACAAATAGTATTATTGGTTGCTTATCAACAGAGACACTCCAGGAAAGGACAGAGCATTTGTCACAATCAAATCATGTTCTAAAGGATCGTTTCTTCGAGTTTGTACATTAGTGTCAATAATAAATCTTTGGCTCCTTCAAAGAACCTCATTAATTAATGTGAAACTTTCTGAACCATCAAAAGACTTTGGAAAATGCAGTGCATACATTCTGTGTTATACAATTAAGTGTCAGAAGTACAATTTATTGCACATTTTGAAAATAATAAATAAATGTTAGCTGATTCTAATTGTGATTTTATTATTAATTATCTGTAATGAATGCTATTATATTATAACTTTATTCACTAGAATGTAAGGTTTTAAAATTACACACTGAGGTCCCCAATGAGAAGTTATCTCTCTATATAAAAGCGAAAACCACTCACACATTAATCACAAAATCTCCAGAACCGTAAAGCTACAAACTTGAAATTTGCCACGTATGTTCCTCTTGCCTTCTAGGTGCTCACTAAGGAAGGATTTTTCAAAATGACCATTGGAGTATGAGTATTTCTTATCTTATTATTAGCAAGCTCTGATGCTAAGGAGTTCTACTCCCCCTCCCCACCTGAAAAGAAACCTGATCCAAATGCAAAACACAAGCAGAGGAGTTTCATTTTCACTTTTGCTTTTGCTTTCACAGCAGCAGCAGCTTTACTACAGAACAGTTGAGCTAAGCCATGCACAGACTCCATCCTGTCTCCTGCTTGCTCACACAGCAAATACTGTTTGAGTTTCCAAACAACTTTCTTACACACTAACAGGACGCTAGCCAGATGAATACCAATGGAAGTTGGTAGGCAGAGACAGATCCCCCCCCTTATTTTCCTCCTCAGTTCAGACAAATCTGTTCCTTCTACTGTAACACCAGTTAAAGGAAAAAGAGGCAAAAAAGCGCAGGAAAAGATTTACAGATGCGATTAGGAAAACACAAGTAAGAGTAGCTGCCTGTTTCTCCAATAGCCAGTTCTATGTGGGATGCTCCAGAGTCAGTTCACCTGACAGCCTGGTCATCCTCCAGCCAGAGAGCAAAACGAGAAATGTTGTTTACAGGCAGGTCCTGAGCAATTCATCTGAGGGACGAATTGGAAGTCTATGCTATGCAAATAATGTCTTCATCTGTAACAGAAATTTAGCTTACCATCTCTAACGAAATAATAGAGTCCCTTTTTAACTACTCATTAATTTTCAAGCTTTAAGTGTCAATTTATCAAGCCCCATCACATAGTTTTGTAGTGAAGCACGGGTATTTAGCTAGTTGTTAATATTATAGAGATCAGATGTTACAAGCATATGCTAATCTTAAATACATTGTTGATCCCTTTTCATGAAATTCAGTAAAGAACATGAGGAGCATTGGATTTTGCTTATAGAACACAAAAGATGGCAAAGGATATGATATTGTTTTATACTATGCTAAGTATTATTCAGAGTCAGAAGTACTACTGCATGCTACTGTAGGGTAGAGTAGCTACATTGAAAATAATTGTCTTTTCAATGTAGTCTTTGTTAACAACCATTCATTCAGCAACAATTCAAAGTTATGGCAGCATTAAACAAGTGGTATTTATACATGGTTTCCAAAGTTGCAGCTGTTGTAGCAACTCTGTTATCACAGATTAAAATTCAAGTGCTTGGCAGCCCACCCCCGCTTATAAATACAGGGATGCTTCATTACCCCTTATGTAGCGCCAATATGTCTTGATGGTTACCTGCACCAGGAACAGGAAATGAATTCAAAGCACTATAAGTTTATTACAAGCTACCTATACACAATAATCTGATCTGCTAACCATGAATACAAATTGGCGCTACATAAGAATCAACAGAATTCATGTGGGGACTGGACTTAGGTCTTGTAACTGCATAATAATTCAAAACTGATGACATTTTTGACCCTGCGTTCGGGCTTCTCCTGTCATCTCCTACAGCCTCCTATGTCTGCACTTTTGTCTGTCCTGCTTCTTGACAGTACTGGCAACCCAACAATGCTTGGGCTGAAGTAGAGCCCCATATGTCCATTGCCACCTGTACGCATCTACTTCAGCCCCAGCACAACTGGTATCATTGTTGCCATGGTCTGCCACCTCATGCCATGGACAGTCACTCCAGCAGTATAGCACTATAGTCCCAGTTTCCCCCATCACCCTGTGCTTTGCTGATTCTGCCATCTCCAGCTGACTTTTGCCATATTATTCCTGTCACTGCAGGCAAGGCACACCTGGCCTGGAGAAGCATGCAGCCTTGGAAAGAAGGCTTGGCACAGCCACAGTACCTCATATAAGACAAAATTGTAAGTAAGAATGTATTCTTACTAAGACCACACAGTTAATCGTAGCTAAGACAATGCAGCATGAATTTTTTTTTAGAATATATTCCATAAAATACTTTATGTTTTGAGAGTTCAGATGTTACTAGCATTTTTCATCTGATATGCTTTCTTCACAACTTGTCAGTGAAATGTTTACTACATAGTCCTTACATTTTTTCCATAATTTAAAGCCAAATTCCTGCAATTTAAACATTTAGTTTTGGTGTTCCAACAACACAACTCTGTGCCTCTTTCCATTTGCCTGCTGTTCTCTCAGCTCTTTGCCAGTGCACACTTAACAACTATTGAATCATTTTGGAAAATGAGACGTTGTACTTACCTGAGACGTCCATTCTCGTAGGGTGGAGCTAGCCGCCAAGATTGGGTATTGGCACAGCCTTCTAGCCAATTATGACTGAGTCTGGAAAAGTATAAAAGGTGGCTCTAGGCCTAGATTCCCCCTCTTTTGACGAGGGATAAATGCCAGACTCAAGTGCCATCAATCTAACAAGTTTATTAACTGTCCAATCACAGAAAATTACACATGAGTTGATATGTGAGCGACCTAACTACCTAACCTAACTACCTACAGAGAGAAAATAACTATGTACACTAATACACCTAGATACCTAATGACTATACGAGTAATAGGCTCCTCTTCCAGCCAGAACACGTTAGAAGGGAGGGACTTGGCGGCTAGCTCCACCCTACGAGAATGGACGTCTCAGGTAAGTACAACGTCTCATTCTCCATAGTGGGTGGAGCTAGCCGCCAAGATTGGGACATACCAAAGTAATTTAGTCCCCAGGGAGGGCCTCCTGATTCTGGCTGGGACCACCGCCCTCCAATGTTACCTGTTCCAGCACTCCGCGCCCAAGGTCAGCCTCCTGAGAGGCGAAAGTGTCCAGTCTGTAGTGCCGGACAAATGGCGTTGGAGATGCCCAAGTGGCAGTCCAGCAGATCTCCTCGATGGAAGCCCTCGTGTGCCAAGCCGCAGTGGTGGCTGCACTGCATGTGGAATGGGCCGTAATCCTGGAGGGTCATGGCAAGGACATTTGTTCATATGCAGTGTTAATGACATTACGAATCCACCGACCCACCATGACAGAGGAAGCTTTCCTCCCCAAAGAAGTGCGGTGGAAAGAGACAAACAAGGCCTCAGTCTTGTGAAAGGCAGAGGTCCTTTGTATGTAAGTGTCCAGTGCGCGCCTCACGTCCAGGAGGTGCCACTGTCTTTCAATGTCTGAGGATGGAGAAGGGTAAAAGGAAGGTAATACCACCTCCTGAGCCCAATGAAAGTAAGAATTTACCTTTGGCAGAAAGGTGGGATCCAACCGCAAAACCACTGTGTCCTGGTGGAACACACAGAGGTCACTCCTGATGGAAAGGGCTGCCAGTTCGGAAATGCGACGGGCAGAGGTGACAGCCACCAGGAAAACCACCTTGTATGTTAGGTGGGCCAGAGAGACGGAGTGCAAAGGCTCAAAGGCGCCCCCCATGAGTGCTAATAACACTTTGGACAAGTCCCAGGTGGGATACCTATGCACTACAGGAGGGCATCTATTCATTGCACCCTTTAGGAACCTGGAGACTAAGGGGTGAGCAGGGAGTTTCCCCAGAGAGGGACAAGACAGCACCATGGACAGGGCAGCAATCTGGCGGTTGAGGGTACTCGGGGAAAGACCCTTAGCTAACCCCTGGCGTAGGAATTGAAGGACATTTATGACCGATAGGTCCAGCGGGGAATGACCCTCCCTCTCACACCAGGAGCAGAAAGCCTTCCAGGAGGCTGAGTAAATCCGATGTGTGGACGGTCTGCGAGAGTCAAGCAAGACCTCCATAACATCCTCAGGGATTTGGCGGCTCCTCAGAGTGAGCCGCTCAAGTGCCAGGCGGTCAGTTGCAACCAGTGCTGCTCTGGATGCTGCACTGACCCCTGGAGCAGCGACCACTCTGTCGGAGGGATCCTCCAAGGGGGTGAGACCGACAAGGAGACCAGGTCGGCATACCAGGTTCTCCTTGGCCAGTCGGGTGCCAGAAGTACCACCTCGGCTCTTTCTTCCAGGAGTTTCCGGATGACCTGCGGAATGATGGGGATGGGGGGAAAAGCGTAAAGCAACCCCTGAGGCCAGGTGCAGCGGAGGGCGTCCACCCCTTCCGCCCCCTGAGTTTGATACTGGGACAGAAACCTGAGCAGCTGGGCATTCCCCGGGGTGGCAAAAAGGTCCATCACAGGTTGACCGAATTGACCCACAAGTTGGTGGAAAAGGTCTGGGTGTAAGCTCCACTCTGAGTGGTCTATCTGGTTCCGGCTGAGCCATTCTGCCCTGACGTTGCTTACCCCAGAGATGTGTTCAGCAGAAAGAGACAATAGGTATTGTTCTGCCCATAGCCCCAACCACATGGCCTCTGACCTGAGCTGTTCTGACATGGTCCCACCCTGTCTGTTTACGTGGACCTTGGTGGCCACATTGTCAGTAAGTATCATGACATGAGAGTTCTCCACAAGAGGTCTGAACTGCTGCAGAGCAAGGAACACAGCCCGTAGCTCCAAAACGTTTATGCTTAGAGTTGTCTCAGTTAACGACCATGTGCCCTGTGCCACCTGTGCTTCCGTGTGTGCCCCCCAACCCGATAGGCTGTCATCGGTGGTGACTAAGATTTGTCTTGGGGGAAGGAAGCAGGTGCCCCTGTGGACAGCAGAGGTGGTCCACCAAATCAGAGACTTCCTGACTGAGGGCTGGAGTCTCACTTTGACTGGGGAATGGGCCCTTCCCTGACGCTGATAGGGAAGGAGCCATTGGAGGTCTCTGGAGTGTAAGTGAGCCCATGGGACAATGTGAATGGCCGAAATCATCTTGCCCAGGAGGGAGGACAGCAAATTCAGTGGAGCTGAGTTTTGCCTCAGAACTTGCTGGGTTAAAGCCAATAGACTGTCTCTCCGATCCTGGGACAGGTACACCTTACACCCCAGGGAATCAATGATTGCAGATGGACAATTCTGGTGGTGGGGACAAGCTGACTCTTGGATCGGTTGACCAAGAAGCCATGGAGTTCCAGCGTGTTAAGCACTACCTGGACATCTCTCTCAGCCTGAGAAGGGGAGGCTGAGGAGATGAGAATATCGTCCAGATAGCACTGGATCCTGATGGAAATGGATCTGAGTGAGCGGTCAAGGCTGCCAGGACCTTGATGAAGACCCTTGGCGCTGAGGACAGGCCAAAGTGGAGCGCCCCATATTCATAATGCACCCCTGCATAGCAAAACCATAAGTATTGGCGGTGAGATGGCCGAATTGGGATGTGGAGGTAATCCTCCAAGAGATCTATGGATGTGAGTAGATTCCCTTCCGAGCACTTGCCAGAGTTGATTTCAGGGTGTGCATTTTGAAATTTTTTTTTTTAATGGATGACATACCTGTTGAGACACTTGAGGTCCAAAATGGCTCTCCATCCTCCCGAGGATTTGGGCACTACAAACAACATGGAGTAGAAGCCCTGCCCCTGTTGGTCCTCAGGCACCTGGTGGATGACTCGAATGTCCAGGATGTGCTGGATGGCCTGATTCATGAGGACCCGTTTTGCAGAATTTGATGACAAGGGGCAGCGGAGAAGAACCTCAGGGGGTGGGGGTGGAAATGAATTCAAGTGAGAGTGCTGAAGCCAGGGTCTCACAAACCCATGCATCATTGGTGATTTCCTCCCATCCACTGGCATAGGGAGCCAGGCAACCCCCTGTGGGAGGATCGGCCGGAGGTTACTTGTTCTGGTGGAAAGGGCGACCACCGGCCCCTCTAAAGGGCCGTATGAATTGGTTACCCCTGAAGGGTTGGCCCGAAGAGAATCTCTGATGGGAACTGCATTGCCCTTGGCTATGCCCCTGATACTGTCCCTAGTAATTACCCTGATGTCTATTGGAAGACTGGAAGGCCCCCCTGGAAGCCCTCCTTGGTAAGGGGGTGGCACGGAAAGGGGCTTTCCGGGTGGCTGAGGGAAGGACCTTGCGCTTGTCCTTAGTCTCAAGCAGGATGGGATTCAGGGCCTCACCAGACAAGGACTGCCTGGTGATCGGGGCAGAGGTTAATTTCCACTTGTACCGCATGTCAATTGGCCAGCTGCAAAGCCAGGCCATCCGGCGCGTCACTACCGTGGACTCCATTGACCTAGCTTGGACATCTGCTTGAGCTGCTGCTGATTGAGCAGTAGGTTGATTTTGGCTTGTGGGTGGAGCTGTCTGGAGTGTGGGGCTGTCTGGTTCCAAATGCCAGAGGGAGCTAATGAGAATTCCCTGGCATCCTTCCTGGGGGATGCTAGGTAGGAATGAGTAGGGCAGAGCACTATGGATGGGGCAATATCCTTTGTAAAATGCATCATTTTAAAATCAACTCCAATTTACAAATCATGGTCTCTTTGTCTTAAAGTTCAGTTCATGAAAAACTGATACTTTCAAATACTGGAAAAAATTGATAGTTTGTATATAGTTATATACATTGTATATAGTTCCAGTTATGCTGGGCTCACAGACTCCAGAAAAAAAAAGCTTGGTTTTAAACTGTTACTGGAGTTACTCACTAGGCTCATTTGTTCCTTTTATGTGAGATCTGTAGCTTACTACTTCTAAATTCTGCTGAAAGCCCTAGTTCAAGCCATTTTTAAAATATAGATAGAATCTTCATTCTAAGTTGATGCTTTAACAGGTACTCCTGAGGCAGACCTACAGGCAGCTAGTCTGAATTTTTGTCAGCTCAATTAGAATAACAGTATCCATATTTATCTAAGGCCTCTGTCAACAAGGTAGGCCTCAGAAAGGCCTGGATAAATTAGTAGGTCCAAACAGTCACTTAAAATGGCCACCGCCCTTAAATGAGGTCAACAAAATGGCAGTTGCCCTTAGTTGGTCTTTCAAAATGGCCAATGCCCATACTAGGCCTTAAAAATGGCCACCGGCAAGAAAGGGCATCCAAAATGGCCACCGCCCTTGATGTGGCTTCAATATGGTCTCTGCCCACTTTTGGTATTTGAAACAAAAGGGCCACGCCCTTAGTGCCTTCAATTCTGAGGGCAATCAAAATGGCTGCCACCCTGTGGGAGACTTCAAGATGGCCACCGGCACTCTCAAAGACTGCCTGCACACTTACCAGGCTGAAGACAAGCCGAGCAATGCAGAGGAGCTCAAATGGAAGCAGACGGCCCAGGCACTAGAGACAGGTACCGACAGGGCCTTGGATCAAAGGAGCCTTGCCAGATTGCTGGCTCTTGTCAGCCATTGCACAGAAGGCAAGTTAAATAAAGGAGGCCTCAAAAGAAAAAAGAAATTTTTTTGAGGTGGGCGGTCCTATGTAATTCAAAATGGCAGCCACCCACGAGGCACTCCTAAAATGGCTGACTGTCTCCTGAAGCAATTAGTTCCAGCCGAGGAGAAAGGAGTCTGCTAAGGCCTAGCCACTAACTGTCAGTTTCTGAGTCCCCTGGAACAGACTGACTGATTTCTGAAGTTTCAAGCAAAAAAAGGGAACAAGCCCTCAGCAGCACCCAGATTGCCAGCTTCCTCTGCAAGCAAGCACAAGACAGGGAGCAAAAAAGGAACCAGCAAAAATATTGCTTTCAGCTCTTTGAAGGTCTCCAGCTGACGTTTGGAAGCTTGGCTGGGTGCTGACCGCTTGCGTAAGTCTGGCCAAGGTTACAATCAGCGCTTCCGCAGCCACGGAGCGCTTTTGGACCGGCAAAAAAAAAATCAATTAAGGGCTGCCGGTGGCTGAGCCAGCCGGTCCCAATCACCTCAGCTGTTCAGCGGCGTTTTTATAGCCTCTGGGGCCTTGCGCAAGCCCGGGAGGCAACAGCTGACGGTCGGCAGATACGGAGGGTGCGGGTGGCAAGCGCTAGTCCGCCCCTGCACCGACGAGGCCTTATCGCTCTTCCGATCCCTTTGACAGTCAGCTGGGGATCGGAAGGCTCGAGGACGGCACGGCCTGCCTGCGCTGGGCCGACCGAAGCAAGGGCACCACAAAAGGGAGGAAATCAGCGATCTTCCTGGGTCTGTATGCCTGATGGCCCCTCGGCTCTCCCAACGGCAGTTCGTAAGTCAAGGGGGTGTAGTTAACCCCTATTGACCAGACCCGGTGCCTGACAGTAAAAAACAAAGGCCTCAAGATAAGCCCAGATAAGTGGTGGTGCCACCGCTGGCCCCCCCAATAATCAGGGGCCCTTTCCCTCTCCCTCAGCAGCCGGTATTTATTTAAGGATTGATCATGCAGTAAAAAGAAAAAATTACAAAAAGGAGCAGAAAAAGGAATTTCTGCACTGGGCCTTCGGCTGGAGGGGCGAGCGACAGTCAGACTTGCGGCCAACTGCCTCCACCCTGGTATATATTGCTGGAAAAAAGACCAGGGGAGCTCGATTAGGGAAAGAAAATAGGGTTAAGTATAATCAGAAGAAAAAAACTTACAATTGGAATAGAAGTTGGATTGGAAAAAAGGCACTAGTCAATGGCTATGACTGAGTCAAAAGAAGGGGAATCTAGGCCTAGAGCCACCTTTTATACTTTTCCAGACTCAGTCATAATTGGCTAGAAGGCTGTGCCAATACCCAATCTTGGCGGCTAGCTCCACCCACTATGGAGAATCCTGAAAGTACTTTATCTTACATGTAGTTCTTGGGTTATGACAGTAATTGGGACTGGGATTTCTATTGCTAAGGGATGTGGTATTAAGGGCAATGCCACATGACCACATTGCTTAATAATGGAAATCCCAACAGTTCCCATTGCCATTATTAACCGAGTCTCACCAGCTGTTAGGCAAGGACTCATCCAAATCCCAGCAATGCCCGGCTTAGCCCCTCCCAGACTGAACCTTGGCAAGGTAAGGAACTGCATCTTCTTGAACTTCCCCACCTGTCTATCTCCCCCCCTCTTTGTTCTTTTCTCCCTTTCCCCCCTGTTTGTTCTCCCCCCTTTGCTCTTTGCCTCCTCAGTGGCAGTGGTAGAGCAAAGACTGCGACTGAAGTACCAACCTATAATTCTAAACCACTCTATATGGCAACAAGTACTACTGATTTCTTTGATATTTACTTCCCAGTTATAGAATGTTTAACTGTTTAACTGCAATCAGCTTAATTTCTTTGTCTCAACTGTTCTTTGTTCTTATGTTCTTTGTCTCAACTGAATAAAATAGACTTGTGTATGGATAAACTTCATTTCTTTGAGTGACGCAGCTATTTTTGAAACAAAGTGAGACAAAATTTTCAGAACTGCGTTTCAGTGATGAAAACTGGTTCCAAAATTTTAGCGATAGATTATGAAGGATGATCATTAAAAAAAGTTTGCTTAATTTATTACATTTTGAGTGTTCTGCAGATAAAAAATTGCAGATCAAGAAAAGGAAATTGAAAATACATACAGTATTGTGCCCTTTAGTAAAGTTCTTTTAAAAATGGGGGAAGGAGGGACTATATCTATACTTCAAAGAAGAAGTAGCAATAATTTTTCCAAGTCTCTCTGCTTTTTGTGCTTGGCTTTGTAGCTTTGTAAGCATTCAAAAACCATAATTAACTAGAAGATCATAAAATGCCATGAGCAATGTCTTTTATACTATAAATTGTGCATAAATGAAATTCTTTTCTTGATATGGGTAATTTTTGAAAAGGCCCATATTTTACTATGCAGTTTGAATCTTGCCTGATAGGGGACATTCTTTGTCAAACCCATAATTAGCTATTTTTTTTCTGATTTAAATGATCTGTTGTTCTTGGCCAACCACTTTAGGGTTTATTCAGTAGATGGTTGACATCAATGCCCAGTACATCTTTCTGCTGTTCACTCAAATCATTACAACCTGTATTAGGTCCTCCTGGAAGATGAAGCAGTGCCTAGTCTCCTGAAAACTTATAAAAGAATGTTATTAGCAAGAGCAAACAGGGACAAAAAACATTTTAAATGTACAATATCTATCTATGTGTTCTACATTTTGATAGCAGCACTTATTAAACCAGATTGAGATAGATAGTTTTAACTTATGAAAAATAACATTGCAATTTTCCATTCTCCAATGAATTTCACCGATCCTGAGTTTATAAATTGTGAAGGAAGCTTGTTTTTATTATTATTGTGCTGCCTAAACCTGTACTATCATTTGCTTTTGTTGTACTGCACTTTCATTTTCCATGTCACAAACAACCAAGAAAAGCTAATTATCAGAGAACCTAATTATTGGTAGTTTAGGAAATAAACATGAGGTCTAACAGTGTTGCATTTTAAACAACCATAGTAATCAAGGGACCTAATCAAGTTATTGAACATTGCATTAGCGTATTTAAAAATTGATACCACATCTTTAAAATGCCCCCATAAGCAAAGCTCTCATGTTTCACTGCCATTATTCAGCTCTGGTTTATTATACTGCTCTAATTTTTAATCTGCTTGAAAGCTATTCATCAAAGTTCATCCATCTGACAGACATACCTTAATAGTATGAGGGACCAAATTCAAATGAAAAATATTCATGCTCACAGAAAGGTAGTTTAAAATCTAATGTTCAGTAGATGCCATAGATCTACTCCTCTCAGCATGACATCATTGTCCAGTCTTGTGAGTTCAGTAGTTCAGCCTTGCAGTATATTATGTAGAAATAATGGAAGTTAAAAGCTCCAGCTAAGTAGGAATATCAACAATGGGCATCACACAGCCTTCATATTTCCAAATATTTCTTGCCATAAAGACCATAAATTAAGAGATTTATGAATCAATTAAGATTCATATTCAAATTTACAATGTGATTGAAAGAACTAATCAGATTTGTAATATAATTTAAAGAGTCCAGTTAATTCAGTTTATGTTTATGATTCAGATTTTTGAATCAATTCAGATCAAAGATCTAATTCAATGTGTTTCATTGCGTGGTGCTATGGTAATTAAGCTGAATTACCTTCTCAAATTAATTTGGCAATTCAATCAAATATTCAGTATGGAGGAGTGATTTGATTAAAATGCCAGTGAATTGAAACTTTGCATCAAAGTTTCCTATGGATTGGATTTAGCCCATTGTTTAGAATAGAATAGAATAGAATAGAATAGAATAGAATAGAATAGAATAGAATAGAATAGAATAGAATAGAATAGAATAGAATAGAATAGAATAGAATAGAATAGAATAGAATTCTTTATTGGCCAAGTGTGATTGGACACACAAGGAATTTGTTTTTGGTGCATATGATCTGTCTATGTACTAATGGAAACAAAGATGGAGGGAGGGAGGAAAGAAGGAATGAATGAAGGATCACAGTATCAGTGTGACATCATTGTAAGCATTATTATTTTCTCCGAGAGCATGAAAGAATAAAATGAGACGTTGTACTTACCTGAGACGTCCATTCTCGTAGGGTGGAGCTAGCCGCCAAGATTGGGTATTGGCACATCCTTCTAGCCAATGATGACTGAGTCTGGAAAAGTATAAAAGGTGGCTCTAGGCCTAGATTCCCCCTCTTTTGATGAGGGATAAATGCCAGACTCAAGTGCTATCAATCCAACAAGTTTATTAACTGTCTAATCAAGAAGTTCTACATGAGTGAGGAGCCTAAATACCTAACCTAACTACCTAGATACAGAGGATAACTATGTACACTAATATTCCTAGAAACCTAATGGGCCATACAATATGAATTACTTGTCCAGCCAGAATGCATGCAGAAGGGAGGGACTTGGCGGCTAACTCCACCCTACGAGAATGGACGTCTCAGGTAAGTACAACGTCTCATTCTCCATAGTGGGTGGAGCTAGCCGCCAAGATTGGGACATGCCAAAGTAATCTAGTCCCCAGGGAGGGCCTCCTGATTCTGGCTGGGACCACCACCCTCCAAAGTAACTTGTTCCAGCACCCTTCGCCCAAAGTCTGCCTCCTGAGAGGCGAAGGCGTCCAATCTGTAGTGCCGGACAAATGGTGTTGGGGACGCCCAGGTGGCAGCTCGACAGATCTCCTCGATGGAAGCCCTAGTGTTCCATGCTGCAGTGGTGGCCGCACTGCGTGTGGAGTGGGCCGTAATCCTGGTGGGTCGTGGCAGAGACATTTGTTCATATGCAATGTTAATGACAGCTCGAATCCACCGACCCACCATGACAGAGGATGCTTTTCTCCCCAAGGAAGTGTGGTGAAAAGAGACAAACAAGGCCTCAGTTCTGCAAAAGGCAGAGGTCCTTTGTATGTAAGTGTCCAGTGCACGCCTCACGTCCAGGAGGTGCCACTGTCGTTCACTGTCTGAGGATGGAGAAGGGTAAAAGGAAGGTAATACCACCTCCTGAGCCCGGTGAAAATAGGAGTTTACCTTTGGCATAAAGGTGGGGTCCAACCGCAGTACCACCCTGTCCTGGTGGAATACACAGAGGTCACTTCTGATGGAAAGGGCTGCCAGTTCGGAGATGCGACGGGCAGAAGTGACAGCCACCAGGAAAACCACCTTGTATGTCAGGTGGACCAGAGATACAGAGTCCAAAGGCTCAAAGGTGCCCCCCGTGAGTGCCGATAACACTTTGGACAAGTCCCAGGTGGGATACCTATGCACTACGGGAGGGCATCTATTCACTGCACCCTTCAGGAACCTGGAAACTAGGGGGTGAGTGGAGAGTTTCCCCAGAGAGGGACAAGACAGCACCGTGGACAGGGCAGCAATTTGGCGTTTGAGGGTACTTGGGGCAAGACCCTTAGCTAACCCCTGGCGTAGGAATTGAAGGACATTTATGACCGATAGGTCCAGCGGGGAATGACCCTCCCTCTCACACCAGGAGCAGAAAGCCTTCCAGGAGGCTGAGTAAATCCGATGTGTGGACGGTCTGCGGGAGTCAAGCAAGACCTCCATGATGTCCTCGGGGATCCGCCGGCTCCTCAGAGTGAGCCGCTCAAGCGCCAGGCGGACAGTTGCAACCAGTGCTGCTCTGGATGCTGCACTGACCCCTGGAACAGCGACCACTCTGTCGGAGGGATCCTCCATGGGGGGGAGACCGACAGGGAGACCAGGTCGGCATACCAGGCTCTCCTTGGCCAGTCGGGTGCCAGCAGGACCACCTCGGCTCTTTACTCCAGGAGTTTCCGGATGACCTGCGGAATGATGGGAATGGGAGGAAAGGCGTAAAGTAACCCCCGAGGCCAGGTACAGCGAAGGGCATCAACTCCTTCTGCCCCCTGAGTTTGATACCGGGACAGAAACCTGGGCAGCTGGGCATTCCCTGGGGTGGCGAAGAGGTCCATTACAGGCTGACCGAATTGACCCACAAGTTGGTGGAAAAGATCTGGGTGTAAACTCCACTCAGAGTGGTCTATCTGGTGCTGGCTAAGCCAGTCTGCCCTGGTGTTGTCCACCCCAGAAATATGTTCAGCAGAGAGGGACAAGAGGTGTTGTTCTGCCCATAGCCCTAACTGCATGGCCTCTGACATCAACTGTGGAGACATGGTCCCACCCTGCCTATTTATGTGGGCCTTGGTGGCCACATTGTCAGTAAGGACCATCACATGAGTGTCCTGCAGAAGAGGTCTGAACTGCTGGAGGGCAAGGAAAACCGCCCGTAATTCCAGGACATAAATGGGTAGAGTTGTCTCATTTAGCGACCATGAACCCTGCGCCACCTGTGCTCCCATATGAGCCCCCCAACCCGACAGGCTGGCATCTGTGGTGACCAAGATATACCTTGGGGGGAGGAAACAGGTGCCCCTGTGGACTGCAGAGGTGGTCCACCAAATCAATGATCTCCGGACAGAAGTCTGTAGTCTCACTTTGGCTGGGGAGTGAGCTCTTCCCTGACGCTGGTAGGGAAGGAGGAGCCATTGGAGGTCCCTGGAGTGTAAGTGAGCCCATGGAACAATATGAATGGCCGAAATCATCTTGCCCAGGAGGGAGGACAGCAGATTCAGTGGGACTGAGTTTTGCCTCGGAACTTGCTGGGTTAAAGCCAATAGGCTGTCTCTCCGTTCCTGGGACAGGTACACCTTACACTCCAGGGAGTCAATGATTGCCCCCAGATGGGTAATTCTGGTGGTGGGTGTCAGCTGGCTCTTGAGTCGATTGACCAAGAAGCCAAGGTGGTCTAGCGTATGAAGCACTGCCTGGACATCTCTCTCAGCCTGAGAAGGAGAGGCAGAGGAGATGAGAATATCGTCCAGGTAGCACTGGATCCTGATGGGAATGGACCTAAGGTGAGCGGTCAAGGCCGCTAGGACCTTCGTGAAGACCCTTGGCGCTGAGGACAGGCCAAAGGGGAGCGGCCCATATTCATAATGCACCCCTGCATAACAAAAACGCAAGTATTGGCAGTGAGATGGCCGAATTGGAATGTGGAGGTAAGCCTCCGAGAGATCTATGGATGACATTAGATCTCCCTTCCTAATACTTGAGAGGATGGAATGCAGGGTGTGCATTTTGAATCTCTTGTGGACTATGTACCTATTGAGGTGCTTAAGGTCCAGTATTGCTCTCCAGCCCCCCGAGGATTTGGGCACTACAAATAAGATGGAGTAGAAGCCCTGCCCCTGTTGGTCCTCAGGCACCTGTTGGATGGCTCGAATGTCCAACAGATGCTGGATGGCCTGATTCATGAGGACCTTTTTTTGTGAGTTTGATGAGATGGGGCATCGAAGGAAAAACCTCGGGGTGTGGAGAGAAATTCCAGAGAAAGACCTGACTTCAGGGTTTTACAAACCCATGCGTCATTGGTGATTTCCTCCCATCGACTGGCATAGAGTGCCAGGCGACCCCCTATGGGAGGAACAGCCGGAGAATTACTTATTCCGGCGGAAGGGGTGACCACCGGCCTCTTTAAAGGGCCGTTTGTATTGGTTCCCCCGGAAAGGACGGTCAGAGGAGAACCTCTGGCGTGGCCCGTATTGCCCCTGCCCTTGCCCTTGGAAATTTCCCTGAGGCTGGGCCTGGAATCTGCCCTGAGTTTGATAGGCCCCTCTATAGTTCCTTCTGGGGAAGAAGGGTGACCTGGATGTGTTTTTACGGCCACCTGAGGGAAGGACCTTCTTTTTGTCCTTTGTCTCGACTAAAATTCGGTTGAGGGCCTCACCGAATAGGCTCTGACCGGCTACGGGACTGGATGCCAGCTTCCATTTATACTTGACATCCGCAGTCCAGTTGTGCAACCAGGTCATGCGGCGCGCCACTGCTGCGGATGCCATGGCCCGTGCCGCAAATCTGGCCGATTGCCAAGTGGCATCTGAGGTAAATTGCGCCGCGGCCAGCAACTTATTAAGGTCCTGGTGGGCGCGGAGGTCGGAGGGTGGCAGGTGGTCTTGGAGAGCGTGAAGCCACTTTACCGATGTCCTGCAAAAGAAGGAGGCGGTAGCAGCTGACTTCAGGGCCCACGCAGCAGACTGATGACCCTTCTGGAGCGTCGCCTCCGTCTTGCGGTCCTCCGGGCGGAGAAGTTCCTCTGGTTCACCGGACATCATGGCGCTGGAGAAAAGAGCCAGGACTGGAGCATCTACAGGAGGCACTGCAAGGTGCTGGGCCAAAGCAGAGTCAACATTAAAGTATTTTTTGTCAAGGGCGCTGGACGTTGACCCCGACGCGGGGTTCTGCCACTGCTTTAATACAGTCTCAACAAAAAGCTTTGGGGCAGGCACTACATCAGTCTGTGAGGCCGTGGGCTCGAACATAGGGTCCGGCTCAGCTGTTTGCGTGGTTGACCCGGTGGGTGGGAGCAGGTTGGCCGTAGTCTTAGCCTTGTGCAAGAGCGACCTGAACAAGGCAGGCTGAAACAGGGCAGAGGAGGCCACTGGCTCAGGGGCCAAGTCCTCATCATCAGACATGGCCAGTTCTGGAAGACAAGGCCCCAGATCTGTTTCCTGGTTGGGGTCATCCTGGGGTTCGGCCAGGGGATCAGAGCACTCACTGTCCCCGTCGTCGGAACCCTCAAAGTCAGAATTCTCTAGACTGTCCACATTTTGTTGTTCCCTTGTGGCACAGTCCCTATGGGTTGTGGACTGCCCTGCCATTGCCCTAATTCCTGCCTCCACTCCTTTCCTGATTGCTTTGTTGATCCTATCCTGGATCTCTTTGGATTGGAAAGGGTCTAAGTTGGAGGCTGCATTAGGTGAGGCGCCTCTGGAAGGGGCCCTGGGGCCATAAACGTTTCCCTCAGACCTACGCAGGTTAGCCCCATCGATGGATACATCATCAGGGGAGTGGGACTGGGAGGTACCCCGGTGACGTGGGGTAGCACCCCTGTCATGCTTAGAAAGGCTCTTGTCTGCTGTCTGAGAAGTCTGCTTGGTCTTGGACCTATCCTTGGCAGGCAGTGAGGGGGATTGAGGCCTAATGGGGGATCGATCCCTAGTTGGAGAGTGAGATGCCACCCTGGTGTGTTCAGCCTGATCCACATTGCCCCTTGGAGTTTTTGCCTTTGCCTTGCCCGATCGTTGGCCTTTATCAGCCATGCTGCAAAAAATGGCCTGTCACTTGATTGGTTGCAGTCAAAACGGCCGCCAGTCACTAGGCTGTCTTAAAATGGCTGGCAAGGCTGTCTGTGCAGACAAGATGGCCGCCTATCACCGGGCAGATTAGCAATGGCCGACAAGGCAGTCTATTGAAGAGGCAGCCTGCAAATTTGGCCTCTCTCTCTTTTTTTTTTTTTGAAAGGGGAGTGCTAATATTGGGTGCACTCACACATCAGGCCCTCAATCGTCCTGGCCAGGCAGAAGTCTGGATTGCTGGGTGATTTACTGCCTGGAACGCTGCCAGCCCTCAGGAGCAAAGGTGCAGTTCTCCGTTGCCCAGTCAGACTGACTGGCTGCAATCCACGTCCTTTCAGGGGCTCGGCTCCCTGCGCTCCTCCGCAGCCTCGGAGCGCTTCCGGTCAGCGAGGAGGGATCAAAGGGGCTGCCGACGGCTTGCGCGAGTCGGTCCCGAAGAAATCAGCTGTTTGTCGGCTTTACAAGCCTCCAGGCAGCATGCGCAGACCCGGAAGGCTACCCAGCTGACCGTCGGCAACGAGGAAGGGGCGGATGGCTTTCGCGAAGCCGCCCGATCGGCCGACGAGGCCTCTTCGCACTTCCGATCCCTTTTGGCAGTCAGCTGGGGATCGGAAGGCTCGTGGACGGCTCGGCCCGCTCGTGCTGGGCCGACCGAACCAAAAAGGCACCACAAAGGAAAAAAGATGATGGGTCTGCTGCCAGATGGCCCCTCGGCTCTCCCAGCGGCAGTTGGAGTGTCAAGGGGGTGAGTTAACCCCTCGTTGACCAGACCCGGTGCCAGGCAGTATAGAGGCCTCTGTTATGCCCAGTTAAGCGGTGAGGCCACCGCTGCCCCCCCCAAGATTCAGGGGCCCCTTCCCTCACCCTCAGCAGCCGGTATAATTAATTAGTTAATTGATTGAGCAATAAAAAGAAAAAAGTGGAAAAAAACAAGTAAGGTTATACTGGGCCTTCGGCTGGAGGGGCGAGCGACAGTCAGACTTGCGGCCAACTGCCTCCACCCTGGTAAATAATGTTGGAAAGACAACAAAACCAGGGGAGCTCGATTAGGGAAGGAAAATTAGGAGTAAATATATATGGAAAAAGACTTACAATTGCAAATTGAGTGGAAGTTGGATTGGAAAGAGGCACTAGTCAATGGCTATGACTGAGTCAAAAGAGGGGGAATCTAGGCCTAGAGCCACCTTTTATACTTTTCCAGACTCAGTCATCATTGGCTAGAAGGCTGTGTCAATACCCAATCTTGGCGGCTAGCTCCACCCACTATGGAGAATGAGAAATATACAGTACTTACAGTATTTACAGTGTCATACTTAGCAGATAATACCAGTAAAGAAAACTGGAAAGATGCTGTCAGATTTGGTGAGAAAGAAAAAATTGGGGATCTTTTAAAAGTTTGGATCAGTCCAGGGGAATGAGAATAAGAGTTAACCTATTATATCCAATCACATTTGAGGGGTGGTAAGAAGAGTTCATTTCCCCATATGGATATTGGTAAGCAGGTCCTTTATTCCAAAGTTGCATTATGATATCACTGAACAGCTATCCTGTGTGATTGTTATAATAGAGAGTGTTTGAATATATAACTGCATACATGAAGATTTTTTTTTGCAAATCCAAATTCTCAGAGTTAACCAGGTTGTAACCTTTGTGCAGATTCAAAGACTTCTTTCTCAGAGAATCATGAAGTATTCATAAAGATTGCTTCTTTGCTGACATCACATGATACAACTTCATAGTAGAGAGGAGCAAGTTACCACTCATATAGTTTTGTAACACTTGAACAGAGCATCAGGCCCATGTAGCTTCACAAACTGCATGAACAATGGCATTTTTATAAAAAAAAGTAATTCAAAAGACATCAAAAAGATTCCAAGCTTGAACAGAGCATCAGACCCATGTAGCTTCACAAACTGCATGAACAATGGCATTTTTTAAAAAAAAATGTAATTCAAAAGACATCAAAAATGTTCCAAGCTGCAAGATAAAACATAGGTTTTGAATAAGAGAATATCATTCAGGAACTGATCTATTCCTACTTCATGCTAAGAACTAACTTATGATACTGATGGTTAATTTGGTACCTTGGTATTACATAAAAGTAGTAAGAAATTTCAAATTCTGACAAATCCACATTTCTTTATTTAGATCTGAAAGAAGATTACATTTTAATAATTATGTAAATGCAATACCACTTAATGAGATTGAAAATCTTGGGTTTATCTGAAAAGTCTTTTTCACAACTATCCATAGAGGTCTAATTGCAGTTATAGTCACACATTTTTTATAGATCTTGAAGCAAATATTAAATATATTGGATCTGAAAAATATGCTATGATCATGCTTCTCCCATAGAAGATCATTATACTCACAAATATTACTCAGAAATATCAACCTTAAGCTTTACCTTATTTGCAGTTGTGTATGAAAAGCAGCTTCAAATTAAAGTTTCAATGTTGTGCTTGATACAGATTTGAAAGTCTGATTTAAATCTATATTCATATTCATGCCTGAAAATAAATGTGCCTAAATTATTTTAAAAAAGTAATTTGGTAAGTAGATAAATAATCTGTTGAATGGAAGACAAGATGTTTTTAATGGCAACTTTCTAACAATAGGCTTCTTCCCAAAAGGGTGAGCAGTAAAACGTTATCAGTGGTTGTGTTTTTAATGGATTCAGTGTATTCGTGAATATTTTAGTTCTGCCTCTTTCAAGTTTAAGGTTTAGTTTTTAATTACTATTTGATAGGACTTGTGACTTTTTTTTTCCTATTCTAGAAATTGGTTTATATATTCTTAGGCAAAAAGTGATACACAGATGTTTCTATAACTAAAATAAGCTATAACTCAAACATAAAATATAGTTGTTCTGTTGATTTGTCAGTTATACATTTATACCCACATGAAAACACACCAGTAATATCACAACTGAACCAATAATCAGCTGGATGGTGCCATCAAATGCTGATTTCATTGGTGGCTAGGAGAACAAGATGAAACCTAAAAAAAAAAAAAAGCTGAGGAAAGCAACACATTCTTTTCATTCTTGATGCTACAAATTGGTATGGGACTCCTTTGTTACAAACAAAGGAAATCTTATTAATTCCATAAAGTAATGTATTGACTCACCCTTCCATCCTTCCAAGTTAGGTAAAATGAGAACCCAGATTGTTGGGAGCAATATGCTGACTCTGTAAACCAATTAGAGAGGGCTGTAAAGCACTGTGAAGTGGCATATAAGTCTAAGTGCTATTGCTATTATGTCAATGGCAGTTCTGACTATTTGCAAGCAAATGAATTCCTGAAACCATGTAATAAAGGCAAGTCCAACAAATAGGAAGAAGTAAGAAGCTGGTCCTGTCACAAAAGCAAATACAAAATAATAATGTGTGGATTTCAGTTTGCTTCGATGATGCATCTCGGTGTGTAAGAGCAAGGGAAAGAGCAATGTAGATTGGTGGGATGGAGTCAAGAGAGAATTATATCAAGAAAGCAGTGTTAAAGGCAATTATCAGGGAGTACATTACATAGAGAATATCATTAACTGGAAACTATATTAGAAAAAGACAAACCACTCTGGGTTAAAAGGGGGAAAGGAAAAAGATTACAGTTCTACATGCCCCAAGCCATAAAATAGATCTTTGCTGTCACTGCAGCATTTACCAATTCAAAAATCTAAGTACATAGAGGCGTATTCTGACCATAAAGAGTTTCATACTTTTTCATCTTTTTTTCTGTTGATCACAGATAATAAAGTATTTACTGCATTATATACTTTCTATTAAGATATACCATTTCTATTTTCCAAAAAATACACTTTAAAATATCCTCTTTAGTATTTGGCAAAGTGTATTTTGAAATGGCACATGGTTCACAAAAAACATATTAGGAACACAAGTTAAAATAGGGAAGAAAATGGTAAGTGAACACCTGTCTACCCTAGATGAATTCAAATCACCAGGACCAGATGGATTACACCCCAAGGTTCTGAAGGAACTGGCAGACTAGATCTCAGAACCACTGAACTATATCTTTCAAAGATCCTGGAGCACCGGGGAACTGCCAGAGGACTGGAAAAGAGCTGATGTAGTTCCCATCTTCAAAAAAGGAAAAAAAACAGATCCAGGAAACTACAGACCTATCAGCCTGACCTCAATACCAGGGAAGATTTTGGAAAAGATAATCAAGCAACGAATCAATGAACACCTAGAAGCAAACAAAGTAATAACCAAAAGCCAACATGGGTTTGTCAAAAACAGATCATGCCAGACTAATCTTATTGCATTCTTTGATAAAGTGACAAAATTAGTGGACCAGAGGAATGCTGTCGATGTGGTTTACTTGGACTTCAGTAAGGCATTTGACAAAGTAGATCATAACCTACTACTAGATAAAGTAGAAAAATGTGGGTTAGACAGCATCACCACCAGATGGATTCGAAACTGGCTAACCAACCGCACTCAACGTGTAGTGCTCAATGGAACTGCATCTACATGGAGGGAAGTATGCAGTGGAGTACCCCAAGGCTCTGTTTTAGGCCCAGTACTCTTCAACATCTTCATCAATGACTTGGATGAGGGGATAGACGGGGAACTCATCAAATTTGCAGATGACACCAAACTGGCAGGAATAGCCAACTCTCCAGAAGATAGGCTCAAGATACAGAAGGATCTTGACAGACTTGAACATTGGGCGCTATCAAACAAAATGAAATTCAATGGTGATAAAAGTAAGGTTCTACATTTAGGCAAGAAAAACAAAATGCACAGGTACAGTATATGTGGTACCTTGCTCAACAGTAGTAACTGTGAGAGGGATCTTGGAGTCCTAGTGGACAACCATTTAAATATGAGCCAACAGTGTGCAGCAGCTGCCAAAAAAGCCAACACAGTTCTAGGCTGCATTAACAGAGGGATAGAATCAAGATCACACGAAGTGTTAATACCACTTTATAATGCCTTGGTAAGGCCACACTTGGAATACTGCATACAGTTTTGGTCGCCACGATGTAAAAAGGATGTTGAGACTCTAGAAAGAGTGCAGAGAAGAGCAACAAAAATGATTAGGGGACTGGAGGCTAAAACATATGAAGAACGGTTGCAGGAACTGGGTATGTCTAGTTTAATGAAAAGAAGGACCAGGGGTGACATGATAGCAGTGTTCCAATATCTCAGGGGTCGCCACAAAGAAGAGGGAGTCAAACTCTTCTCCAAGGCACCTGGGGGTAGAACAAGAAGCAATGGGTGGAAACTAATCAAGGAGAGAAGCAACTTAGAACTAAGGAGAAATTTCCTGACAGTTAGAACAATTAATCAGTGGAACAGCTTACCTCCAGAAGTTGTGAATGCTCCAACACTGGACATTTTAAAGAAGATGTTGGATAACCATCTGTCTGAAGTAGTGTAGGGTTTCCTGCGTAAGCAGGGGGTTGGACTAGAAGACCTCCAAGGTCCCTTCCAACTCTGTTGTTGTTATTATTATTATTATTATTATTATTATTATTATTATTATTATTATTATTATTATTATTATTATTATTATTATTATTATTATTATTATTATTATTATTATTATTATCTTGTTGCTTGCTCTTTATGTAACACTTGCCCTCACAAGATCTGCATTTTATTCTGAAGACTGACTTTTTATTAACCAAAACTATTTATAATCCACTGATATCATTGAAGAATGTGTGTGTGTGTGTGTGTGTGTGTGTGTGTACATACACACACAAACACACACACACACACATATATATATATTCTGTCGAGTCATCCTGGTGTATGGAAGGAAACATCACAGCTTCCTTTTGCCTTTCAGCCCCTCCTGGGACCATCCAGGCAGTTTTTTATAGTCTCCCTTTATTTTCATTTATCAGCAAAAAATGTTACACACACACACACACACACACACACACAATATATATATATATATATATATATATATATATATATATATATATATATATATATATATATATATATATATATATATATATATATATATATATATATATATGTAGGATTTTTTGCTGATAAATGAAAATAAAGGGAGACTATATATATATCAAAGCTAATAAATGTGAAATCCTCTCACTACACTCAAGATATCAAGGCAAGGCGGATACATTTGAAAAATTGCTCTAATACATCGGAAAATATAAAAATCAATATGCTATAACAGCTAAAAAGCGTCTTCAATTTTGAAATGGCACATGGTTGCAAAAAGCTATTATACTTCTAGCTGTGCATGGTGAGGAATATATGAAGTCCACATCTGGGTCTTTGAAAGGATACTTAAGAAACAAAAGGGAACTGGAATTTTCTCATTTTGTGGAGAGCAGGAAGCTCCTCTTGTAACAAGATGGGCTACAATAGTGCATGCACTTATCCCAAGTAAAAAAAATAAAATAAAGAGCTCTTTTTATTCTTCTTCTCATCTTATTCTTTGTTTCCCTTATTCTCAGGCAAGCCCACAAGCACACTTTCCTAATACCTTTCTTTTCACCTGCGTACAAAATACCTGTTTTCCAAACTTCAAGGAATTGTCCGTGAACAGTGACCAAAATCTCAAACTATTGTGTGGATAAGATGCGCCCAGCCCCAGTATCCCAATTTATACACACACACACACACACACACACACACACACACACGCACGCACGCACGCATACGCATACACATACACATACACATACACAGACACAGACACAGACACAGACACAGACACATACACAGACACACACACAGAGGAATATATATATAGGAAAAGCGACAGCAACAACCAAAGTTGGCTTGTGCAAAATGCCTGCATGTGGAAGCTGCACCTGCAGAGCACTGGATGAGAGTACAGAAGTGAATAATCATTTCCTTGAGGGGAAAAAAAATTCCGCTGGAAACTAAAGGGAGGGGGGGAAATGATGATGGGGTGAATAAAGTCAATGATGGCCTCATCTGTTCGAATGCAGTGATCATTTATCATTTTCACTTAGAGGGAAAATGAGTTGATAAAATTAGAGCATCTTCTTACAAAGGCTTTGCTTCAGACAGGAGATAATTTACCAACAGAAGGATTTCAATTGGATGCAGCTGTTCCCCAAAACTAAACAGCAGAATCCATATATGAACATAAAGCAGAAAGAGCCATAACAGAAGAATGCATTGATCAGTGCATCTTCCACATTTTGTACTTTGTATATAGGATGGTTTCTCTAGTTCAGTAGGTGATAAATGGATGACATCATTGGTTTGGGAAGTTACACGGGTTTAATATAAATTGTATTTCTCCCCTTGAAGTGCAACGAGCATGATATTCAATAAGTGTGCATGCTGTTTTCCCCTCATAAAACTGCTTCTACCTTGTCTGATTATGGTAGTAATGAACTACAGCAATTTGTGAATATAGATTCAATTCTTGGTTCCATGGGATTGCAGAAGTAGGAGAAAAAACAAGTCTGGTTAATTACATATACTTTTAAATATACTCTTAAAATTTACTTGTTTTCTGCTACTTCTGCAGTCCCATGGAACCTAGAATTGAATCCATATTCACAAATTGCCGTAGCTCCTTAATTGTAATTAGCCACAGAAATATTCAGGAAACAGTTTTGAAAACAACAATGTACTTATTTCTCTGCTATCCGGGAAGGGAGTAGTTTGCTTCACAATAACAAGAGGTCATTAGGAAAAGGCCAAGAATTTCTCCACTCTAACAGTTAAATAGGGTTCCAAACTGAAATTAATCTAGCTGTTGATATTTCTGTAACTTAATCCTTACCTTTTCAATATATCTTGCTTAAAAACAAAATTCGCAGGGAATGCTTCTTTTTTAAATGAATTGGTTACCAAGAGCCTGACACCAGAACATTTGTCTAAACAAGAGCTCCAGCATGAGTAAGTTCATTATGCCCCAACAGTGTAGCAGTTATGTTTCTCCTGGAATTCTAAAAAAAAAAGTGACACTATTATTTCTTTATTAACTCACAGTTTTCACTTTGAGGATCTACATTTCCTCCCCATCGTGGCATCTCATACATGTGAATTTCAGCTCTCACAATTCTGAATAGAATACCACAGAGTTACACAGCGTTACCCAAAATTTCTGTTGCTGAACGAGACAGTTGTTTAGTGAGTTTTGCCCCATTTTACAACCTTTCTTGCCACAGTTGTTAAGTTAGGACACGGTTGTTAAGTGAATGTGGTTTTCCCATTGACTTTTGATTCAGGGGTGAAATGCTCCCGGTTCGGGCGGGCCAGTCGGTCGTCATAGAGCCGATAGTGATTGCAGCGCAAGGCTTCCCCCACCCGCCTGCACCCGCCTGGACACCACCATTTGGGTTCTTTTACCCTCTGCGCATGCGCAGAATGCTTTGTGCATGCGCAGAGGGTAAAAGAACCCAAATGGTGGCATCCAGGCGGGTGCAGGCGGGTGGGGGAAGCCTCGCGCTGTGATCGCTATCGGCTCTATGACAACTGACCGGCCCGCCCGAACCGGGAGCATTTCACCACTGCTTTGATTGTCAGATGGTCACAAAAGGTGTTCACGTGACCTCAGGACACTGCAACTGTCAGTTGCCAAGTGACTTAATTTTGATCAGGGGACTCTGCCAAGGTCATAAGTGTGAAAAAGTGTTATAAGTCACATTTTTCAGTGCTGTTGTAACTTTGGATGGTCACTAAACAAACCTTTGTAAGTCCAGGACTACCTGTATTGTAATCTGTTTAATCATACAGTGGAGGAAAATGCTTTTGACCCTCCAGATAATAGAATAGGAATAGGAATAGGAATAGGAATAGAATAGAATAGAATAGAATAGAATAGAATAGAATAGAATAGAATAGAATAGAATAGAATAGAATAGAATAGAATAGAATTCTTTATTGGCCAAGTATGATTGGATACACAAGGAATTTGTCTTTGGTGCATATGCTCTTAGTGTACATAAAGAAAAAATAAAATATATTCATCAAGAATCATAAGATGCAACACTTAGTGACAGTCATAGGTTACTAATAAGCAATCAAATCATACTAGGAAACAATAAAAACAATATAAATTGTAAAGATACAAGCAACATGGTTATAGCCATAAGTGGGAAGAGATAGGTACTAGGAAGGATGAGAAGAAGAATAGTAATACAGTCTTAGTAAATAATTTGACAGTGTTGTGGGAATTAGCTGTTTAGCAGAGTGATGGCATTCAGGGAAAAAACTGTCCTTGTGTCTAGTTCAGGGGCGGGTTCCTAATTTTTTTACTACCATTCTGTGGGTGTGGCTTATTTTGTGGGTGTGGCTTGCCAGCCATGTGACTGGGTGGGCATGGCTTCTCAGACTGCTGAAGGGAGGGGAACTGAGATAGGTCCTGCCGCCCATTCCCCCTCCCCTCAGCAGCTCGAGAAGCCTCGAACATGCAAAAATGCCTAGGATCATCACCGCGCGTTCGTGGCTTCTCAGACTGCTGAAGGGAGGGGAACTGAGATAGCTCCTGCCGCCCATTCTTTCAGCGTCTCACGCACTCCCTCAGCCATCCTCCCCTGCTTGGACTCACTGTGGGGTAGGAAGGCAGCACATGAGAGTGCCGGAAACTCGGCTTCTGGGCATGCACAGAAGAATTTAAAAAATATATAAAAATGGTGGCGCCCAGGCATTGGCAACTGACCGCACCAGTACTGTGACGTCACCAGCAGGCCCCTACCGGTGCTATAGAGGGGACTGCACTGGTAGGAACCCACCACTGATCTAGTTGTTCTGGTGTGCACTCTATAGTGTCGTTTTGACGGTAGAAGTTGAAACAATTTATGTCCAGGATGTGACGGGTGTGTAGATATTTTCACAGCCCTCTTTTTGACTGGTGCAGTATACAGGTCCTCAATGGAAGGCAGGTTGGTAGCAATTGTTTTTTCTGCAGTTCTAATTATCCGTTGAAGTCTGTGTCTGTCTTGTTGGGTTGCAGAGCCAAACCAGACAGTTATAGAGGTGGAAATGACAGACCCAATAATTCTTCTGTAGATCATGCAGATCATGTTATAATTAACCACAGCAGTTCAAAGCAGTATTAACAATGGTTACAAAGATGGAATGACCCAGCTTTTAGAATTCTCCATCAGATATCCCAAAAAACTAGTTTGGAGTATACTCTGAAAGCAATTTACTTTGCTCTCTGACATTTTTATTTCTTATACTGAAGAAATGAGAACCCTTATGATTCTGATTTTAAGTTGAAGTGTTTTTTTTCCTACAACCAATATATTTTCTTATTGTTATTCTTCCTAATTTTCCCCACTTTTAGAATCCCATTGGATTTGTTTATGTCATCTTAAGCATTTTGCTATCCTCAGCTCAAAGTGTTCTCTTTAGTAATGAACTTCAGAGTCAGTTTGAGGTCAGGCTTAGACAGAAGCTAAGGAAAGCGTGCAAATGGGATTAGTCCATTCTGATATTTTAAGAGAAACAACTAAGCACTGCAATCTTGAACTAGTCTTCTTAAATCTTGTGCAGCTTAGGGTGAATACGGGAATGCATCATGAAAAGTTTTATAAAGGATATATCAGTGCTTTCAGTCAAGCAATGGTTCATTCTCAGAATAGGATTTAGAAGAATATGATTTCTGTCAAAAAATGACTATAGAAAATGAAAATAAAGCTGCATAATATATTCATCTCCTACAAGGCATTTCAGCAAAAAGCTGCAGTCCTAAATTATTATCATTAATGTGCTACTTTAAAAGGATGAAGGTTTTCCTCTGCCCTTTATCATTGGAAAATCTAAAATAAACACAACTTTTCTGTCTTTTTTTAAAAAATGCTTTCTGTCATGGCCCGAAATTCAGAAGTATTCATTTGAGAAGGCTGTAAAAGGTTAGATATAAATGGGAAAGTATATTTGATTGTGCCTTTTACTGTTCCAATGATTTAGAAAGGAGACTGTGTTGTATGTTTTTCTTCCAGGTTTTTTTTCTCTCTTTCTTTCTTTCTTTCTTTCTTTCTTTCTTTCTTTCTTTCTTTCTTTCTTTCTTTCTTTCTTTCTTTCTTTCTTTCTTTCTTTCTTTCTTTCTTTCTTTCCTCCCTCCCTCCCTCCCTCCCTCCCTCCCTCCCTCCTTCCTTCCTTCCTTCCTTCCTTCCTTCCTTCCTTCCTTCCTTCCTTCCTTCCTTCCTGATGGCTCATTATATTAAAAGCTTTGAATAATGCAAAGCTGAATGAGGTTAAAAATAATTCTGGAAAAAAGATTGGAGTGCATTGGAAACAACAACAACTGGCAAATTATCATTGATTCCAAGTAGAGTAACATTGTCAAGCAAATTTGTTACGCAACTGTGGACCTTTTCAGACCACAGTTGTGTTTTCAGAGAGGCTCAAGATGAATGATACAAACTGATAGCTTGTTAATTTTCATAAAGCTATTCTTAAAACACTTGTTTCAAAAGCAAGTAGCTGAGAGAAGGGAAACAGAGCATCTGGACAGTGGAGATTTAATACCATAACTGGTTTTGTCATAGATAAGGGTGATAGAATTGCTTTGTTGCCTTTTCCCTATTTCTGCAGCAGGAAGTTTCAATGTGAATAAGTCTTTTGAGTCTGACTTCCATTTTTAAATAACTCCAATTTTTAAAAAAGACAAATGGCCCTTGCAACTTATAGTAGGCACTTTAGCGAACATCCCTTCTAAAGATTAGATTGTGGAAGATCGTACTCTTACAGAAAATAACCTCAAGTAAATTATACCACAATCTTGAAGGTTGTGCAATGCTTCAGTTTCAAAGACAAATGTGCCTTGGAGAATGGAGGAGGGGGAGCCATTCTTACAGCCCTTGTTGGCTACTCCTTAAAGCAGCCATGCCTTTTCCGGCAATTGTAGACCTACACTCTGTATCTGCTGCATAATCTCAAGAGAAAATACAGTTGGGTAACTAGGGAGAACCACATGGATGTCATAGATGTTAAGGCAGTGTCAAGAAAAGAACATTGGAAGGAAATTTAAAATGGCTCTGCCTTAACTCCCTCAGGTTTCAGAAGGAAGGAAAATACTCCCGGAGTTTCAAGATTCTGTTTCTACAATAAAATGTAGTTCAGGTATTTCTTGTGGACACTGTTTTCTGATGTGGCCTACCATAAAGGGTTGACAATGAAGGAGTGGCGGATGGCTGCTACATGAGTTTGTCTGTTTGCCCAAAAACACCTTTTGCTTCAAATCTGAAGTACTCAGTAACCTTAATAGGCAAGGGATATTGTTTCTATGCTTAAAAAAAATGGGTCCATACTTTTCTAGAAAAACAGTCTGAACTATTAATGTGTGTCCACTCTCATGTTACTTTTGCCTATTCATTCAGAAATTCTAACACAATCTGGCAAGGTGCAACAACAACAACTTTTACCAGGTAAGAGCCCAAAGTTAATTACAGAAAGTACATCCCTGTTTCTAATTTATTTCCTACCTTTCTACTGTATGGATATTGTTTGCAATGTTTGCAATTATTAGTATTATTAAATGACATGAAACATTTTGCTGAATGTATATAAGAGGACATTTGTGAAGCATCAAATTTTGAAGACTGACTTCTCCTGTTTGTCAATAGATCTCAGAGTAATAGATAGTAATAGATCTATCAGACTATGCTATGCTCCATCCAGGGACTGAGCAAGCATTATAAAAAATTCAAGATAGAAACTGAGATCACCAATTTGAAGACCTGACCTTTCTTTAAAAATGTGCATTTTGAGTCCATCTTTCAAGTTTTATGCAGATATTTAGATTTCAAGAGAAAATAGGAATTTATTATTTAGTTCACTTCAATTAAATTCATCATTTTTGTTTTCATTCTTGCATAACAATATTGCTATTACCTACTTTGGGATGAAAAGGTCATAAACTTTCATTTTGCTTTTACATGGCCCACGTAAACCTGTATTCTCCATAATTTAGGTTTATCCCTACAGTTAAATATATTGTCCATCACTATGATTAAAAATCTAGGATGAGTGTATTCTAGAATGCTCTGATGCTTCGCATAACATACCTTTAAGTCTTAATTTGTAGAACAATCTAAGGTAATTTTATTATAGAATAAACACAACTCAAATTTATTAGATCTCTTATTAATAATCAATTGGTTTTTAAAAACAATAAAACTAATGGTTATCTAATTACATGTTTCAACATTTTTTTCTCCTGAACCAGATAAAATTAAATTTAAGTTATGTCACATTCATGTATTGTTCATTGGTTCACAATGTGAAATGCTGAGAATATGATGGAAAGGACATTTTCAAGAGATTTTGTCCATATTCGTTTCCTTTTTCAAAGTTACTTTTTGCATCAGATATTGCTCTATTTAATGGACAAATAGCTTTCTCATAAATAACTGGGAAAGATGTTACTTCAATGTTTATCAAAGGCTGTCACTCCAAAACAAGAACATCATATGTGCTTTTGGAAGGAAGATAGAGGGAGATAAGTAAGAAGTTAGAAGAGGAGGAAAGGAAAGAGGATAGTGTAAATATTATAAATCAGGAGAAGAAAATCTATGAGCATCTAGAAGTAGTTGGATGATAATTTCCAATGACTTCTTGTAAGAGAGGTATAGTTCAGCAAAATTTAATGAGACCAGGTGTGATATAAAGATATGGTAATAACATAAGAAAATGTCACTGAGTATCTTAGAAAGTTAGAGTTAGTATATCTAGGTATTGATATTGGCAACAATTGATAAATTGTTCCTTTATATCAAAATTCTAATCCTAAAAATTGAGAAGAGGGACTAAAGCTGAGATGTAAGTCATTCTTTAATGTCTTAATGACTGCAACTCAGTTGTAAGTGCATGACATGTACACAGAACGTTGGCTGGAAAATATTTCTGTCTCTAACGTTAGGAAAATAAGTCAGTATACACACAGCTAGTCAATATATGTTAAAGGACACCTTCTATACTTGCTGTAGGATAACATCTTTACTCTTTCAAAATCTTTTTATTTCCTCTGCAATCTGACTACTTGGGTAGCTCAGTTACAATAGTAAAGAATATCTGTAGTTCAACATTGAATTGCCATGGACTGATGGCATTACATCTGCAGGAAAACAAACAAGCTCAGAAAAGACCCAACTGTATGTCAATTAATTTATCAATAAGCTGGCTCAGAAAGGAGGTGCACTTATGGAGGGGGGGGGATAATGGAACATGGCAGAATGTTATTATGCAAATGCCACAACTTATGTCGTTCATCAGGCATTAGGACACTGACATCTGTGTGATGGTATCATGCAGATTTGGTTGGATTTGTGTCATCAGTTTGTTGCAGATATCACTGGCCAAAGGAAATGCCCTCAAAATTTCAAAAAACAGAAATGTTCCTCATTCTACTAAAATTATAGTTTTCTTTCATATACATAAAGCCTATTTGCACAAAATTGTGTGCTTATTGAGTATATCATCATTTCATATAAAGTTGGCTCTTATTTTTCAACTATAAAATCTTGGAACAAAAAGATAATAATAATACATCCTACTGTGGAAATAATCATTGAAATATTTTCTTGATATTTGGTATTTTCTTGATATTTATTTAAACAAAATACTCTGTAATGCTTGGGAAAATGTATAGACCATTCACCAAAAAGTGAATGGTAGGAAGATTTTTTTAAAAGATTCTTTAATGTTGAAGGTTAATGTTGAAGAATCTTTTTGAAAAGATTCTTTAATATTGAAGATTTAATATATGCAACTTTTCAAAATGAGGTTTTAGACTAATTCATATTTCTTGACTAATTTATTTAGACTAACACAATCATTTTCATTTATGTTAAAACCTGAAGCGCATATTGATTTCATTTCATTATTTCTTTATATATTTATGCATTGTGTTTTAGGCAACTTTTACTAGAGATGGTTATTATATTAAAATGAATGCAACGTTAAGTTCAAATCACAGAACAGTGGCATAAAGTGTAGTTTATGAACCAACACACTATAAAAGTTTATCAACGGTGTAATGGAGCACCTCAACTCTTTATAGCTGAATTTTATTTATTTATTTTTAAAAAGGGACTACTGTACTATTGCTTCCAAACTTCTTGCACTTTTAAATAGAAAGTTTCTATAATTATCTGATGTTAGCGAAATATATTACATCATAAGATGAATCTATATTTACAAGTAAAAGTTTGATAAGGTAGTAAAAAGTTAGAACTGTGTTCCATACTTTGAAATAACAGCATATGCATTTATTCTGTTATGCTCATTTATCAGAGAACAACTGTCTAAAGCTTCCTGGGGACTCCATTTCAGACCTGCAAGACCTGTTCACTGGAGTATGGACCATTGACCACCATCTGTCTAATACAGAGTTATCCACACGTCAATCCTTTTGAAAGTAATAATATTCAAAGAACATCAAACTTTGTCTTAAATTATCATCATTATGTGAACCATGGTTGCAGAACAATAGTGAACATGTCTCAGTTGATGAATGTCATACTGATTTGCTAGTTGAGGGGAAAAATATTACAATATGTAGAGTAAAATAAGAAACTATTAATCTTACCTGTGAGTAGTCATGTCACTTTAAAAAGGGGCCACTTAAGTTAAAAGGGGGTGGGGAAGCACTGTTTTTATAGTGTTTGTGCTAAAGTATGAATCAAAGGATGTATTCACCACCACTACCCAAAAAAGTTCTGTTCTTGATTCATAATCTTTGAGTTAATTTGTTTCTCTTAATATCACCTTTTGATAGCTTAAAATATAAATTATATGCAGCACTAGAAGGAAAATCAAGGAGCACAATGAAAAATAATGGGACTAAAACTGGATTTAAAAAGTAATAAGAACAGGTATGGTGATTAGCCTCAGAAGTGGCAAAGAAGATATTAAAGTGGTTGATAATTTCTGCTTTTTTGAATCAATTATCAGTAGTAATGGAAACATTACTATATATCTTCTGTTATATTCAAATCATTAAGATTTAGATAAGATTATATCTAAAAATTATATCATAGAATAGAACTTTGTAGAGTAGGCATGATGGGTTTGGAAAAGATATTAAGATGCCAGGATATGTACATATTACAAAGCAACATAGTGCAGGCAAAGGTTCCCTGTAGCACTAAATGCAAATGCTGAAGGTCAGAAAGACTATTTACTATTTATATTGGACATTGGGGTTGGAGAACTCTTAAAAGAACATCATAGATAGCTAAGAAAAAACTGGATCACGGAACAAAACAGACTACTCAGTCATGCTGTCAGAGTGCATACAGTGTGACTAGTTTGAGACAACCCCAGGAGCAAAATACAGATATTTGTCTTTCAAATAGTGGTTTATCTACAAGGAATATATACATACACATATTAGGCAAAGTCAGGCAATCAATCATCAACTATAGCACAGAAGCACACATGGAGAGACAGACGACCTCACAGGGGCTCTCATATATACAGCTTCTTAAAGTCGTATCAGCCCAAAAACCTTGCTGACTCATTCCCTGCCTTATATCATTGTAGCAGCTGGTCAGCTCTTAAAGTATTTCCCTGACACATGCCACAAATGATCAGACTTAAATTATCCTGCTTAATGCACATATCTCTGAAGATATAATGCTGGGAAAAGTAGAAGAAAAGACGAGAATGTGACTAGTGAGGTCCTTAGCGTTCTTTGAGTTTGGTTGTTTTCTTGCAAACATTTCTTACAATGAAATTATATTACATTTATACAGTGCATTGAAGATGTTACCTAATTTGAAAATGAAACATCTGCAAGAAAGCCACTAAGGTCAGAGAGCACCAGAGCCCCCACAATTCAATTCTGAGCTACAAATATTCTCTTAAAGGTAACTAGTATAAAGAAGTATCAATAGACTATTTCTCATGCAAGAGAAATTACATTAACAACTCACAATCTGAAAATAAACAAACGTGAAAATAATTTTCAAGTATTAAATTTAATTAAATGATTAATGTGTAATGAAATAATCTATCATAAATCAATTCCTGTTGTTGTCATTTAAATAATATTTGCTTTAGGTTCTTCATTTGACATTATATGTTCTTTATATCCCCATTGTTTCTATTGATTGAATCCATAAATGACATCCCTTACGATTCTACAAGTTTCCATTATGCTTTCCATGAAGTTACACACTTCTGGCATTTACAAACTCATATTCAGGCTATCCCTATCCAGAAATCATTTATATGTGTATTTTTTTTCTTAATGTCCTTTGTCATATTTGACTAACTATCACATGTTATGATTTATTTTCAGCTGCTTTATACAAAGATTCTAGAAATATACTTATCTCACTTCCTGGTTGTAACCAGAAGTAGCTAAATTTTCTTTCTAGCACAATCCAGATTCTGGACCTATGAACTGGGGAAAATGTTTTCCTATTATGTGGTCCAGGGAAAAATAACATAAATACTTTAAAAGATGTACTCCTTTTTAGTTTTTTTTTTTAAAAAACAGCATACAATTGATAAAAGATTATTATGAAACACACCTATTTTTATGGTGTTCAATACAGAGATTTTCAAATTGCATTCTGCAAAATTTGCTCTGTTAAAGTGTCGTTTATTGCTTTTCACAAGAGCAAGATGAGGCATAAGAAAGTTAAATCTTTATAAAGGAGAGAAGGACATTAATTTTCGTGAAAGTCAGTTGCAGATATTTACAGGGTAAAGACCTTTCAACAAAACAACAAGCTCAGACCACTTTTTTCAACATTCTCAACCTCTCAGTAATTCTTCAGACATTCACATGTCCCTAACAATGCATCCTTCAAACAGCACCTGCAGCTGGCAGGCCATCAGCTTGCGTATAAGACTGTTATGAATCATTAGTGACTTACGATTTCAAAGTCCACTTCAGTGGGACTAATGATGTTGTACTCTTATATATTTCTCTATCTGGAATAAAATATGCCTTCTCTGTCATTAAGAAAGGTTTTGAAATAGAAAAGTCAGAACAGGAACTAAGCCAGAAGAAAATCAATCTTTATAGTGCTGATAATTCTTGGATGGTTTATGCACCATTTCAGTGTGCATAAGCTTTAATCAAGATGATACAAGTCTTTTCATGCTTAAGTGATATGGTGTGTGACCTGACTGCACACTGATGAACTGGTACCACTAAAGTTCTCTTACAGCTCTGCTTTTATTCCTGGCAACAGTTTCTTAGACTTGCTTGGCTCTTTCAGATGCTGACAATTCAATAGAAAGATTTTGTTCCGAATAAAGAAACTCGGGTAATATTGATGCTTCAAAATGTACGGCTTACTTTATGACAATATCAATGAAAAATCCTTATAAATTATTTATTTCAAAGGAGGTTTTCAAGAAAGCAAATAATGCTTGATGGCAAAGCCCAAAGTAACTTCCACAAATTCAATGGGAAAAAAAAAACATTTGATGACAAACATTAATTACATGCATAAAGAGAGCTGAAATGCTAACAGCTAATTAGCCTCAAAGGGAAATTAAATTTAATTTCCTAAGTGGCAGATCCGATCTAGCAATATTTTCCTTAAACAAAATAAATTCCGATTTATCATAGTTGATATTTTGAAATTTTAAAGAAACCCATCAGGCATACAGAATGCTTTTTTTTAAAAAAAGCTAAAGCTGTCAAAATCTTATATTAACAAACTATGTTTATTGTTAAATGGTGTGTATGCATGCACATTCACACACACACACACACACACACACACACACACACACACACACACACACACAAGTGCTTATGGCTTGCAAAAAAGAGTTACAAAAAGAAAAATAGTTGATTTAACAAGTCTTATGAACAATAAAAACTGTTGTACTTTACCGATATATATCCTTCTGCCATACCTACTTTTTTTCTCATTCTAGAACATTTCATAGTGAACAAAAAATACATAATAGTTTTTTTTGAAGTAATCTACACATAACTATAAATCAATAGAATTTCACTTCTCCCTAATAAATCTTTGTGAAAAAGTGAGAAGACATAATACCAACAGCACATTTTTATTGTATATCATTGTGTGAGGAAAATAATGGTGAAATAAACGTATAAAAACAATATGCCAGATTTTGAAAGAACATGCCACAATATTTTTTTAAAAAATATTTATTTGCCTTCTAAACACAGTGATATTCTGCTAACATCGCCAGAGTGTAAAAACTACAATTGAAGAAATATTTATACATCATTGAGCAATTTGGCCATTGCGTGTGTGATAGGCCCATTAACCAGCCTCCCACCGATAATTAGCTCTCTTGTATTTACTTCAGATCTGTTAATCAATGGAGTCCTAGTTCCTGTTGCTTTCTCCCCTATCGCACATTGCTTGGGCTGCCCATCCCCAGGGAATGGCGCTGAGCTGTCAGATATTACGGCATTCTCTCTGTATGATGTACTGTATAAAGGCGAATATCTCTTCAATTATAGTTTTTAATACTCTGACGATGTTAGCAGAGGCTAACGAAATCTAAGTGGGTAAAATATCAATAGAGGAGAATATTTGTAGTTCAGTGTTGAAATAAGGGGTCCTTGGTGCTCTCTGAGCTTGGTTGTGTTCTTGCAGACATTTCATTATCCAAACTAGATAACATCATCAGTTTGAGATAGTTTAGAGTAAGGCCTGTGAAATTGGGTACATCCACATTAAAAAGCAAATTAAACAAATTTCAAACCTTTTCCTAGATTCAGTCTCTGACAAATAAAAGACATTAAAAGATTTGTCCTAAATTCATGTAAAAGCAATTCTGGTAAATATAAGCATAACTAAACAGTAGTAATTGGTTTGATAAAAGCACTAAAATCTTGTTTGTTTCAAGCTTGATATTCTGCCCAATCAGGTTGCTTCAATTAAAAGTTGCCATCTTGTGTGACTGAGGATGTATGCCTTCTGTGTCATGGCTTCCTCCCACTGGAACAGCATCCCTCTCCCCAAGACATATGGACTGTGCTCACTCTCCGGGAGTTCCACAAAGCCCTTAAGATTTGGTTTTGTTCCCACACCTGGGGTTAATCTGTTGTATTTGTGTGGGTTCTGTCATATTTGTACTAGCTATTGCTTTACTTGTTTTTGTCCAGGCTGCCTGTTTATTTTAAGTGCTCTAAATGTTTTGTTTTTTGGAATTTTGTAAGCCGTTCAGCATTTTTGAGAATGGGTAACCATAACAAATCTAATAAAAAGTTAAATTAAATTAATATGTAAACTTATTTTACTGTAATGAATCAATCTCTTGCTATTACCAGTTAATTTTATAGTGAAGCATATATTACAAAATATACCAGGAATGAAGCCATTTCTTCCATGTAATCGAAATTGGGTTGTTCAGTTTGCTGCAATGGTGTTATCAATAAGTACAATCTGGTTGTCATAGCTTTATTGATACCACAATCCAGTTACAATTCAATGGGGTTTTTCAGTTGTAATTTTGCATTTTCTTTTGGCTTTGGAGGCATTTTCTGCAATACAAGTTTACCCATTTTGGAAATAAGAAGTTATAATATTCTGAGTCTATTCTCCTTTTTTTCTCCTTTTTTAGGGGAACTAAAGTTGTAATAATTGTATCCACTTTTTCCGATGCCAACTTTTGGTATCTAGATATCTGGAAGATTACTAGCAATTTTAGTTTATATACACTTCTTTTATCTAAGTTAGAGAAGTTGAAATGTTTTGAAGAAAGTGGAACCTAAATGGAATAGGTGTAGGAGAAATGACTAACTCAAATATTTTTTTAATAAATTACACCAAAAGAGATTGAAAACAAGGTGCTAATTCATCTTTCTGGACAGAGCTTAGCAAACTGTATCCAATAATAAAAACATGTGTATTCCCAAAATAGGGAAGTGTAAATCAACCAAGGCTGAACAGCAAGGTTTATTTGAAACGTTCAGTAAGTGATAATTCAGCTAAATTGCAATTATTTTCATTTATCTCAAGTTTAAAATAGTCCCTACATGAAGAGATTACTCAATACTACTGATACTGAGGAAATATATTTGATGAATAAATCCCACAATTTAGGGTAGATGCCAGTGGTGGGATTCAATTTTTTTTACTACTGGTTCTGTGGGCGTGGCTTGGTGGGTGTGGCATGGCTTGGTGGGCATGGCTTGGTGGGCATGGCAGGGGAAGGATACTGTAAAATCTCCATTCCCACCCCACTCCAGGGGAAGGTTACTGCAAAATCCCCATTTCCTCCCAATCAGCTGGGACTCGGGAGGCAGAGAATAGATGAGGGCAGGGCCAGTCAGAGGTGATATTTACCAGTTCTCCAAACTACTCAAAATTTCTGCTACCGGTTCTCCAGAACTGGTCAGAACCTGGTGAATCCCACCTCTGGTAGACACTTATATGGACCTGAAGGGCCTGGCCCTGGTTCCTACATGCTTTAATATATGAGATAGTTAGTGCCCACACAGAGCAAAAGTAACAAGATAAAGTCCATTATAAAACAGAAAGATCTTAAATTTCAATATAATACCACACAATTATATTCATAGTCATACACACTTTGCAGGAGGTGGGAGACATTGAAAAAGGTGACCTTGTCATCTTTTTTTCTTTTATGTTGGTATCTTTCCTATGTGAAGTCCTGCTACATATGATTAAGGGAGTTTACTGAATGAATACACCCATTAGGTATACATGAAGATAACTGCAAAATATATCCAGGGAATTACAGCCAGAGATCTGCTCAAAGTGTTTTTCCTCTTTTGAACTTTTGGCTTCAGCCAGATTGATACTGGTTTCTGCCTGACTTGGTCATGTGTGTTTCATGCTTATGTTAGGGTTTACCATTACTAATTTGTTATCAACCGTATACAACTTGGGAGTAATTAGCCTGCCTCCATCCTTTCTTTTCCTGAAAAGCTAACATGAAGGACTGGTTGGCTGATAGAACACCAAACTGGCTGATGAAGTGTAGTTTTGAACATGATCTATTTGACACATCTAAGGAAAGTAAATTCTACCCAGATTCAGAGAGGAGTATTTTGTTATCAGTGGATCCATCATATAATAGAAGGCAAAAATGAAAAGCCATTGAAAGTTTTATTAAGAGGGAAAGAGAATAGAGCTTTCTATATTCACTGCACAAATTATGTGTTCTATATTTGAAAAATCCCATATAACACACAAATTTGATAATCAGGAGAAAAAAATCTTCAATTTTTTTCTTCCATTTTTCTTTTTTCTTTAGCTTATATTAGTTGTTTATGACTATAACTTTTAATAAAATTCCTATTATAAAATGGATAGTTATCAAAATATGTGTCATTATCAGACACACAGACAAAGCAGACTTGTAAGGATTAATATATTTTATTTCTTCTCTCTGACAAGAATCACTGAGTGGAATTTTAGCTCCAGGTGAATTTCTCTCACAAAGGACAAAATATTAGAGGTGGGTCAAGTTACTTAGCACACATTGGATTACAGAGTAGTTTTCAAAAGACTTTCAATTCTTGAAAACTAACAGCTTGACCCTGAGTCCAACCTGTCTCTTGAATGGAATTCACTTTTAATCTGTGCGTTCCATTTGCCTTGACATAGCTATATCTTGCTAAGAAATAATGCATTTTCTTATCTCCAGCTCAAACATCTCAGAGTATGAGATATTTTTAAAAATTACCTTATTTTTAAATAACTAGGTTAGTCTTTCTTATTTTAAATAATTAAAGCTGCAGTCCTGTATATATCTGTATACCCACTCACACATACACACAATGTATATGTATATGTATATGTACACACATATTATATACATATGCATATGCATATGTATATAATGTGTGTATATAGGATTGTAACCTTAATTATTTAAAATAAGAAAGACTACCCTAGTTATTTAAAAATAAGGTAATGTTTTGAAAGTATCCATACTCTGAGATGTATATATAGTATACATATTGATTGTAGGGAGTAATCTTTCCAAGCAAATGCCATTTACAAAAATGTTAATTAAACTGGTTAGTTCAAAGAGCCACCTAGAACCCACAAAACATATAGCTCTTACATACAAATATAATACTGGTAGTTTTTGTTTAGTGACTACCTCATTTAGTGACAATTCAGTTCTAACGGTGATGAAAAAGTAACTTTATGACTTATCCTTGCATTTATGGCCTTTGCAGGCCTCTAAAGCAAAGAAAAGCTGAAGTAAGATTATAAACAGAAGTTGGAGTTTCACTTAGCAAGTCCTTCATTTAATTACCAAGTTTCCACTTCCAACTGTAGTTGCTAAAGGATTTCCTATATTTCTTCATACCATATCAAAGCATTGTCTATTTATTTAACTATTTGCAAAAAGTCTCAAGTGCATAAGAAAGAGTAGTTTCTTCTTTTTAATTTGCCCAGAAAATCACTTCATGAATCACAACAGATTTTACTACTAAGCAAGCATATGGAAAAATATCTAAGTTTAAATTTAGCATTTTAAAAAATAGTGCTAGCACTTTTAAATCAGGCATAACTCCTAGTTTTTCCTCAACTTTTAACCCAAGCCAACCATTAATATTAGAAAGGCAAAAGAGTTTTATCTGATTTTTATTTTTCCAACAACATTTTTATTTTCCAGATTATTATATAGATAGGGACATAGATAGCCTTTACCTTGAACCTTTAATATACAATGCATTACTTGGCACAAACCCAAATATAAGTATGTATATTTTAGGAAAATATGCATATATTACAAACAACTACATCTGCAAATTATTTTTACTTGTTTTGTTTTGCAATTTTTCTTGCTGACATTTCACTAAATGCACATGCAGAGGTTACATGGTGAATTATAGGATCGGTATATATTAGACTGATGCAATTTGCCTTTCCATGTAGTGAAAGTAACCCAGGAAGGATCCAACTTTCTAGCCAGCAATCCTAAAGCCTTTTCCAAATTTAAGAGCTTGGTTAGATGGAAAATGGCACAAGAGAAACAATCACTCTGGACTTATTACCAATTAATAGGGAAGAGGAGGTAAGACTGAAATTGCTGATACCCTGGAGGAAAATGACCATGTAATGCTGGAGCTCTTGACTGTAAGAAAGACTAAAAGTGAACAAAGTTAATAATATTGGACGTACAAAACAAAGAAACAAGCCACATTTTTAGATTCTCAGACCAATGATAAATAGGATTCCATAACATGAGAAGCTTATTGGGGGAAAAGATAAAGATGTGTGAGAATTCCTAAGAAAGCAGCACCACGTTAAAAATGCTGTTGTGAACAATTTCAGCAAGAAGAAGAAGAAAAAGCCAATGAGACTACACAAAAAGCTAGCCAGGGATCTGAAAACAAAAAAGGATACATATAAGTAAAACTGAGACTACTAGATCACAAAACAAAAGTACAAATAGATAGTTAAGAACGACAGAGCTAGTGTTAAGAACGCAAAAGTATGAGCTGGCGCCAGCAAAATACTGGATGTACTGGAGATAGGTTTCCTTACTCTTACTCTTCTCTTTTCATGCCCCAGTGAATAAATTGCTTCCCAAACAAGCCAAAGTAACTCTAATTTTAATCTCTCTCATCTATCTATCCATCTGTCTGTCTGTCTGTCTCTGTCTTTCTGTCTGTCTATCTGTCTGTCTTCTATCTATTATCATATGTCTATCATCTATCTATCACACAACATCAGCATTTAAAAACTTTAGAAGGTGTTTGTTTTGTTTAGAATAGAATAGAATAGAATTAGAATTAGAATTAGAATTAGAATAGAATTAGAATTAGAATTAGAATAGAATTCTTTATTGGCCAAATGTGATTGGACACACAAAGAATTTGTCTTTGGTGCATATGCTCTCAGTGTACATAAAGAAAAAATAAAATATATTCATCAAGAATCATAAGATACAACACTTATTGATAGTCATAGGATACTAATAAGCAATCAAATCATACTAGGAAACAATAAAAACAATATAAGTTGTAAAGATACAAGCAACATGGTTATAGCCATAAGTGGGAAGAGATGGGTACTAGGAAGGATGAGAAGAAGAATAGGCACTAAGTGTTGTTAATCTAAACTTGTGTAGCTTCTTCTCTGGCAACATTACATTGCTAACCAGAGCATACAAAACATTTGTTAGACCAATTCTGGAATACAGCTCACCTGTCTGGAACCCGCACTGCATATCAGACATAAATACAATTAAGAAAGTCCAGAAATATTTCACAAGAAGAGTCTTTCACTCCTCCGCTCACAACAAAATACTTTATTCCACCAGACTTGAAATACCGGGATTAGACAATTTACAAGTTCGTCGCCTCCGATCTGATCTAAATGTAGTTCATAAAATCATATACCAAAATGTCCTTCCTGTTAATGACTACTTCAGCTTCAACCACAGCAATACACGAGCACGTAATAGATTCAAACTAAATGTAAACCGTTCCAAACTCGACTGCAGAAAATACGACTTCAGCAACAGAGTGATCAATGCCTGGAATGCACTACCTGACTCTGTGGTTTCTTCCCCAAATCCCAAAAACTTTAACCTTAGACTGTCTACAGTCGACCTCTCCTCGTTTCTAAGAGGTCTGTAAGGGGCGTGCATAAGCGCACCACTGTGCCTACCGTCCCTGTCCTACTGTCCTATTGTCCTCTTTTATCGTTACTTTTTACTTATGTTTATACAAACTACTACTATTCTATACATGTTTGACAAATAAATAAATATAAATAAATAAATAAATAAATAAATAAATAAATAAATAAATAAATAAATAAATAAATAATAAAATAAAATAAAATAAAATAAAATAAAATAAAATAAAATAAAATAGTAATATAGTCTTAGTATATAATTTTACAGTGTTGTGGGAATTAGTTGTTTAGCAGAGTGATGGCATTCAGGGAAAAAACTGTCCTTGTGTCTAGTTCAGTGGTTCCCAACCTTTTTGTGATCGAGTACCACTTGGAGGTCCCGTAAAGTCGCCGCGTACCACCTGGTTCCAGAGAAACTAAATTCGATCAGATATCACTTTATTTCCATAATTGTACCATTCCTTTTTTGGCCCCGCGCATCCAGCAACTGGATTCTCAGGCCGCTGGGACCAGGTGGGTGGCGTGTGGCAACAGTTGCAAATCGTTGCCAGATTATCTTGTGTTAGGCAGTAAACATTTTTGTGAAGTCAAAAATAACTAACTATAAATCGTTCATGACCCCAAAAGTGTTCGCGTACCACCTGGAAGGCCCTCGCGTACCACTAGTGGTACACGTACCACAGGTTGGGAACCACTGGTCTAGTTGTTCTGGTGTGCAGAGCCCTATAGCGTCATTTTGAGGGTAGAAGTTGAAACAATTTATGTCCAGGATGTGAGGGGTATGTAGATATTTTCACAGCCCTCTTTTTGACTTGGAAGGCAGGTTGGTAGCAATTGTTTTTTCTGCAGTTCTAATTATCCATTGAAGTCTGGGTTGCAGAGCCAAACCAGACAGTTATAGAGGTGCAGATGACAGATTCAATAATTCCTCTGTAGAACTGAATCAGCAGCTCTTTCAGCAGTTTGAGCTTTCTGAGTTGGCGCAGAAAGAACTTTCTTTGTTGTACTTTTTTGATGATGTTTTTGATGTTAGGTGTCCATTTTAAGTCTTGATATATGATAAAGCCTAAAAACTTGAAGGACTCTATTGTTGATACTGTGTTGTATAGTATTGTAAGAAGTGGTAGTATAGGAGGGTTTCTCCTAAAATCTACCACCATTTCTATGGTTTTGAGTGTGTTTAGTTCAAGATTGTTCCGGTTGCACCACAAGGCTAGTTGGTCAACCTCCCGTCTGTATTCAGATTCATTGTTGTCTAGAATGAGACCAATCACTGTTGTATCATCTGCAAACTTCAGTACTTTAACAGAGGAATCTTTTGAGATGTAATCATTGGTATATAGCAGTGGTTCCCAACCTGGGGGTCGGGACCCCTTTGGGGGTCGAACGACCATTTCCCAGGGGTCGCCCTGGCATCCTCAGCTCCCCCCCCCACTGCCACAAGCCTGGCCATATCGGTTCAACTCGCCCGAGCCCTCCGATTGGTTGGGAGAGGTGCCATTTGGTGAGAGGTGTTTGTGATGCCTGGCGGCCGAGCTAAGGGGCAGGGCGTCGCAAGATTGCACACTGGAGAGTACAAGGTGGTGCTTAAGACATCTGTGGCCACCCCTGTCTCCTGCTCACAGTGGCAGTTTCTTCCCGCTGGTGTCGAAGGGAAAGGGAGTCACGGGAGGGAACGGCCAGCCAACGACCACTTAAGTTTCACAGCGCACGACGGCGGGAAGGAGGACAGCTGGGTTGGAATAGTCTGTCTGCCCTCTCGCCCTCGGCTGGCGCGGAGACCCAGCAAACAAAGAGGCAAACAGGGAGGGAGGGAAGAGAGAGACTAAGAGATATTAGCGCAGGGCTAGCCTGATCATACAGCCTCGGTGCTGAGGGCGCCACTGCCGGGGGCAGGAGGAGCTAAGCCGGAGGGAACTGGAGAAGGAGGTGTTGCCGGAGCATGGTCCATCGCCGCTGCCCTGCTCCATATGATCAGGGCGGCGGCGATGGACTAATATCTGTGCTAATATCTCTCAGTCTCTTTCTTCCCTCCCTCCCTGTTTGCCTCTTTCTTCGCTGGGTCTCCGCGCCAGCCAAGGGCGAGAGGGCAGACAGACGAGCCCGACCCGGCTGTCCTCCTTCCCGCCGTCATGCGCTGTTAAACTTAAGTGGTTGTTGGCTGGCCATTCCCCCCATGACTCCCTTTCCCTTCGACACCAGCGGGAAGAAATTGCCGCTGCAAGCCCCGGCCGGCCTGGTTTGCGAGTCCCGGCTGTAGTCGGAGATGTGGGACGTGGCAAGTGAGGAGACGGGGATGCCGGAGGGGGTAGCAGGGAGTGTCTGGGTGGGAGGATTTAATAAAATATAAAATATAGTTCTTAAAGCAGAAGACATATAAACCCAAGAGGACAAACGGGTGTTACGAAGGAGAGAGTTTGACGCTTCTCATGAATCAAATTTGCAAAGAATGAAGAAGGAACAGAAGAGTTTGAAGGAATTGTCCTCCAGCCACAAAGGGGAATCTTTGAAAAGGCGGCTGGGCGAGGGGACCATAAGCGCCTTGCAGGACGTCTCACTGCAGGACCCGCGGCTGTGCTATGAGCTCATCCAGCACATCAGCTCTGGCACTTACGGTGACGTTTACAAGGTGTGCAACAGCGCACCCGGGTTGCATGGCCGGCTTTGGAGAGGTTCCCCCCGAGCGTGCTTGGGGAGGGAAAGGCGCCACCACCGGGGCGGAGAGGAGCCGCAGAGGCCGCCCGGTGAGCAGGAAGGAAGGCAGGAGGATCCCGAGCCACCCAAGCCCCGCCTTGCAAGCCCGCCCGGGCTCTTCCTCCGCCGCAGATAAGGACGGCCAGCAACACAATGCAGCTGCCAGTCTCCAGGAGGGAGGGGAGAGATCAGGGGGAGGGGGTTTCTAATCGGGGGTCCCTATGACTGGCAGCAGAGGGCGCCTTTTGGAGAAGGCGAGGGTGGGGTGGGCTGGCTGGGTGGTTCCCTGGACAAGGATGGCTCTGTGGGGCAGGCTGGCTTTGCTACAAGTGTAGGCAGGGCGGGCAGGATCCCCTCCCTGCTTGCTCCGCTTTCCTGAAGTGACTGAATAACCACAATTTGTCCAGGTTGCCAGAGAGTTTGGCATGCATGGATCTTGTGGTGCTGAGGGCTAGGAGAGGGAAGAAGAGAAAAGAGAAAGAAGGAAGGAAGGGAAGGGAAGGGAAGGGAAGGGAAGGAGAGGAAGGAGAGGAAGGAAGGGAAGGAGAGGAAGAAGAAGAAGAAGAATGTTAGGTGGGAGGGTGGAAGGAAGGAAGGAAGAGAAAAAAGTGAGAGAGGGAAAGAAAGAAAAAGAAAGAAAGAAAGAAAGAAAGAAAGAAAGAAAGAAAGAAAGAAAGAAAGAAAGAAAGAAAGAAAGAAAGAAAGAAAGAAAGAAAGAAAGAAAGAAAGAAAGAAAGAAAGAAGGAAGGAAGGAAGGAAGAGGCAGATTGGGAGGGAGGAAGGAAGGAAGGAAGAGAAAAAAATGAGAGAGGGAAAGAAAGAAAGAAAGTAAGAAAGAAACTGTTGAAAGAAGAGCCTTGCAAATTAAAATTGTTGTCTTTGCAGGGGTTTTGGGAAGGGTGGGTGAGCAGTCCCCATGGGGGAGGAAGGAATATGAGGCTGTTTTAAGAAGAAAGAGCTTAAAAGAGGAAATTGGCTTTGGGGACCCTGGCAATGTTTTTGGACCAATCATGGGGTTTTTTGCCCCCTGTTTGCCTCCTGAAACTTTGGAGTCCTGGGAGAAAGCTACTAAACAGGGATTACTTTGCTGGAAGCTTATCTGATTTCTAGTTTTTCGACACTGCAGGCTACAATTTCTCAACCTCAACAACTTCAATATACCTGGACTTCAACTCCCAAAATTCCATAGCCAGCTTTGCTTAGAATTCTGGGAGTTGAAGTCCAGGCACCTTAAAAGTTGCTGAGATTGAGAAATATTGCTGTACACTTGTTGGTTATCAAGTCTAAATACAGAAGTAGACTTGTTGTGGAAGTTGATATTCCTTGTGCTCTTGCAAAGACTGGCCCGAGAATTTCTGATCTGGCATAATTACATATTGTTTTTGTGATTAATCGCTATGCTTTAATTATGTTCAATTTGTAACAATGAAAATACATCCTGCATATTAGATATTTACATTACGATTCATAACAGTAGCAAAATTACAGTTATGAAGTAGCAACGAAAATAATTTTATGGTTGGGGGTCACCAAAACATGAGGAACTATATTAAGGGGTCGCGGCATTAGAAAGGTTGGGAACCACTGGTATATAGAGAGACGAGAAGAGAAGAGAACACACAGCCTTAGGGTGCTCCTGTGATAATTGTACAGGTATCAGATGTGGTTTTGCCTAGCTTCACCTGCTGCTTCCTGTCTGTTAGGAAGCTTATGATCCATTTACAAGTGTGGTCAGGTACAGCTAGCTGATTTAGTTTAGTTAGAAGAATATCTGGAATGATGGTATTGAATGCTGAGCTGAAGTCTACAAAGAGGACCCTTGCGTAGGTCTTTGGAGATTCAAGATGTTGTAGGATGTAGTGCAGAGTCATATTAACAGCATCATTTGTCGATCCATTTGCTCAGTAGGCAAATTGTAAGGGGTCTAACAGCGGATACGTAATGGTTTTCAGGTGGGCCAGCACTAGCCTTTCAAAGGGCTTCATAACAATAGATATCAGAGCAACTGGTCTGAAGTTGTTCAGTTCCTTGATGGAGGGTTCCTTTGGCACTGGGATGATAGTTGAGCATTTGAAGCAAAAAGGAACATAGTACATCTCTAGAGATTTATTAAAGATGCGGGTAAAGATGGGGGCCAGTTGATCAGCACAAACTTTTAAGCAAGAAAGAGTTAGCTTGCCTGGGCCTGGTGCTTTTCCTGGCTTTAGTCTATGAAATAGACCTTGCACCTCATTCTCTGTAATCACCAGAGGTGGTGGGCCTAATGGGATGGAGTAGGTTGTAGGAGGCTTGGCTGATGTTGGTGTGTCTGAGATGGGCATTGTGGAGATGGGTGGCAGTAGTTTTCTCTCAAACCTACAGTAAAACACATTCAGGTAATCTGCCAGTTGTTGATTTTCTTCAACTTTGGATGGTGGTTTGCTGTAACCGGTGATATTTTTAAGAGTTTTCCATGTTTGCTGGTTCATTTGTTGAGAACTGATTCCTTAGCTTTTCAGAGTAGCTTCTTTTTGCTGCTCTGATCTCTCTTGTAAATACACTTCTGGCCTGATTGTACAGCATTCTATCACCTTTTCTGTAGGCTTCGTCTTTGGTATGACTTAGCTACTTAAGTTTAGCTGTGAACCAAGGTTTATTGTTACTGTATATTCTCAGGTTTCTGGTCGGCACACATAGGTCTTCACAAAAACTGACATATGATGTTACAGTATCTGTGAATTCATCCAAGTCTGCAGATGTATCTTCAAACACATTCCAATCAGTGCAGTCAAGGCAAGCATGTAGCTTTAGCTTTGCCTCCTCAGTCCAAGTCTTTACTGATTTAATTGTTGGTTTCATGATTTTATGTCTTTGTCTGTAAGCAGGTGCAAGGTGAATCATATAATGATCAGAGTGACCCACAGCTGCTCATGGTAAAGATCGATAAGCATCTTTTAATGTTGCGTAGCAGTGGTCTAAAGTAAAGTGGCATCTAGTAAGACAATTGACATGCTGAAAATATTTTGATAGCTCTTTCCTTAAGTTTGCTTTACTAAAATCTCCTAAAATATTTGGAAGAGAGTCTGGGTATTTAATTTCAGACCACATAATCTGATCAGCTAGAGTTTGCAAATGCATTGTTTACACAAGCTTGTAGAGAAACATACACAGCAATTAGGAGAAATGAGGAGAACTCTTGTGGAGAATAGAATAGTTTGCAATTGATAATTAATGTCTCTAAGTCCACATCACATAATTTTTTTAGTATAGTTATATCTCAGGACCAGTGGCTGTTAATATATAAAGATTGGCCTCGTCCCTTCTTTTTACCAGATGTTTCTGCAATTCTGTCTGCTCTTTGTATCTGAAATCCTGGGATATGCAGGCTGCTATCATCAATTGACTCATTTAGCCAGGATTCAGTGAAGCAGAGAACTGCTGAATTGTAAAAATCAGAATTGCATCTATTTAAAAGAAGTATTTCATCCATCTTATCAGCGAGTGAGCATAAATTAGTCAGAAAGAGTGAAGGGAGAGGGGTTTTATCCAGGGGTAAAATCCTCCCAGTTCGCTCTTACCTGTTGGTCGCCACACAGCCGAAGAAGCTGGTTGTGTTCGCGGTGCGGGACTTCCCCCACCTGCTTCCCCCGCCCACCTGGATACCGGCATTTGCGTTCTTTTGCCCTCTGCGCAAGCAGAATGCTTTGCGCATGCGCAGAGGGCAAAAGAATGCAAATGTCGGCGTCCAGGTGGGCGGGGGAAGCGGGTGGGGGAAGCCCCGTGCCGCGAACGCCACCAGCTTCTTCGGCTGTGTGGCGACCAACAGGTAAGAGCGAACCGGGAGGATTTCACCCCTGGTTTTATCCCACTTTTCCTTAGTCTATTCAAAATTCCTGCTCGCTTACCCCTTCTTCTTTGCCTCCGGCGATTTCTCCATTTGCTTCTGTTTATCCATTGTTCAGAGGAAGTTGCTTCTTCCTGTGTTAGAAACTCTTCTGCATTTTTAAAGACGGGGGTCACAAAAAACTGCAAATCAAGGAAACATTGCTTGATGCTTAGTAGTTGGTCTCTTGAGTATGAAATCCATAGTGAATCACAGAGAATGATAAAAAAAAGAAAAACTATCAGAGAGCATTTCACCAAGGCTGCTGTCGTCGGCACCATCTTGGCAGGAGATTTAGTAAAATAAAATAAAAAAGATCCTAAATAATACCAGGATTTGATTGATTAGAAACCTGGATTAATACTGTTGATATAATTGGCAACAATCACTGGTACCACAATTAACAGCTGCCTTGCTGCCTGTGTAATTTTGAATTTTCAAGAGTAATTTTCAAGAGTAATTTTGAAGTCTTGAATTTTGAAAATATCTGGAGCTGGTGCAAAAGCAGCAGCTAAACTGCTAATTGACACAAGGTATAGAAATCTAATCCCTTAGATCCAATTGGCACCATAGCTGTTGACCTTCCAGAAGATCTGCTTTATCCCCCCCACTCCACCCCCTTGCTCTCTTCTAAGTGCTGGGATCAGGATGTTAGTGGAACTAGTATATATGTTTTGTTTTCATGCTGTTAAATAATAATGTGGGGAACTACACTTATTTTTAATTCAGCATAGCCTTACACCTTTAACATGGCATTTGTATGTTTTGTAAGCTAGTCAGAATTATTTGGTTAAGATGGTGGTCTCATAAATTTGCTAAACAAAAGAAGGAGGAGAGAGAGATCACATATGATACCCATATTGCAAACTATGTGTCATATTTTGAGTGTATATTGGACATGATTTTAGGAATTGGTACTGACCTTTAAGTCCAGCTGTAAACAGCAGAGGGCATGACTGGAGCAGCTTTCCTGTTATAAATGAATCTGTTTCACCTAGCTAGAAGAAGCCCTCTTGAAGACACCCCACTATCAGGTATTGCAGGATTGGTGCAAAATTGCATGCCCTCCAGAGTGTTATTTGACCATGCTCTCTTGGCATTTAGAAAATGTGCAAAGATACATCTCTTTTGCCAAGATTATAACTGTTGGCTGATTTCAGCATCTGTATTATTGTCTTCATTCTATATGTTTAGCTATTTATATTCTGGTTTTTGTTTTTAAATATAGTGAGCTGCCCTCAGCAGAAAAATGGGTTACTAGTCAAATAAAAATTATGTGCATGTATGCATACTGTAAATGCATATGAAATTGTAGCTCTACAGCACGTTTAACCAAGAGAAAAATGACAGCGACTTCTATCATTTGTCTTTCTTCACCTGTTTCTTGCTATCTCATTTCTAAGATCAAAACAACTGTCATTTGATAAAGCAACTGGGGACTGGAGGGAGGCAGGATAGGAGTGAGGAAGAGAAGTGGAAAAGTGACATTTAAGAACAGAACTTATCAGTGACAATTGAATGGAATTGCTGGTTGTCTGTCAGATTTCTAGGGACTTCCATTCATTTTTATACGGAGAAGGGAAGCAGATATTAGAATTTTTTGACAGAAAATATATTTCCCTAGAAATCAAGCTGCAATTGAAAATAAATTGGATCAACATCATTGTTTATACTGAATCCTACCAAGAAAGACACATTCTGAAAGACAATAGCTCTAGGTTAGTGCTTCAAAACTGTTAAAATAACTTAGTCTGCCAAAACAAGCAAAACTATTTGGCAGAACTACAGTATATCTGTGTAAGCTTTTGAAGGTTTTAAGGGGACAAAATGGGTGCTTCAATTACAGCTGTTTAAGTTCCGGGAGGGGGAATCACCTTACCCCCCACCACCACTTGTCCTCCTTTAGAATAAAGGCCTTGAAAAGCTACACAAAGCTCACTCTGGTCCTTAAGCTACTAAAAGTTGGGCATCCCAAATAACAGAATGGGAGAAAATGTGAGTAGTTTAGGCAGAGGAGAAGGAGTTGGAGAATGTAGTTCTACGAACTAATCTGAGGAAAGAATGGAGCAAATTGATCAATCTGTACATGAAACAATATAATAACACAAACCTGAAATTCATCGTTTGGTCCATTCTGGTAAACAACTAATTTAATTATATATTTCAGTAATATATAACTTTTATTGAACATCCCTTCATCTTCATTTTACACATTTTTAGAAGAAAAAAGATATTTTTACAATGTTTTATGTCATCAAAGCTTTGCACCTGGATTACAGTAAAATCCTTTCTTTTTTCTGCAGGTTTTAATAATATGCAAAATTTAGGTAAAGAGAAATATTATATTTATAAGTTTGATTTTTAAAAAAAGTTTAACCCTTTTGTGAACAAAGACAAAAGAATTACAATTCTTCTACTCTTTCAAGGGGGGGGGAAGCTATACTTTCCAGCTTTGTTAGATTCTTTACAGTTTGCTACAGTTACAGTCACTTTATAACATGAAGCACTTTTCAATAAGATTTTATTTATTTATTTATTTATTTATTATGGAATTCTTATATGCCGCCCAACTCCCTAAGCACTCAGGGCGGCGTACATCAGTGAAAAATACAAGAACAACCAAAATCTAAAATAGTAATTAAAACAATATAAAAATTAAAACACAATATAAGAAATCAACAACCATTCAACATCATACATACTTGGGGGGTGAGCTCGAGTGAATTAAGCTCTACCCCCCGCCTGCAGGAAGAGCCATGTCTTAACGGCTTTTCGGAAGGCCAGCAGAGTGGGGATAGTTCGGGTCTCTGGTGGAAGTTGGTTCCAGAGAGCGGGGCCAGCCACAGAGAAGGCTCTCCCCCTTGGGCCCGCCAGCCGGCATTGCTTGGCCGACGGGACCTGGAGGAGGCCAACTCTGTGGGCCCTAACCGGTCGGAGGGAAGTATGAGGCAGAATGCGGTCCCGTAGATAACCTGGTCCTAAGCCATGAAGGGCTTTAAAGATGGTGATCAACACCTTGAATTGGACCCGGAGACCGATGGGCAACCAATGCAGCTGGCGGAGTATCGATGTCACGTGGGTGTACCTTGGCACACCCACCACAGCACGCGCAGCCGCATTTTGCACCAGCTGAAGTATCCGGATACTCTTCAAGGGTAGCCCCATGTAGAGCGCATTGCAGTAGTCCAAACGAGAGGTGACAAGGGCATGAGTGACCGTGAGTAGAGCCTCCTTCTCCAAATATGGCCGCAACTGGTGCACCAGGCGAACCTGTGCAAAGGCCCCCCTAGCCACAGCAGAAAGATGATGGTCCAATTTTAGCTGTGGAAAAGATACTTTTCATTTAATTTTCAAAATCTGCAAATAGCTGTTTTCCTGAAAAAGAATGAGATACTGTATGGTTGGTTCCAAATTAAAGCAATTTCGGATGTTAAAATTCCTAGAACATACATTGTTGTATAAATATTATTTATGGTTTGTTCCATAGTCAGCTAGATGTTTAGAATGAATTTGGCATTTTTATCTAGCGATTACCGTATTTTTCGGAGTATAAGACGCACCTTTTTACCCCCAAAAGAGGGTGAAAACTTGGGTGCGTCTTATACACCGGATTAGCCCCACCCACCCAGCCACCCCCACTCTTTGGCCTCTGTCTTCCAGCAATTTACCTGCTTGCAGGAAAGAGGGAAAGCCAAGCAAGTCAGTAGCAGTTTCCCGACAAACAGCTGATTAGGTTTGCCACGTGGGAAAATGAAAGTGAGACTAACTGCAAAGAGGCAAATAGCTGGGAGAGACGCAGGTTTTTATTTTTGCTGAACTGGCTGCAAAGAGGTAAGTGAATAACTATAAATGTCTGTAGAATGTTCAAATTATTAGACTTATTTTTTAAAGACTGCTTTATTATTGTTCTAGAGCCAGGGGTCTCCAACCTTGGCAACTTTAAGACTTGTGGACTTCAACTCCCAGAATTCCACAGCCAGCTTTGTTAGCTTTGCTGGCTGTGGAATTCTGGGAGTTGAAGTCCACAAGTCTTAAAGTTGCCAAGGTTGGAGATCCCTGTAAATCTAGACAACTTAACAAAATAAAGAAGCTTTTTAAAATAAATGCTTGCTCTGAAGAGGCCCATTGCTATTGTATCTTCTTTTAAATATTAGAGAATAATGTATACTTCCAGAAATTTTAATTAATTTTAACAGCTCTGTACAAGTATAGTATGAAATGTAACAGTGTCCTGTTTATATTAGAGTTTAGTTACCTTGGAGTAGATCTATTTAAATAATTGGGAAGAGTTAGTGTGCCTACATTTAAGAAAACTTTCTGGCATAATGTACATTTTTCCAATTCTTTGCTATTTCTATGAGTCAAGCACACATGCACAGAAATACATAGCAAATGGTGTATATCATCTGGCTGTTTGCTGTTTGCTGTTTGGCAAATTGCTTGGAGGCAGAGGCCTTTTTTCCTTGTTTTCCTCCCCCAAAACTAAGGTGCGTCTTATACTTCGGTGCGTCTTATACTCCAAAAAATATGATAAGTCCTTCCAAGGAGCTAGGATAGGCAGATATTCTTGTTCGATGATGTTAAAGATAGTATTGCAAGATGTAAGATATTTATTATTTTATACACAAGGTGAAATCACAGTTGCCCGTTCTTTACTTGATGTCGCCCTTCATACACATCAAGTTCTTCTCAAGAACATTGGATGCCATAATATATTGGAGCAGTATATGTGTGGATCCAAGCAATGTGGCCCTTTGTAACTGATAGATGGAAGTTTTGTCAATGCTCAGATTTTCTGAGTACTGTCCAAGCTTTTTTAGTATAGCATCCTGATAACCACTGGGACTACAATAGACAGTTTATTTCATACTCTTTCCATTTTGATGTTCAGCTCTTCATACTTTGTGATCTTATCTAATTCTTTGTCTTCTACTGTACTATCTCCTGTTATTGCCACATTGATTGTCCAAACTTTCTTCTTTTAAACCACAGTGTGTATCTGGGGTGTTATGAGCTTAAGACAATATCAGTCAGTATGCAGAAACCATACAATATTTTAACCTGTTCATTTTCAACTACTTTTTCAACTATATGTCCTCACCAATTTTTCATTTGACTTGAAGTAAACTTCTGTCTCCATTTCTCCAGGCAGGTATAATCTATCAATATTATTACATGGATATAATGCATAGTGAATAGTCATCAGTTTTCTTGTTTTTCAGTCCAAAATTTCCAGTTCAGCTTTTGTCCAATTAATAATTCCAGCAGTATATCGTATCTCAGATATGACTCAGGTATTGATGGCTTTGGTGGTGTCTTCACTGTTCAATTAAGTCTTTAGCAGTTTTCTCACTCGTTGAATATATTTGTTACTAATCAGAATTTTAACTTGTCCATGCTTTATGTTATCAAACTATAAAATGCCCAGTTACTTGCAGGCTACATGATGACTCCTGATGGTTTGGACATTTGGCATTTCAATTCCATTACTGTTTGTCTTACTATTTTTATCATTATTGAAATAGCTTCAAATGGGACTAAAAGAATGAATAGTAGAATATAAAACTATTTCTTCAGTGACAGCTGAAGCAAATGTGATTTCCCTTCAAAATTGATTTATTTTGCCCCCTTGGTGGCTTTATAAAAGATTAAAATGCAATACTATACACTTTTGCCACTGTTTTGCCTGCAGCACCAGGAAAACCTCTATAAGCTGTCAATATATTGTAATAGTTTGTGCCATTAGGCTGATAAAATGTCCCGTAAAGGTGATCCAAAATATTTATTTGTCATTTTTGCATTTTTCCCTCAAAAACAACTCCATATTATAATAATAGAAAAGCAGTCCCATGCATGTCAGAGAGGGTAATTTTGAAAACAGAAAAGTGACTATTTTTCTATTGTAATTCTGTTTACTTTTACTATGTAGCAAATTGTTGTGGATTTACTTGGTCATGAATTTTCAGCAAATACTCCAACAATATTCAATAACTAGCTAAATACCCATGCTTCGCTATGAAACTATGTGATGGGGCTTGATAAATTGACACTTAAAGCTTGAAAAGTAATGAGTAGTTAAAAATGGGACTGTATTATTTTGTTAGAGATGGTAAGCTAAGTTTCTGTTACAGATGAAGACATTATTTGTATAGCATAGACTTTCAATTTGTCCCTCAGATGAATTGCTCAGGACCTCCCTGTAAACAACATTCCTGGTTTTGCTCTCTGGCTGGAGGATGACCAGGCTCTCAGGTGAACTGACTCTGGAGCATGCCACATAGAACTGGCCATGGGAGAAACAGGCAGCTTCCCTTACTTGTGTTTTCCTAATCGCATCTGTAAATCTTTTCCTGCGTTTTTTGCCTCTTTTTCCCTTAACTGGTGTTACAGTAGAAGGAACAGATCCGACTGAACTGAGGAGGAAAATAAGGGGGGGGGGGAAATATGTCTCTGCCTACCAGCATCCATTGGTATTCATCTGGCTAGTGTCCTGTTAGTTTGTGAGAGAGTTGAGGGGTGTTTGGAAACTGAAACAGTATTTGCTGTGTGAGCAAGCAGGAGACAGGAAGGAGTCTGTGCATGGCTTAGTTCAACTGTTCTGTAGTAAAGCTGCTTGCTGCTGTGAAAGCAAAAGCAAAAGCAAAACTGAAACTCCTCTGCTTGTGTTTTGCATTTGGATCAGATTTCTTTTCAGGTGGGGAGGGTGAGTAGAACTCCTTAGCATCAGAGCTTGTTAATAATAAGATAAGAAATATTCATGCTCTGATGGTCATTTTGAAAAATCTTTTCTTAGTGAGCACCAAGAAGGCAAGAGGAACATACGTGGCAAATTTCAAGTTTGTAGGCTTTACGGTTCTGGAGATTTTGTGATTAATGTGTGAGTGGTTTTCGCTTTCATATATATAGATGTAATTCAAGGATATCTTCAAAAAAAGAGGATTCAGGTCATGTGCAACCTGAAAATGTGTTAATAGAATCAGTTTTGGAGTAGCAAATAAGAGTATTAAAAAAAACCCAACTTATTTTCCTCCAACCTTATTTATTTATTTATTTATTTATTTATTTATTTATTTATTTATTTATTTATTTATTTATTTATTTATTTATTTATTTATTTATTTATTTATTTATTTATTTATTTATTTATTTATTTATTTATTTAGGTTTTCTTATATGCCGCCCAACTCCCGGAGGACTCAGGGCGGCGTACAGCAGAGAAAAATACAAGAATAACCAACTATAAATATTACTTAAAATCAAATATAAAAATTAAAAACACAATATTAAAACCATCCAAAAAACCATACAACAGCAATACATACTTGGGGGTGAGCTCAGATGGAATTAGGCTCTACCCCCAGCCTGCAGGAAAAGCCATGTCTTAACGGCTTTTCGGAAGGCCAGTAGGGTGGGGATAGTTCGGGTCTCTGGGGCGAGTTGGTTCCAGAGCGTGGGGCCAGCCACAGAGAAGGTTCTCCCCCTAGGGCCCACCAGCCGGCATTGCTTGGCCGACGGGACCTGGAGGAGGCCAACTCTGTGGGCCCTAACCGGTCGAAGGGAAGTGTGAGGCAGAATGCGGTCCCGGAGATAACCTGGTCCTAAGCCATGAAGGGCTTTAAAGATGGTGATCAACACCTTGAATTGGACCCGGAGACCGATGGGCAACCAATGCAGCTGGCGGAGTATAGGTGTCACGTGGGTGTACCTTGGCACACCCACCACAGCACCCGCAGCCGCATTTTGCACCAACTGAAGTCTCCGGATACTCTTCAAGGGTAGCCCCATGTAGAGTGCATTGCAGTAGTCCAAACGGGAGGTGACAAGGGCATGAGTGACCGTGAGTAGAGCCTCCTTCTCCAAGTATGGCCGCAACTGGTGCACCAGGCGAACCTGTGCAAAGGCCCCCCTAGCCACAGCAGAAATATGATGATCCAATTTTAGCTGTGGATCTAGGAGGATGCCCAAGTTGCGGACCTGATCTTTGCCCTTTGTAGGGCAACCTTTGTCCCTGTTGCCCTACATTTCTTTATATGTAAATATAGATTTCTCAAATCTTGCTACATATCAAAGGGTGCAATTTTAAAGTGGATCATGATCAGATTATTCATTTTTACTTATTATCTTAGGCCTCCAAGAAGGAACAAAATGGAACTGAGCAATGTTAGATGAACATGCCCATGATGATCTGATTGGATAGAAAGATAAAGAAAACTTTATCACAGTCTTTATCCAGCATAAGAGAATAGATATTCAAATATCCAAAACATCCAAAACTAAATTGACCACATCAGGATAATTAAGAAAAGTACATGCAGACAAAAATTGGGTTAAAAGACAATATTAAATCAAAATATGATAAAGGCATTGCTCAGCTACATTCATGCAACATGGAAAAATAGATTTTAATTAGGATTCCAGATAATCTAAATTTTGAAAATAGTATAAAATATACTATTTCTCCAATATGTGTGTGTGTGTATGTGTATGCATACACATAAATATCTGTGTATGCATTTGAAAATAAAACAATGTAATTATCCAAAAAGGATTTAAAAATTAAAGATTCTCTTAAAGACCCCTGTCAAATAGGATAAAAATATCAAGAATTTTTTCTTACCACACACAAATATGTTACACAATATAAGGTTCGTTCTTGGATATGTATATTTATACAGATGAGTGTATGTCTGTTTATATACACATCACATTGAAAGAGGTATAGTAAAGAAACTGAAAACATTAAGTTTTGTCTCTTATCATTTATTTATAACTTAGAAAATGTAGTGCTTAGCTCATTTTCAAACTTAGCCCAAGAAACATAAGCAGATTCATAATATGTACAAGGAATTATTAACAAGTTCTTAAGGAATTATTTTCTGTGGACTCTAAAACAATATAGCAGTGGAATTGGAAAAGTATTACTGAAATATGCTTTTTTTTGCATTTTGTGAGAAAACAATATTTCTTTCTTGAAGATTAATATGCAAATAGCCAACTTTATAGAAAAGGAATAACTAAATCATCAAATTGTTACATGTGCAAGAAAAATAATGCTGTTCCCTGAGGCCTAGAGGGATATTTTTCCACCTCTTCTTGCTCTTGCCTTTAATAAATCTCGTTGTGTGAAGAAGAGCTACTATATAAAGATCCAGTAAATCACCTCAATTACAGCCACAAATTAAAGATATCTGGATTTCTCCCCCCCCTCCCCAAATAGTTGTGTTAGCCCAAGTGCAGGGTTCAAGTAGGAACCATAGTAGAAAAGCAGTGTGGAAAGGAGAGGGAAGAGCTTTAACATCTGTTTACGCCGGGGTGAGTTCTACTTACCTTCCCCACTGGTTCGCATCACGATGGTAGTGCACATTTTGCGCACACGTGTCACTTCCCAGAAATAACCCACTGTGCATGCGCAGTACTTTAAAAAAAGCTTCTGCACATGTGCAGAAGCAAAAAACAAGATGAGAGAATTATTTTCAACAAGAGAACCAGCTCAGGGGCGTGGCAGTCCTGGGTCGCTGCTGGTTCAAGTGACCCAGGCTGCCATGTTACTATAGAACCAGTCCGAACTGGGAAGAACCCACCTCTGCTTTATGCTGCTCTCAAGTTAGCCACAATTTCAATAGCAGCAGCATGCACTGTATCTGGAGTTTTCTGTGGCCCTTCAAGGTACTCCAGAGAAGCATAACCAGAGGTGGGTTCCTGCCTGTTTTTGCCGGTGCAATTAATAGCTGTTGTTCGGCGCAGAGCCAAAGACGCTGCTGCCGTTCGAGGAGCGGGAGCTTTCCCCGGGCGCTTTCCCCACCCGCATGGATGCCGCCAATTGCGTTCTTTTGCCCTCTGCGCATGCAGAAGGTTTTGCGCATGTGCAGAGGGCAAAAGAACGCAAACGGCAGCATCTATGCGGGCGACAGCAGTGCCCGGGGAAAGCCCCCGCGCCACGAACAGAAGCAGCGTCTTCGGCTCTGCGCCGAACAATACTCCCTCGGGAGTAGAGCGGCCTAGAAGAACCAATAATAAATAAAAAATAAATAAATAAACAGCTATTAACCGCACCGGCAGGAACCCACCTCTGAGCATAACCCATGAGTACAGATGGGATCTGTGAATTTTCTTGGATTCATTGTGTAATAAAGCTTTAGCTTTCATTCAAATCCAATGTTTCCTTTTTAAAAAAACTCCTTATCTTCTTCATAATCTATTCCATTTGTGTCTCATCACTGAAAGCTGTTGGGCAAGAATTTGATATTAAAGCCTGCTTAAATCCAGATGTGTATGTAGTTCATGTGGAATCAATGTATAGCCAAAATATTTACTCAAACCAACAAGAAAATAAAGTTCAACCCTTAGGAATTGCTTCCCTTGAAGAGGTTTGCATTTTTAAGCAATAAGACACCTGCTACATATTATTTATGTAATCATGTTTATATTTTTGCTGACTTATGTGTGGAAATATTTTATTTTTAAAGATTGGTGGTAGAATATAAATATGCATTTAATTTAAGCTTTTGAAATGTAGCACATTATATGCTTATCAGCATTATAAAATGGTTGTATCTGTCAGGCTTGCCCCAGCTAAGTCCCTAGGGAAGAACAACCCTCGACTCCATTTGATGGAAGCAATAGGTTCTTTTACTAGGATTAGTGGTTACAAACAAAGCAAGGCTAAGTCCTTCACACGCAAGGACTACAAAGTTTTCTCCTTCATGGCCTTCCCCCCTTGACCAGTTCACCACTGTCCAATAGTGTGCTGGTCCTGGTGCAATGTTTTGGGAACTGCTCAGGTGTCGGACATTTCCTGCAATAGCTTTGTATTCTTGAGGTGGCTGGATCAATCCAGTTTAACAAACTGATTCCTGTCAGTGCCACTCCTTCCCCCATATATGTATCTCCTACCTTTCTGTCCTCCTGCACATCTCCCCCTTCCTTTACTGCTTTGACCCCCCTCCCTCTGTTTATGGCAGGACACCGGCAAGCTTTGCAGAGTGTAGTGAAGATGGCAGATCTGACATTATCTTATCACATTTGAAAAGAAATAGCTTTGCTATTTCAGTCTATAATGCTTTAAACATCTCAATCATTTTGTTTTACATGAAGGAACATCTCCAAAGAGAATTAAATTACTTAAGTATGTGTAAGAGAACCAAATATTATTTTGTTAAATCTACTAACAATGTTGTGATAATGCTGGGATTCTATTCTCAACTATACATATCATATTCTGAATGGTTGGAAACCAGAGGTGATATTCAGCAGGTTCCGACCAGTTCTGAAGAACCGGTAGTGGAAATTTTGAGTAGTTTGGAGAATCGGTAAATATCACCTCTGACTGGCCCCACCCCATCTATTATCTTCCTCCCCAGTTCCAGCTGATCGGGAGGAAATGGGATTTTGCAGTAACCTTTTCCTGGAGTGGAGAGAAATTGAGATTTTACAGTATCCTTCCCCTGCTACGCTCACCAAGCAATGCCCACCAAGCCACGCCATGCCCACCAAGTCACGCCCACAGAACCGTTAGTAAAAAAAATTGAATCCCACCACTGTTGGAAACTCCAAGTCTTTTCACCAACAAGTAAAGCTAAAATCTCGATAGTCAGTTGGATGTTATTGTTGCTAAATGGATGCTTAAGGAATGTTGCGTTGCAATGGCATTATTTGAGATCTAAAAGGCAAATAAACTCCACATTCTGCCTCAGGTCTAACCTGATTCAGCTCTACCTTTTGTCCCCATTTGTGGGTCTGTCAGTTGTAAAAACAATGATTGACTAGATTGATCATTAATCTTATTTTTATTAAGGTCATTAATAGAAAAATAAGATCACCTTTAAAATTAGCTGCTAATACGATTATCTCTACATCGTTTGCATTAATCAAGATAGCAGCAACATCTCTACTGAATTATAGAAATCCCATGACGTAAAAAGGAGGCCAAATTAGTTATCCTTGCATTTGATATAATGCATCTCCTCATGTCCAACTCATCATGTTCTAATGAAGATTAGCAAAAGAATGTGCATTGTTCTCTCTTTTGTCTGAAAGATCAAAAGAGAAGAGATTTGGGAATGCAGGCAGATAAGAAGATTCTACCAAAGGATTCCTTCATGGTTTAAAACTTTGAATAGACTGAATAGAAGTGATCAATTTGGCCGTCATGCAAAAAAAACTATCCTGGGCAGCGGTGTGGGAAAACATTCACTTCTCACAGTGAACAGCTTTTAGCTTCAGCAATCATCAGCATTGTGAAGTGCTTATCGGAAAAGAAGACAAAATGCAATTAAGCTACATTTTCAATGGAACCAGAAATTACTATTCATACATCTCAGCTGTATGGAAAATACATGATTCTGAACCGTGACTTTTTTTGTTTTGCTAATTTTTCCCTTCTCCTTTCCCTGGCTCTCTGTTTCTTTAAACGTTTATAAAATATGTCAGTCATGATGTAGCACAGCTGAATAATTGTCATAGAGTCAAATGCTTGCAGATGGTTAATGGAAACAGAAAATTAAATGAGCAGCAGTGAAGAAACTCATGCAAAATTAAAGAACCCTATTGCAAATTTAAAGGGTCATTTGGTTTCATCAAAAATCAAATAATATGAATATGTTATTCTCTGCATGAAAGAGACTATGTTAAATTGTTTTGAGTGCTAAAAATGAGCAATCAATGGTGTACTAATGGAATTTGTGAAAAATCAGGCACTATTGAAATATGTAGAAGTTGCCAAATTGTGGCTACAAAGGAAAAACTTCTTAAGGGAGGAAGAGGCTGAGAAATATTCACTTTTATTCCAAAAATAAAGATCAGATTGTGCAAACAACTCAAGGTACAGATAAAGATTATTTAAAATCAGGATTAAGCTGCACAATTTCCTTTAGCCTCTCACATCAAGCATTCTGTTTCAAAATTACTTGTCTAAAAACTATTCAGTTGGAGGTCCCTACAGTTTTGCAAAATGTAATGTTTCCACAATACAGAACCCATTTCTGCATACAGTTGCAGAGACCTAGCAGGATTTTATGAGTATGAGTTGTCATCCACTTGGATTTCTTGAAAGATATAATTGATAAATCCTTTGTGAAAAGGAGATTTATCTTTTAGGTACAAACAAGATATGCTATTACTCAAAGTATCACTTTGAAGTGGATATAAGGTGAAATTCCTCTTTTAGAATGGATTTCAAGATTTGAAACATCATATTCTCTGTAAACTGCTATTTATTTTTTCATCATCCTTTCAATTTCCTAGGAAGTCTGGAGCCAATATGAAGTATTTCAATTCCTCACCTGAATAATTTTAGGCTTCATGTCTTTTCATGCCAAACAAAAATAAAAGATATATTTGGTACTATTGCAAATAAAGCAACCATACATATGTCAGGTCAAATTATATTTTGATTCTTCAAAAATGCAAAGAAGTTCCAGTGTGTTTCTGTAACCACATTGTATGAACAGCATTTATAAACTAAGAAATAAAAGCCAGAATATATGTATTAGCTCGTAACTTGAGGCACATTCATATAGCACACTTGAGTGGCACACTCAATAGTGTTGTTGGGATCTGTGTAGGTCAATACAATTAGTTCTAAAGGGCATTATATGTCATTTTCTTTGTGATCAGAACAGACCAAGTCACTTCAAAATTAGACAAAAGTCAGTAAAACCAATAGTTACCTAAAGTCATATACGTACCCTATGAACTCTAGCCATTTCTAAAGCCTAGGAAGATCAAATACTTTATGATGCCCTCTTGGTCTAATTGTAGTCCTCAACTTATTACCACAATTGAACCCAAAATTTCTGTTGCTAAGTGAGACATTGGTCAAGTGAGTTTTGTCCCATTTTACGACCTTTCTAGCCACAGTTGTTAAGTGAATCACGGCAATTGTTAAGTTGATAACACATTTGTTAAGTGAATCTGGTTTCCCCACTGACTTTGCTTGTCAGTTGGTCACAGAAGACGAACACGTGACAGTGCAACCGTCATGAACATGAGTCTATGAGTCTGCCAATTTTGATCACATGACCATGGGGATGCTACAATGGTCATAAATGTGAAAAACGGCCCTAAGTTACTTTTTTCAGTGCTGTTGTAACTTTGAACAGTCACTAAGCGAGCTGTTATAAGTCAAGGACTACCTTTATATGGATGGGATTGCTCATCTTGTAAAGCTTGTTAGTTTTTGTTCAAACTAATTCATGAGCAGAGAACTGCTTATGAAACAGCTACATTCCAATAATAAACCCGTGTGCCAAATGCAGATTCCTTTCTTCTCTTGCTATACCATTCCTTGAAGAAGAAAAAGAAGAAAGAAGAAAGAAATATCCAGGTTTGCACAGGTCAAAGCAGCTGTATCTGCAGGGAATGCAAGGAAAACCAAAAGGGTCAGAGTTTATTGAAAGCTGTAAAATCCTGCCTATGGTGAACCAAAACTGTCAGCTTATCAAGTTAGTCTAAACAAGAAATCAATAATTTGAGTAGTAACGCTACCTTTATTGTAAGGTACAGTACAAGTCTGAAAGCAAATCTCTCCCTTGCCTTTACTTTTCACAGAACTAGGGAGGGTCTCTTCTGAGATGCTTACCACCCCACACCCTATTCCTTTGGAAGACTGAGATATCTCTTATCTAACCATTACCTTGGCTGCAAGTCTTTTTTCCTCCTGTCTCTCAAGGATATTACAACAGATCATTACAAAAATCTGAATCCATAACCAAGGCTGATTTTCCTATGATTCGGTTTACACTAAATAAGTGATGTTGGAAACACCCAGAAGATGCCTGGTCAGATCATCAAAGGTATTGATTGGTTACTTTGAATTTCTTTCCTTGTAAGCTACTCTTCCATTTCTAGGAAAGAAATCTTGTTACATGATCATGCTTTAAGTTGAAGGATAATGCCCTGCTCTGCAGCCTGACTGTTCATGTAACTTAGTCCATGATTTTTAGTTTGTACATTTGGTGCATGGGTGTCTGCTATCTGTATGAACCATGGGCTCCTGCAGAAAATTGAATTATAGCAGAATAACAGATTTGGAAGGGACCTTGGAGGTCTTATACTCCACCCTTCTGCTCAAGCAGGACACCCTGTACTATTTCAGACAAATGGCTGTCCAATCTCTTCTTGAAAAACCCTTTAGTGATGGAGCACCCACCATTTCTGAAGACAAGCCATTCCACTGATTTATTTGTTGATCATCATCATCATCATCATCATCATCATCATCATCATTATTATCATTATTATCATTATTATCATTATCATTATCATTATCATTATTATAGACTGGAACTGGAGCCGAGGTGGCGCAGTGGTTAAAAGCAGCACTGCAACCTACTTCAGCTGACTGCTAGTTCAGCAGTTCAGCTGTTCAAATCTCACCGGCTCAAGGTTGACTCAGCCTTCCATCCTTCTGAGGTAGGTAAAATGAGGACCCAGATTGTTGGGGGCAATATGCTGAACTCTGTAAACCGCTTAGAGAGGGCTGTAAAGCACTATGAAGCGGTATATAAGTGCTATTGCTATTAAAAAAAACCCTAAATATGCAGGTGTGCATTTAGCCACCTCAAGTTGAGCCAGGAAGAGAGCAGTTTCCAACACACTTTTATGGTTGGACTCCAAAAACAATCCTAATTCATCCCTTTATTAATTCCACCTTGAATAGATAAGCTTAGCATGCAGGTCAATTTTAGTAAAAAGAAAATTAGATGAGCTGTTTCTGATTGCTTTAACCACTTAGGATTGGCTATAGAAGTTATGTACTAATTACACCCCCAAATAAGTACTTGTCTCCTAAATATGATACTGGTTTCTGAGAAATATTAAACTAATACACAGTATTAGCAATGAAAAAGATACTAATATACTGTATTTCTTGCACAATAGCATACAGTATGCAGTTAGGAAGTATGGTTAGATACAGTACAAAACTAAAGTCTCTATGAACAGCATTGTGCTCATATATAATAGTGCTATTTCCCAAATGGCAATAGATGAGCAGCTGAAGCACCTATGCTCAGACACTTCAGATTTGTCAATATTTATATGACAGTTATATATTATATTCCATAATACATGAATGATTCATATTGAATAGATGTGGCACATAATCCCACCGCATATAATAACAATAGGTTTTACTGTACATAAATCTTTATTATATTAATAACTTCTACTAAACATCCCATGACCTATTGGGTCATCCTTCTTTTCACATATGATATGGGCTGGTGCTGATTCCAGTCCCTCGAGACCCTCAGCTGAGTTACAATAAAGTGTCCTTCTCCTTCTTCTCCTTCTCCCCCCTCCCCCTCCACTCTCCTCTCCCTCCCCCTCCCCTCTCCCTCCCCCTATTCATGGAACTGCTTGCCATTTTCCTGGGGAAGACATAGCAAAGGAAGCCATGGATTGTGAGAAAAACTGCTCCCACTCAACATCCTGGTGTGCCTCCAAGGGCCCTCTCTTTCTCCAGGAAGGAAGAGGGCTCATCCATTTACTACCAGAAACCACTAGCCAGTTACCTTTGCTAACAGGCATCAAAATCTCCTTTCCTCATAACTCACTGCCATTAAGGGATTTGCAAAGTTTGATCTCAATTCCAAAGAAGTCAATTGCTACTTGTCCATTTGGTCTTGCCTCCCAGTCAGTTGTGTACAGGAGTAAGTGGGAAAGAGGGCAAGGATATATCACTAGCCCCTTGCAACCTAGGGGTTTCTGGGAAGTATAGTTTGGAATCACAATCACATGACCATGGCTATAAGGCACTGTTTGTTTGAAACATTAATTGAATGTTTCAAATAAACAAACAGCAGGAGAGTTTTAATGTTACAGTATATAGATTTCAAATATGCTTGTTTCTCAATATTATGGATAAATGTTTTTGTTTTGATAGATGTAGAACTCCTTTATTCATTCTAACTATCCAATGGCACTCAGGTTAGATGTTTAGTTTTAAATAGTTAATTAATATTTACTTTAAAGAATTTTGATTTGTTAGTCGTTGTGGAATATGAAAAAGTGTTAAATAATTTTTAGATTTCTATAAAATTTTGGCTTTTCCAAGACACTGAAATATTCCTCTTCTGTGGATGGATCTATTTAGCTTGGTATTATGAGGAAAAAGATAAATCATAATTGACGCTGAATGATCAGTAAAATTCAACAATTGTACAGTATGTGATATTTTTCAGAAGAAAGGAAAATATGTTTGGGCCAAGCAAAACCATGACATATTTTTGTTTGTTTTGCAATATTACTTTGTACTGTTGATACTTTAAAATACACTATTTTATTACTCTATTTGCCAATTATATACCAGTACATTCTCTCTAAATCATCTGACAAGGTGTAAAGACATTGAAGCTATCAATTAGATTTAAAATTAGAAGACTATGCAGCTATAAATTTGAGCTCATTAACCTTAAATGCAGGCACAGAAATAGTAATTAGATTTCCTACTCATTCAATGAGGGCAAGGATGTAAATTAGAAAAAGAAAAAAGAATGTGGAAGCAGAAATTTCATCTACTTCAGGTAAGTAGAAAGAATATCATGTAGGGCATGTTAGAGCAGCACTGTCTGTCTGTCTGTCTGTCTGTCTGTCTATCATTATCTATATCTATCTATCTATCTATCTATCATCTATCTATCTATCTATCTATATCTATCTATCTATCTATCTATCTATCTATCTATCTATCTATCTATCTATCTATCTATCTATCTATCTATCTATCTATCTATCTATCTATCTATCTATCTATCTATCTATCTATTGTTATCTAATTTTGATCAGAAATAATAATAAATCTATCTCTGGTTTGTCCGTCAATCAAATAGTATTGCATATAGAGCATGAAACATAATTTAATCCTAATTTCTAAGCATATAAGCAAAATAAATACTAAAAATAGAAAATAATTGAATTACACCAAGCATATTTATTTGTGAGATTTATATACCGCCTCACAGTGCAAGCACTCTCTAAGCGGTTTACACCAGTAAGCAATGTATATTTATATTGCCCCCAACAATCTGGGTCGTCATTTTACCTACCTCGGAAGGATGGAAGGCTGAGTCAACCTTGAGCCAGTGAGATTTGAACCGCTGACCTGCGGATCACAGTCAGCTAAAGTGGCCTGCAGTACTGCTCTCTAACCGCTGCGCCACCTCAGCTCTTTCTTATTCTTAATCTTATGGCTATTTAGACCTAGCCCAGAAAACAATTTTATTTAAATCTTTTCCATGCTTAAATGAATGAATAGGAACCATTTAAGATATTTACAACCCCAAAATAACACATTTTTAAAACAAAAACAATATGGTCTTTTTTTACAATTTTTAGTATACATTTATTGTGATATTAGAGACAAAATAACAGTTATAAGAAGCCTAAATACTGTCTGAATCAGAGCTTATGCAACTTTTTTCACAAATACATTCTTCAATGGTAGTAGACTACACTTTAATTACAATTTTATGGTAGGCTAATATCTAGTGGTATAAATATAATGAGATGTCAGCCCTCTCAGGTAAACCAGACAAGAAACATGACAAGATTAACAAATTTTACTTAATAGTAAGATTATATTAACCATCAATGAAGCTAGGAATAGTGAGTGGAACAAGAGGCAAGCAAAGAACATGCTGGCTTTATAACATCAAAACTGATACAAAGATGAACATTGAACAACTGAAAGAAGCTGTGCTTAACAGAGTAGCATGGAGAGCATTTGCTATAAAGTCATCAAAAGTCGGACATGATTGAATGGTTAAAACAGCAATGTTAACAAAATATCGCAACTCTGAAGGCACAAACTTCCTGTCTCCACTTTTAACTACTTGATTATTATGGCACATATTTCCTAAAGTTGTTTCTTTGACTGTTAGTGATATGGGTTCCTGCCTCCCTTGTTTGTTTCCTAAGCAGCATCTCTTCCCCTCATTCCCCAAAGTCATTCATACATTCCATTATATATTGGGCTTGCTGACTGCTATAGTTGCTAGTTATCTAGAGGTTTTCAACTCAAACACACAGACTTAGTCGAAGCCTGGTAAAACAGGAACTGAAAGGAGTGTAGCACTGAAGGAGCAAGGAAGGGAAGTTGCTGTAATGCTGCTGCTACCACTTTCTCTTCCACGGCCACTCCTAATTCACCTGTTATCTTTGGAGTAGTAGAATAAGCCACACACACTGGAAGTGAAGCCCATGAACCACAAGATGGACAGAAAATAAATTCGATAAACAAACAAACAAACAAACAAACAAAGAAGGACAATAGACATGTCGAGATGTTTGCAGCTCAAATATAGTCTTCTTAAGAAAGGACGTTTTCCAGATGGTTGAGGGTGGGAGGTGAGACTTGTATTTTGAGGAGAGAATGTATGTGGAGTCAATAAAGGAAGTTGTACAGAAGGGGCAAGAATATAGGGTGATTAAGAAGATGAGGGAAGTCCTTCAAGAGGGCTATGCCTTTTGCTGCTGCAGGAGCACTGAGAAGATGTACTATGCGACTCTCCTCTTATTCCTCTCCCATCAACCATAGACTTGGAGTGGTGGGAATTGATCCCTAAACTCTCTTCCCATTGGAGGGAATATATAAGAGATTTGCCTTGGGATCATGAAAATATACAGAGATATTTGAGATCAGTCTATTTTACTTCACATCTACCTGTTTGCCTATCTATTTAATAAATATTTCTTTACAAACATTTTATTTCATTTCATATCTATCTATATGCTAAATGTTGGTTGATCTAGAAATCAACCAATGCAGGATCAGAGTAACAATAGCCTTTCCCTGTTAGCTATGGCATCCTTCAAATGAGAATTCTTTAGAGAACAGCCATTAGTGGACATGGACTAGGTTTCCACCAAGTAATTTTAAGTCGTCCTCGTTTCAATACCTGTTGTAATAATCAAATGTCTCTTTTAATTTCCTTGATGCTAAGAAAGATAGAGGCACTTTCATTCTCCCCTACACCCACCACATTTCCCATCTCAGCCATCAATAACAAATGGTTCTTGTAACAAGACCAATTGTGTGGCTGATGTTTTCACAGCTAATTTCTCATGAAGGTAAAGTTAGGCTGGCAGGCCAGCTGAATATCTAAGGGACATTTCTGGATTGCTTCCCTTAAGCTTGACTGCACCACAATGGGTCCCATAACTGTTTCCTACTCTGGCTAACAAAATGTAAGCTAGATTATCATTTATCCTTCTTGCTGAAGCTGTTGCCTAAAAGGCCCTTTCAGTAAGTAAGTAAGTAAGTAAGTAAGTAAGTAAGTAAGTAAGTAAGTAAGTAAGTAAGTAAGTAAGTAAGTAAGTAAGTAAGTAAGTAAGTAAGTAAGTAAAAGAAAAGAAAGAAAAGAAAGATATTCCTTGATCACCAGTAATGTCCTGAATTGTAACCCTTACAGCTCTCATAAAATGCCCTTTTCTATGGCTAAACTGCTGTATAATACATATTGTTCAAAATATAAAGAACTGCTTTGGGCTTAGCCATTGTTTTTTCCACTTTTTCCATCACTTTTTCTTCAAAGCTTCTTATGATTAGTTCCATTCATTTACTGATACTAACAGGAAATGAGTCAATTTGTCAACAACTTTTTCAATAACTGAACTATTTTTATATAACTGAACTATATTTATATTTCTTCACACATTATTCATACAATAGGTTTATATAACAAAGCCTGAAAATACCTCAAGGCTACCTTGATATTTGTGCAAACTATGGGGCACGTAACTGAAAGAAGCATGCTTATATGCAGTTAAATGCCAGAGTATTCATTGCTAGTCATTACCAAGTTTAATTAGAGGAATCAAGGCAAACTATTCTTAATTCCAATCAGAAAAAAAGCCCTGTCCTTGTAAGGAGATCTTTCCATAATACATTTAGGGAATGCAGAGGGTTTAATGCAGCCCTTCTCACAACAATGTAAAGATATGTTAGATTGTCTGAGGATTAAAATGTTGCATTTTATGGATTTTGCTTAGCTTTGGTTTATCCTCACAGTAATAGAAATGGCAAGTCAGCTGGTCCCAGTTCAGTCCTCACTGTGGGGCAAAAATTCAAGAAATCTTTCCCATAAATTTACCCAAACTATAGGCTGTAGAGGGCCAGGGTAAGAAAGCAGCTGTACCACATAATGGGACAAATAACTTCTGATAACTCAGGCAGGAAACTAATTCCACATACACAATGTCTAACAATAATATTCTTAGACTTTGCAGTGTATTCTGTTGGGGGTAGGGAACTGATTGTGTTTATTTTTAATTACTTGGGAAAGAATGTGAAATTGTCAATATGTCTGCACTCTAATTTGATTGATTACACTGTAAAAATAAAGTCAGTTAAAAAACTCATTGCCTGCTTGCTTTTGAGAAGACAATGGATAATTTAATCTTCCCTAACCTGCTTTTCATATTTAGCCTTTGGTTTCCAGGTCTATTAAGAACATTTATTGTTTCAAAATGTTAGTATGAATAAATAATGAGATATAAAAGAATATTGAGCACGTTATAATAACATTACAAAAGTCAGTGGCATGATCTCATCTGGAAAATAGTAATCCATTTTTCACCTGTAATTCAGGGGCTTATTGTTAGAGGTCATTGAAATATTTACCAACATTGATTAGAGGCATCTTAAATAGGTGGCAGTACATTGTATATAACTCCTAGTTGGTAGGATAGGAGTAACAGTATGTTGACTTGCAAGGTAGTTATAAATGAGAGATTCTTGCTTTCATAGAATTGCATTAATATGTTTCTAATAAAACTGGGTGAGCCATGGAAGCATTGAAGGCCCTCAGTAGCAAATCTTCCAAGGATTGTGGTAATGGTGCATGTATTACTTTCAATATTGGCTACAGACAACCAAGACTGCTTGGACCATCACATGCAACCCACAAGTCATATGTTGTGCAGCCTTTTATGATATTGGAGACTGCAATGTAGGAACTAGAAGAGCACATGATTTTAAAAAAATAGGGATAAAAATGAAAATATGGAAAATAAAAATGAATATATTATGTGTTTATGGACACTATGGATCTGGACTTTCCTCTTTGTCCTCATTCTCCCCTCATCTCCAAATTAACTAGTAGATGTTTCTTTTCTTCTTTTTTGTCCAATTTTTTTTGCTATGTAAGTTTAAGTGCGCCGTCCATTTGACTAGAGTACTTCAGTTTGTTGCAGGCTCATCCCAGCAGTTTACACACACACACACCACTTATGCTTTTGTTTCTTTTTTTAAAAAAAAGTCCAGCCACCATATGTGAAAGCTGTTCAGACCAGAATGAAACAAATTATGTTACAGAATACCAAAGAAATATGTGTAGTAGAACTACACTAATGAGAAATATGAAAAATAATCAGGGTGGAATGAAAAAAAAACCCAAAGAGGTTGTACAGTTGCCATTGTGGGGAGAATTTCTGGGATTAAAAAAAAGAATGAATTGCCTGGAATGATGTTTTTGTTCCAAATAATACCTATTTTGGCATTCAAGCTATGATAGAAAGATACATCTAGGTTTGTATGGCAAAGGAAAAACCCTAGGGTTAAATAGGCAGGTCCTCCAAAACTAAAAACGAGAAACAAAAACAAGGAAGATTGGGATTTTCTGACTCAACATTGTATTGTGCAGCATGCTGGGAATTTTTGGGATGCAACAGTGGATGCTGCTAAGAATTGAAAAGAATTTTAGAATTCGAAAAACACAATCCGAGGTTTGTTTGGATGGCACGGCAGTCTATGGTATGATAAAGCTAGGTTGATGTAGATTTCAAAAATCATATTAAAAGTACCATATTGACAATAATGAATAGATATAAACCCAGACTTTACTAGAAAAACCTTTATGAGTCTCAGCACAAGAAGCATTTTACAGTAAAGAAAAATGGTTAACCTATTAGGAGTTGTTAGAACAAAAACATGGAAAATATAAGATGAAATCAGGAAAACAACTGACTGCCTAGGGATTTAGTTTTCAATGGTTTTCATATGCACAGTTGCAGAAAAATACTATTTTTCACTTTTTTTTTCTTCAGCTTAAAGTAACATACAGCTAACCATGCTGGAATACCGGTTTCTCTAGATAAATCAGCACATTTTCCATAGTTTGTCCTTGTGCTTTATGTACAGTAAGAGCAAAGTATGACTGTTTTAGGAAAAGCATTTGTTGTAGAGAGGCATCTTTGCCTTCTGATAAATTGAACCTAATGTTTGGAATCAACAATTGTCCAGTGACAATTCCAGTTTATGTGATGGTAATCCAAACAGTTCAATTGAATCAAGGAATTCTCTTGAAAAATGAGTAGTGTTAGCTACTTCACTACCGCATTGAAGGAACAATATTTCTTTTTTCATAATTCAGGGAAGCATCTAATGAATGTGGAATACAGATGTCATTTGCTTATGATGTGTCTCTCTAACTTGTGTAATGTTTGCGTAAAGACTGCACCTGTTCCTAAGATTCAAAGATGTTGTATGTTATCCCTATGCACAGGAATGGTAACACATTTTAATGAAAAACTCCAGGCAGATGAGTTTATTGAGAATGCCTGGGAAGCCCTTTGGCAGAATTCTGATTGAAAAGGTTAAAAAAAAGTGTCAATTAGTAATATTTGTAGAGCAGCTTTATGTTAGGCAAGGATGGGAAGACCAGATTTAATCTTTAACTCGTTTTCAAAGAAGGCAGGAATTTGAGAAAAAAGAGTGTGTATTTCTTTAATGAGAGAAATTATGTAATAAAGCGAATAGATTTGATTATGGATTGTTCTGCATGAATATGAAAATTACTTGCTGAATCTGATAAGAGAACTATACGATGGGGGGGGGAACCCTTGTGTGAGAATAAATGGAATGCATAGTAAATGGTTCAGGATTGAGCAGTGGGTAAGACAAGCAAGTACAATGTCTCGGTTGTTTAACATATTAATGGATAAATGTATAAACAATGATTGTAGTGAAGTTAGAAGTGCAGGTATAATTTTGGGATATCAATATATATATATATGTGTTTTACTATGCATCTGATGGATATATGTCTCTCTGTATGTATGTATACAGCATATACTCTGTGTGTGTGTGTGTGTGTGTGTGTGTGTGTGTGTGTGTGTGTGTGTGTGTATCCAGTGTATGTATATGCATATGTATACACACACATCAAATGCATAGTGTACACTCGCACACACACGTCATTAGCTGAAAATCTATGATTTTCAAGCACATACAGTATATTCTATCCATGCAACAAGTAGTATAGTAGTATAGTATAGTAGTATAGATCTGAAAATTAATGTATCAAGGACTAGAGTGGATATGCTTGACAGGGAAGTAGAAACTTTGTGCATAGTACTGTGTTTCTTCACACTTTGCTATAGAGAAATGTAGTTAGGAATCATAGGAGAAATAGAGTGGAAATGAGGTATTTGGCTGGGTGGTAAGAAAATAGATAGACCCATGAATTTATGAATGCTTAGTAAAAGTCAATTCAGTAAAAAACAAACAAACTATATTTTGAGTACAGAAATATATTCAGAATAGCAAGAAAAAATTAGGGTGAAATTCTACAAAATAATATATACGAAGGAAGATTGAATGACTGAAGGAAAGGCTAGACTGAGAATGGTGATTGAATGGAATCTAAAGAACAAAAGGCAACACTTGAAAGCATGGTTTCTAAAAATAGCAACGTATAGGCAGATGAAGTAAATGGCATTGATGTAAACTAATTTTAGGTGGGTTTTTTTGAAAGAAGCTTTAATTTCTTTGGTTTATTATATCTTACTCCTTTTCTGCATCCCCATAACTACTTACTCCTAATTGAATGTGTTTGTACAAATATATGTATCATTTATAATTGTAGTCATCCTAATGCTTGGTCCTGCAAGCAAGTTAAATTTTGTCATTTTTTTCAGCTTGCATTATATACTCACTCCCTACATGTGCTTTTCATTACATTCTATATGCACTATCCTTTAGAGTTAACTTTGCACAGTATTTTGTTCCACACTATCTCCTTTCTATCAGCATGTAATATAAGTGCCTTGGCACTCTTACACAGTTAGTAATCATATTTTACAGCCATCACGATTCCCTTAAGAGCACCTAAATTTTATATCCTGAGCTTTATATCCAGCATACCATTCTTCATTTCACCAAATTTTCAGTTTGATATTGTGTCTCGCTGGCAGTAAAAAGACGTGTCCTGATCTTGAACTGATTCACATGAAGGCCATTCACTGGAAAACACTGCAAATAACACCTCATGATTTTCCCATTCTAAAATTTGTGCTCAAGAAAACTCTGTTTGCTTTCTTTTGGTTGTTGTTCCATTTTGTTTTGCTTTGTTATAAGGGGCGTTGGTCTTACCTGAACGTCTTTTCTCAGTTGGTTGTGGAATAGTCCAGGAATGGGTTGCTACAGTCTGATCTGCCTAGTTACTGAGTCTAGATTTTTCGGCCACTCCTTCATGCCCCTCTGCGCATGTCCCAGTTTTCGACGAAGTGATGGCTGAAAAGGAGGCTTGCATATAATGTTAGAGACAAGCGGCTCCAGATCCCATGAGTGTTCTGTAGGGTGGGGCTGGACTATTCCGCAACCAACTGAGAAAAGACGTTCAGGTAAGACCAATGCCTCTTCTCCAGTGTGGTTGCAAAATAGTCCAGGAATGGGATATACCAAAGCCTGGTATCCCTAAGGGTGGGTAGCCGTTGGGTCTGGAGCCCCCAAGGCTAAGTGGACCTGTTGTAAAACCCTCCTCCCAAAGGAAGCCTCTGCTGAGATGAAGCCATCCAACTTGTAATGTCTAATGAAAAAAGAGGGGGTGGCCCAAGTGGCCGCCCTGCAGAAATCCTCAAGAGAGGCCTGCATGGCCCATGCAACGGTGGTAGCTGCGCTTCTCGTGGAGTGTGCAGTGATGCATCTGGGAACCGGCAGAGACTGTGCTTCATACGCTTTAGCGATGCACACTCTGATTCAGCAACCAATGGCCGAGGATGACACTTTAGCGCCCATTGACATCGGTTGGAAGGAGACGAAGAGAACCTCAGATCTCCTGGTGGTGCTGTCCACTTCATATAAATTCTGAGTGACCAGCTTATGCCACCTTCGCTCCAAGGCATGAGAAGGCTGAGGGCAGAACCAACTCCTGGGCCCAGTGGAATCAGGAGTTGTTTTTGGGAATGAAGGAGGGATCAAGTCTTAGAGTTACCTTATCCTGGTGGAAGATGCAGAGGTCAGCTCTGACAGATAAGGCCCCCAACTCAGAGATACGTTGGGCGGACATCACGGCAACAAGGAATGCCACCTTGAGAGTCATGTACCTGAGGCTAGTAGTCTGCAGGGGCTCAAAGGGAGGCTCTGTCAAGGCCTGAAGTACCCTGGGAAGATCCCAGGTAGATTATCTGTGGACTGGTGGGGGACGCAGGTTGCCAGCGCCTCTGAGAAAGATTTGAATGTCGGGGTGGCGTGACAGAGGAGCCTTCTTTCCACCAGCCAGCACAGTAGACAATGCTGCAACCTGCCATCGTAATGTGCCATGAGCCAGGCCTCTGTCCAGGCCATCCTGGAGGAAATCTAGAACCTGTGGAACAGAGGCTGAAACAGAGTCAATGCAAAGTGGTCTGCACCATTTGACAAATATTGCCCAAGTGGCATTATAAATCCTGATGGTGGATTGTTTCCTGGTCACCTGCATAGTCTGGATGACTTTCTCAGAATAATTTCTCCTCCTCAAGTGGGCCCCTTCAAATGCCAGGCAGCTAGTTGGAGCCACTGAGGCTCTGGATGGTCCAGGATCCCCTGGCTGAGGGAGATCCACTGAGGAGGAATTATCCAGGGTGGTGAGGTGGAGAAGTTGATGAGATCCGCAAACCATGGCCTGTGAGGCCAGTGAGGAGCCACCAGGATGATCTCTGCTCCTTCCGCGATGACTTTCTGAATCACCCTAGAATTAAGGGGAGGGGAGGGAATGCGTACAGGAGCCCAGGGGGCCAGACGCACCTGAGAGTGTTGGTGCCCTCCACCCCTGGGAGGGGAACCTTGAGAAAAAGTGAGGTATCTGGGTGTTCAGGTGTGAGGCAAATAGATCCACCAGGGGTGTCCCGAATCTGTGACATATGTTCCGAAACAAGGTTGGGTGAAGACGCCACTCGGCGTTGTCCACCATTGTCCTGCTTAGATAGTCTGCCTGCGTGTTTAGTGTCCCGGCAATGTGCTCCGCCATCAAGGAGAGTACAGACCGCTCAACCCACTGACCTATCAGCTGGTACTCTGCCATGAGGCGTTTGGATCAAGTCCCGCCCTGCCGATTGAGATGGGCCTTTGCTGTGATGTTGTTGGTCTGAATGAGGACGTGAGATCCCTGCAATTGGTTCTGGAAATGCAAGAGGGCCAGGTGGACTGCCCGCAACTCCAGCCAATTGATGCTGTTGACTAGGTCTTGTGCTGACCAATGTCCTTGTGCTACCTGACTGCCCAGGTGAGCCCCCCAGCCAAAGAGGCTTGCATCGGACATGAGGATCACTCGGTCCAGTTCCGAGAAGAAGCTCTCCTTGGTGATGGCTGGGGAAATCCACCAGTGGAGCGACCTCCTGATTTCCAGAGGGACCCTGACCTGGGAGCGGGAATGAGCTGTCTTTGCCCACTAATACGGGAACAAGAACCACTGGAGGCTTCTTGTGTGGAAATGAGCCCAGGGCACTATCTGTATGCAAGACACAATTTTTCCCAATAGCTGGAAGAGGGTGGCTAAGGAAACCCTGGGGTGCTGCAGAATGTGATGCACTAGGCCCCTGATGTTGTCTCATCTGTCCTGAGACAGGAAGACCTGACCCAAGGCGATGTCTATTATGGCCCCTAGATGAGTTAGTCTGGTGGATGACTCTTTTGGAAATTTTCAAGGAACCTGTGATCTTGCAGGGTTCGGATAGTCAATTTGCTATCCCCTTGTGCCTGATGAGGGAGGGAGCCTGGACCAAGATGTCGTCCAGGTAGCATTGCAGCCTCACCAGGATGCATCTCAGGTGAGCTGCAATGGCAGCCAGGACTTTGGTGAAACACCTTCCGGCTGAGGCAAGCCCAAAGGGAAGAGCTTGATACTGCAGGTGCCTGCCTGCATAATTGAACCTCAGAAATTTGGGTTGTTCCAGCAAGATTGGGAAGTGGAGGTATGCCTCCGAGAGGTCTATAGATACCAGGAACTCCCCGGGTTGAATTCCCTGGAGGATGGACGCTAGGGAACTTATCTTGAACCTCTTGTAGACCAGATGTGTGTTGAGAATCTTTAGATCCAGGATTGCTCTCCATCCCCCCAAAGACTTTGGTACAGTGAGCAGGATGGAATAAAATCCCTGCCTCCACTGGTCCTCTGGAACAACCTCTATGGCTTGAATGTCCAAGAGGTGGTTTATGGCTTGTTCCATGAGACCTCATTTGGTGCTGTTGCTGGAGACAGGGCACTGTACGAAGCAATTCAGGGGGAGGGGGAGGGACTCCAAGGATGGGCCGAAACAGATGGTATTCAACACCCAATTGTCAGTGGTATTTATTTATTTATTTATTTATTTATTTATTTATTTATTTATTTATTTATTTATTTATTTATTTATTTATTTATTTATTTATTTATTTATTTATTTATTTATTTATTTATTTATTTATTTATTTATTTATTTATTTATTTATTTGGAGGTTCTTCTATGCCGCCCTACTCCCTAAGGACTCAGCCATTAACAGTCACTGGTCTACAAAGAGGTGTAGCCTGCCCCCAATGGGGGGAGGGGCTGCTGAGTCATTTCTGCTTTCGGAACTGGTTGGAACCGGTGCCACGAAATGGCCGTTTGCGGAATGGACCAGACCTGTCATGGAAGGAAGCCCTATCCTGCTGTCAGGGCTGAGAATATGATCTTCGTTGGGGAGGGTCCTCCTGAGAGTAGTGAAAGGACTGCCTCCTGAAGTAGGCAGCAGACCTCCTGTCTGCCCTCCTGATGGAAGATGGAAGGACTTTATGCTTCTCCCTGTTTTCAATGAGGAGTGGGTTAAGGGGCTCCCCAAAAAGCATCTCTCCAGAATAGGGGGAGGAAGCCAAACACCACTTTGTTCTCAGGTCAGAATTCCAATTGCGCAGCCACAGCAAATGTCTGGAGGTGACCATTGAAACCAAGGCCCAGGATGTGTACTTGGTGGAATTAAGGGTCGCATCAGCCGAGAACTGGGTGGCAGAAATGATTTTATTATGGTCTTGGTTCAAACGGGTATCTTGAGGAGACAGCCTGGGCCACATTTCCTGGAGCCACAGGAGGGATGACCGATTTAAAAAGGATGCTGCCAAAGCGGCCTGAATAGCCCAGGCAGCTGACTGATGAGATTTTCTGATTCAAATTCTGATTTAAATTTCTTATCCTCCGGTTTCAATCCCTCCGATATGTCACCTGCCATGTAAGGGGAGGAGGAAGACAAGGCCGCCACCAGGCTGTCTAGTGACAGGAGTTGTAGCATTTGAGCAAATTTGGGAGCCATGGCATAGAATCTTTTATCATTGCCACTGGGAGCGGGGATAGAAGTTGGGTTAGACCATTGTTTTTGGACAATGTCCCTGAATAGCTTAGGGGCTGGAACATACAGCTGTTCAGCCACAGGTTCGGAAAATAACACCTAACCGTGGTGCTGAATGGAGGACTCAGGGTCAGGAGGTGATTCATCCTCCGATAGGCAGGCGGTAGCCTTTGCCTTATGAAGAAGGGACTTGAACAGTCCAGGAGGGAATAAACCAGTAGGCGTTTCAGGGGAAAAGGCAGGCGTTTCAGGGGAAAACCCCTCATCATCAGAGAGATCGGGGTCCCTCAATATCTCCTCCCCTGTGAGGAGATCCTCCTCATCCCTGGAAAGGGAGTTAGAGCCCCTAGGAGGGGTTAGGCTAACTGCCTGGGAGATCTTGGATTGGCAAGATGACAATTCTGACATGATGGATGCAGAACGTTGCTGTCGGAGGCCCGCAGCTATGCCTTTGAAGATAGCCTGAGATATAAGGGATTGAATCCCCTCAGGTAAGTTGCGTAGGTCACTATCCGATTACCTTGCAGAGTCCGCAGGAGCTTCCTCTGGTTCAGAGTCCCCGGAGTGGTCTGATTGAGGCCTCACAGGAACCTGGCAGACAAAGGGGTCCTCACCTCTGGTCAAATGCCTGTGCTCCCGGGATGTCCATGGAGAGGCTTCTGGAGACAAGGCCTGTGAAGAAATCACTGGTTGCTCCTGCAAGGAGGGATTAGAAACAGAGCGATCACTGCAGAGGGGCCTGTGCTCTCTAACTGCCTGCTGGCCCATAACAGGCTGAGGTCTATCCTTTGATTTGGAAGACCATTTGCCCTCCTTCTGTGACTTGCCTACAGCCTTTCTGGGTACAGAGGCCCCCACCTGCTCCGATGCATGGGAACAATCTGCCATTGTGATAGAAGCAAGGCTGCTAGTGAAGGTTGGAACGGCAGCAACAATGGAGTAATGACAGAAGGCCAAAGGCCCAACTAGAAAGGGCTGTTCCCAACCTGAGCAGCCACACGATGTATTGATGGCTGAAGGCTAGAGCCCAGAAGGTGGTGATTTAGGAGGACTAGCCCGAACCTGGCTGTAGACTCACTCCTGAAAGGCTTAGACCATGGCAGGGCTAGCCAGCACCCGCACACAGAGACACTAATAATTGAGTCCAGCGAGTCTGATTGAAGTCCTACTGGGCTGGGCCTGAGGGATGGAGAGCTGAGAGAGCCTATGTAGGACTCTGGTGGACCAGGCCTCCAAAGGCTGGCAGAGGTAAAAGGCCAATGCATGAAGATGCATACAAAATGGCCACTTGGGGCTCTCAAAATGGCCACTGCAGCCTTCAGACAAGGCGTGGGCACAGGGCCAAGGTAAAAAGGAACTTCAGAGGGGCTCTTGAGGGACCCTGAACAAGCAGCTTCACTGGCTGTCCAATGTGAACCTCTGGTGGAAGGAGGTGTCAGGAGAAAAGCAACCATCACTAAGTAGAACCATGCCTCGCTTAGTGCCTGCATGCGCCCGACTCCAAACTGAGAAGGAATGGATTGAGGTAAAAAACAGATGTCCACCAGGCACACCGTGAAACAGTGACGGAGTGCCAGCGGAATCGCCAACTAATCTGAGGCAAATAGGGCCACGCGCTGAGAGAAGCCTTCTTTGGACTTTCGGATGCCTCCAAAATGGCCACTGAGGCTCGAAGCGATCAAGCAGCTGGAAGAATGGCAGCTACGGCTGCAGAGACTTCAGTCTTGGATGCTGGAAGAGTGCCAAAATGGACACTGACGGTCCCAAATGCCAGAATCGGCGGGGCGCAGTGGCAACAAACCAACCCCTGCCGAAAAACATCTGAAGGGCTTCTGCGGCTTTTTTTTCCCATTAAGATTAAACTAGGAGTGGCTGAAACGAAATGGATAAACCTGAATCCAGAAGTCCGGATGTCCAGGAATAGTTTGCTAGAGACAGATCTGCAAAGCTGACTGTTTCAGATCTGTCAAAGTCAGAAACTGGGACATGCGCAGAGAGGCATGGAGGAGTGGCCGAAAAATCTAGACTCAGTAACTAGGCAGATCAGACTGTAGCAACCCATTTCTGGACTATTTTGCAACCACACTGGAGAATACATAATTTAGTTATAATTTTGTTTTGGCAAACTCTGCTGCAGCGGTGAAAAGAAATAAACAATATCTAGTTTCATAGCTTCACTAGTCCACTCGTAGCACAGGGACAACAGTCTGTTTTTATTCACTTTGGATTATCTTATCTATACTTCCTGCAGCATTTCAATGGCTACTAGTCATCCCCATTGTTTTTATGGTAGAAAAATTCTGATGTTATTCTTTTTTTTTTTACATTAAATACATTTTATTGCGTTGACTATAAATTAGATATATGACAAGATTAGTACAGCATATGACAATATAACAGAAACACACACACATAAATGTTGGGCATGAATGAGAGTGCTTATATATCCATATCATTGCAAATAGATTGTTTTGTTGATTTTAGGTAAAAATAAAGCAAGTGATTCATTCTCAGTGTTTTCTATATGGAAAATACTATCTTCTTAAGTATGTTTTACTTAATGTATTTTTAAATTTCTTCTGTTGTAAAAAAAAAAATCCCCAAGCTTCAGCTATTTAAAAAAAATATTTTTAAATAAATTAATGGGATATAGCTGTGAACATTACTAAAGGAGTTGCTATTAGATGTAGTTTTCTTTACCCTGCAACATGATGCAGGGTGTATGTGGAATGTAAATTTTTATTTCCTTACATTTTTAGAGGTTGGTTTCCACTTTGTGAAAGTGGTTGGTGTCATGTCTAATGGATAAAATAACAGTGATAGCGACTTCAGTTGTGGAAAGTTTCAACACTGTTTCCACTTTCCTTCTTTAAAGGAGTGAACAATTGAGTAAGTAAGTGAGGGAGGGAGTGAGTGAGTGAGGGAGGGAGGGAGGAAGAACATTATAGAAGTTATTCTGGAAGACTCTATTTGCCCTGTGTCATTCAGATGTTACTAGCAACATGTCAGGTCCTGACTTATTCATTTCTTGGTATGTCATATCATTTTTTTCAACTAATCCAGAAAAGTACCAATGAATAAAGCTGATTACCATATTCTCCTGATCGTAATATTACTCATATCTTACTAAACATGCAAAAAATAATGTTTAAGGATGGTATATCCCATTCTGCTGTGTATAATGTTGCAGTCTTGTGTTTTTCATGAAGTGAACTGGGCAATGAGATTTGGGACATCAAGTTTCAAACTTGCCTATATTTCTATATTTTAGCCACAGGGCTAGTGTGACAACAATCAAGTTTAAAGTGTTTTTTACATCATGTTATAGATTATCACAAATCAATGATAATTTACAGGGAAACTTTAGATTAGATGTGGTATAATTCCAGCAATCAATCAATCAGAATAGAGCTGGAAGGGACCTTGGAGGTCTTCTAGTCCAACCCCCTGCTCAACTAGGAGACCCTATGCCATTTCAGACAGATTGCTGTCCAGTCTTTTCTTAAAAACTTCCAGTGATGAAGCACCTACAACTTCTGAAGGTCAGCTGTTCCACTGGTTAATTGTTTTCACAGTTAAGAAGTTTATTCTTAATTCTATGTTAAATGATCATAAATAATCATAAAGATTTGGCAGAGTACTAAATTCCATTACTTTTAAATAAGCGTTCAATATGGAGACTTGCAGTGTTAAGTGGTTTGATTTTAAATTTGTAGGGTTTCACTATAGGTGGAAAATTGATTCATTTGTTAAATTGGGAGAATGTAATTAAATAGCAGAGGATTCACCAGAAGATAATGAGGAATAAATAGCTACTGGAATATTTTCATATAAACTGCTGCAAGTTTTTAAATAAATGCGACTTTAACAGTGGGTGTTTAATCAGAAAATGGTGTAAGTTCACACGAGTATAGAATTTGAACAAATACGTTTAGTAACAGAGTTACTCATTTGGGAATCATTGATGAACATAATTTGAAGAATGGTCTGTTTCTAATTTCTAAGGTGAGAAAAAAATAATCCGAGAATTTAACTTGTGTCTCAAATTGCCTTGAAACAACAATCTTTATATGGTCCATTTTAATGCTTAATATGCGATAAGGCAAACTATAAAATTATATGACACAAGGAAGAACAATTGGGCAATTAAACTAGGATAGAAATCTCAGAATGGAAAAATCATTACTTCCAATCTTTGAAATTTATACCAAATTAAATGTTAAAATTGTTGGTTACTTCATAGGCATCCGGCCACAATAACATTGTACCCTTTACAATGTCATCACACAAAAAAATGGGAAAGAGATGATGAACTGAAGATGGTTCTGATCAGGGGCGGGTTGCTCACTTACTGATACCGGTGCGCTGCACACGCATCTCCACGTTTTGGGGGGGCGCTCGCTCGCTAGGTGTGCATGCCCCCTCACATGATTTTGCTTCTGCGCATGTATGGAAGCCAAATCTCACCGAAATCTCATGAGGGGATGCGCGTGCGTGTGAGATTTCAGCACGATTTTGCTTCCACGCATGCGCAGAAGCAAAAAAGCCCAAAAATTCTCACAAAAAGATGGCGACACGCGCGACGGACCGACGAAGATGGCACCAGAGCGGTCATGCGCAAATTGCGCAATCGGCCGCTCCCTACCGGAGCTACGCACCGGACAGCTCCAGTAGGAACCCACCACTGGTTCTGATAAAAGCAGAGCTGATGATTGCAGTGGAATGAAGAGTTGGTGAGCTCATAATTCCTCCTCTGACAAGGAGAGGACCTGGGATCATCCACAAGTGTTCCATACAGTCTTTCCTTATTATAAGACTTCAAGACAATGGTCTCAAGCAGGTTTAGAACTCTAGAATATGAGGGAAAATAATCTTCACTCAAACCACAGTCAGTGCCATTGACAGGACCCTGGGTTTGCATACTCCCTTTTCTAAACAGTTTCAGAAATTTCTGGTCCTAAAATGCAACAAAACTCACTCAACAACTATCTTGCTTAACAACAGAATTTGGGACTCAATTGTAGTCCTAAGTCAAGGATTGCCCATATTTTAAAATATCTTAGTGCAAAACAGGGGAGTACCAATTAGATGAATGACAAGTTTCTTTCCAATCCAAAGGGCCTACACAAGCTGGCTAACACCTGTTGGTATATCCATGGCAACGTGGGAATTGTGGTAAAAGAACTTGGAAGAGACTCCTAAGTTTAAGTTGAATAAGAACTATGTTTTATTTTACTTGAGCAGATTGATTTCTTACAATTACTCTTATCCTGCCATCTGAGGGCCCTTTGAACTTTGCTATTCTGTTATCTGAACATTCATTTCTAACTCATTTGTGAATGGCCACCATTCCTTCAGCCTAATAGTCTAGTCTATCCAGGGGTGGGCTTCAAACATTTTAGCAAGGGGTTCTCTGCCCGGTTGCTGGTGGGTATGGCCATGGTGGGCATGGCCTAGTTGGCTTCCTGTACCACAGTGGGGGGGACTTTTTTCCCTTCCCAGGCTCTGGAGGCCCTCTGGAGGCTGGAAACGGGCCCATTCCTGGCCTTCCCAAACTTCCGGTATGCCCATTTTTCGCCCTCCCCGAGCCTCTGCATGCGCCCTGCACTTACCTGCATCCAAAACAGGCCACGTGGGGACTCCTGGGAGGGGAGGGGTGGGTGGGGTCAGCCAGGAGTGGGATTTGGGGGTTCTCCAAACTGCACAGAATCTTAGCTAGAGGTTCTCCCTAACCCCTGCAAACCCCCAGCAGCCCACCCCTGAGTCTATCATAGTTATTCCTCAGTTTAAAATCCATTTCTGCTACAAATATCATTTCTTTTGTCTCAAAACAAAACAATGGGCAGGTTGTGGAAAATCAGAATTTAAAGATTCATAGTTTGAAAACTGCCACAATTTCCTCAAAACCTAACATGATAACACCTCATGTGATACAGGTATCACACCATTCTAACAAATAAATAGCTATCAGTTTTTAAAAAATCTTCTTTAGTAGATAATAGGAACACTGATTTTTAGATTGCTCAAACACTTGACAATAAGGAACATCAGTTACCCTCGTTGGGCTATCTTGTTGTGAGAAGAATCAGGCATTTTTTTTCCACAGGCCTAGTATTTGTTTCACAAGTGATAATCAGCCATCTGATCATATTATCTCCTTTTCATTTAGCTAAATAATTATTATTATTGCTAAGCAACTAGAGAAAGGACATAAGAATCCAGCCATTCCAGAACACTTATTTCCTGTTCATAACATCATTTGATATTTTCTTCCATTATTGATTTTCATTTAACAAATGAACAATTATATTTAAAAAGCACTAAAGAAACTTATGAGTCATGCCACTTTCAGGGTCCCAGTTGGTCAGGAGTGGTTCTGAATTTTTTACTACCAGTTCTGTGGGCGTGGCTTATTTTGTGAGTGTGGCTTGATGGTCATGTGATGGTGGGCGTGGCTTCATGGTCATGTGACTGGGCGGGCATGGCTTCATGGTCATGTGACTGGGTGGGTGTGGCTAAGTGATCACAATCCTAGTTCCCCCTACAAGGATTCCTGCATCCGGACCTTTTGCAATCCCCCAAAGGATGAAAGGAAACCAGATTCCATACAGCTCTGAACCCTTAAGGCAAACTAAATACAAGTGGTTCTCACTTAATGGCTGGTTGCTTAGCAAGTGTTCAAATTTATGACTGACCTCCTCAGAGCTACTTGACCTGTTTTTGGAGTTTTGACAGTCATGCGCGTGCACACACACACAAACACACACATTTATGACCAGTTACAACATCCCACACAGTCATGTGACTGAGGTTTTCTATGTTTTTTGCCAGTTCCCAACAATTTCTTCCGGTTTCCGGTTAAAAATGCCCATAGGGGAAAATGGACTTGTTTAACAACCAGTGTTTGCTTAATGACCACAATGTTCACTTAACGACCATGGTGTTTGCCTAACCCAGGGATCTGCAGCTTTAAACACTCAAAGAGCCATTTTTCTATTTTCTTTTAAACAGGTATCTCTCTCTCTGTCTTTCTCTTTCTTTCTCCCTATCTCTCTCTCTTTCTTATCATTCTCTCTCTCATCTTTCTCTCTCTTGTCTCCTCTCACTCATCTATTTCATCTCTATCTTTTTCTTTCTTCCCCTCCCCCTCTCTCTTTCTCATCTCTCTCCCCCTCTCATCTCTTTCTCCCTCTTTCTCCCTCTCATGTTTCTCTCTTTCCTCTCTCTCATTCTTTCCCTCCATCATTTTCTCATTTCTTTCTCTTTCTCTCTTTTCCTACCCTTTCCTCTCTCTCATCTCTTTTGCGTGTGCACGCATACACACAAGCGGATACCCTCCTGCACCAGGATTATGGTGGTGGGGACAGCGGGGGACTCTTCTCGCTGCCGCCACTGCACAGTGAGGTGAGTAGCTGGCTGTGCTGCACAGGAGAGGCGGAGCTCTTCCCTCTCTGCATCTTGCAGCTATGGCGACTGCTCCTCCCCGTTCCCCTCCCCGTTCCCCTCCTTCTTGAGCCGACATGAAGGGGTGTCAACTGCCCATGAAGGAGGCGGAATCGTAAAAAGCAGCCAGTTGCACCAGTGCATAGAAAATGTTTGGGGCACTTCAGCCACTTGGCTCTGTGAAGGCTTGCGCCTTCTCGGGGGCAGAGAGCAGGTTGTGTGAGGAGGGAGAGGGAGAAGGGGGCAGTGGCAGCTGCTATCATTGAGGGGAGAGTGCCACACAGAAACAGGAGCACACAGAAATGCTATCCCCTTCTCCCTCTCAGCTGCTGGGCAATCTCGTGTGAAGGGAACGGCAGATTTAGCAAAGGAATAAAAACTGATTTTACTGCTTCTCTTTGGCTAATGCCTAGAGAAGGAGAAGTTGTTCCATATCCCCCCCTGGGGACCCCAAGGCCAACTGGCAGAGCCCAATCTATCCACAGTGCGGCCCTTGGTGGAGATGCAGCTGCTGCTATGGGGCTGAGAGTGCCGCCACTGCCGTTTGCCCTTGCCTCCTCCTCTTTCTTTGGGTTGGCCCAAAGTCATCCAAGTCAGTGCCTAAGGCAAGCTAAACCCCATTCCACGTCCTCCAAAGCTCTCTGCCCGCTCAGCCATTTATCAATAATACTCTCCTCCCAGCCGTTTACTCACCCACCCAACCATCCACCTCATGGCAGGGCAGGTGGGTGGACTGGAACTCCTGCACACTCCTGGGTGCAACTCCAGGCACCCAGAACCATTGGTATCTCTCGCTCGTCTCTCGCCGCCTCCTGCCTCCATGCACTGAGGAAGCCAAGCAGCAGCAGGAAGAGCACGGACTTCCTGATGCAAGAAGCAGCTGCCAGCGATGCCCTCAGCAGGGGGCTCGATCCCCCTTAGGAGCCTCAGTTTACTCATGAGCACCATTGGCCTTTCTCCCTGCCTCACAGCCAATGTTGCTCATGAGTAAACTGCAGCTAGGATTTCCTGTGTGCTTCCCTCGCAGGCCAGGTGGCTAGGGGAAATGGGAAAGGAGAGCTCAAGAGGGCAGCCAGTGGGGGGCGGCAACAGGTGAAAGGGGAGTTCCAGGTGGTGGCGGGAAGGGGGGTGGCCCTCGGGGCCTTGGGAAAGTGCAGGCTTTCCGGATGGGACTTATACGAAGCACTGTGCTGCGAAAGACTCTCTCTCCCAGTCAAAAGCAGCAGGGGGGAGAAGCAACAGCTGCTGACCTGGAGAGCACATGATGGAGCCCTCCACGTGTTCTCCGGTGTTTTCTCTACCCCGGTCTGCTGCTGGGAGAGAAAGAGAGAGTCTTTTGTAGCACAGCACATTGGGGACCCATCTGGAAAGCCAAGCACAAAGAAACAGCCAGGTTGAAGGCCGGTACTTTCAGTGCCCAAGAGGAACCGACACTTGGAGCAGTTTTGGAGCTTTTTAAGGAGGAGGACCATTCCTCGGCTCAAGCCATGCATTTTCAAGCCTGTGCTGCTTAGAGTGAAAAGCTATTGCAATAGCCCAGGCTTGAAAATGCATGGCTGGGGCTGAGGAGCAGTCCAACTCGTTAACAAGCTCCAAAACTGCTCCAAGCATTGGTTCCTCGTGGGCGCTGGCATGCCTTTCCCTCTGCCACCAGCTGTGGGAGGAAGGTAAGGTCACGAGCCCAGTGGGGACAGTAGGGGGCCCACAGCAAACTCCAGGGATAGGGCGGGGGGCTAGAGCGACCGCGACTTACCTGTAGGCAAGAGGTGGCAGCTCAGTTGGGGCGCAGGGCAGGCACCACGTGGGAACTGGGAAGGCAGATTAGGTGGTAAGGAGTAGAGATGTAAAATTTCTGATAATTTTGAAGCTCGGAAAAAAACCTGTTTTTTCTGTTTTTTTCGGGGGGGAAATGGAAATTTTCGGAAAAATTGAAAAAATGCTACATTAGCACTTTTTTGTCTTTTTAAGATTGAAAGTCATTCTGTTACTTTAGGAACATAAAATATGACTATGGACAATTTGACTTGGCATAAAATTATCACAACTAACATATTAAAAATATAGTGTAGCCAAACAATTATCACAAACAGAATTTACTTTTTTATAATATTTATTTGTAACAAAGGGAGCAACAATCTCCTGAACTGCTTACTAGTTTACTTTCAGGTCCTTTTTGTTGCTCTGTATTTTCTTCCAATGCTTTTGAGGCCTAGTGAAGAGGAAGAACAAACCAATCACACCCACTAACATGCAAAAGCAAAACTGAAACCTTTTTCTTGTTACAATAGCAGCACCTCCTGAAGGAAGAAATGCATACTGTTCTTGCATTGGAGGGTTCTGTTTGTTACCTAGGACTTGCTTGTCCTCACTTAGTGCACAGAAATTAGAATAATCTGATAGCATACATTTTTTTAGAAATGATTTGGAAAATATTTGAACACCCTGTCTTAAAATTTTTTATTCATCATGTTAAAATAAAATATTCCACAATGTCTTTTTTTTCTTTTTTCAATTTTTCCAATTTTTTGGAAAACAAACAAAAAAGCCTTCAGGAAAAAAATGGGAAAAACCGTTTTTTTCCCGAATTTTTCCGGTTTTTTTCCAGGCCTTCACATCTCTAGTAAGGAGTGAGTGAGTGGCCAGGGCGGGGTGGGGCAGGGCGGGGGAAGAAAAAAAATTCAAAAATAAATTCAAAAATAAAAATAAAAAGATAGTAGCGCCCATGGACCGGCACCAACCGATCCAGTTTGGTGACGTCATTGTGACATCACCAGTGGGTTGCTACCGGTTTGTGTAAACCGGTCCGAACTGGGAAGAACCCACCCCTGCAATTGTCTATGTGTTTGTGAATTTTTTAATGTGCATTTCAGAAACTCCTATCATAATCACAGGTGCTTGTTAATGATTTCAAAATTACAAAAGAAGAAGAAACAATGAGTCATAACTACTTTGTGATATATGTAAAAGATATGGATGGAAAGCGGAAATTTAGGAATGATATGCCACAGAGCACATGTACAGTAGATCTGCTGAAAAGAAACAGATGATTAAATTAAAAACTGAAACATTCATTTTTTGTATCTTTATTACCATTTTCATTTTTAGTCTCTTTGACTTTCATCAATTAGTTCCTACGGAGTTATAGCTCTCATTGAGATCAGAAATAAAGCCTCATTTGCTTCTTCTTTCTTTACAATGAAAGTAAGTTGACCTCTAGTAAAATAACATTGTCAAATAATTAAGGATTCATTCCTAAATACTTCTGCAAGATAGAAGCTTTTTTCCTCTCTCCAATTATTAATCTTGTTTTAGTTCAATAGCTCACAATAGCAAATATCTTCTTTAATTAGTAAATTAAAAGAGGTTTTCAAAATGCCTTATCTTTTTAGCTTTATTATCCCATCTGTGCATGTGTTGAAAAGAGCTAAGATATGTATAATGCTAATTAATTTTGTACCACACTAGAGCTGTTAAGCTAGGTATTCAAATCCTCCACCCAATTCAAATGCATGCTGAAGCTTAAAGTTATTATTGCTAATTAGTATTTTAATTTACTTTAATTTAATTAAGCTATATTTAATTCAGTTACATGAAGACACTCAAGCAGACTGTGAAAATACATATGATAATAATAGCCATGAATTTAGGAAAAAATATTGTGTTACAAATGCTGTTTTATTACATATAGTATAGATTCCCAGATGGATAATAAGTCCTGAGATTTACAACTGCCTTCTCTAGCAGCTACCTGCTCTCCAGCATGAATAAAAACAAGTAATCAAAGTAATAACGAAGGTTACATTTACATATAAAATATTATTTCTGGGTAAACCTAGGTGATACATAGAGCTTAGTCTTTTTTGTATTTATGGAGAAAACGGCAAACTGTTTATAATAACATATTTTGAAAAAATCAAAATAAAGGATTGCTTGAATAACAATTGTGTATTTGGAAGCATCCCTATTAAACTTCTTTGGTGCAATTTCTTTTCAACAATACATCTGCATCTTCCATTTCTGTGACGCAAAGGATATTCCAGATTATGAAGAAGTGTAGATTGTCTTTCCATTTTTCTTAAGAGAAAAGTTTCTGGTGTCAGTTGTTTCAACAAAATACATGGTTTGCTCATTCGTAACTACACAGGAGTCAATGTGTTGTTTCATGTCAGTTGGATTTTCAACATCACTGCACTGGAAGCAAGACTGAACATACGTAAACTGTGATTAAATTTAGGTAGCTCAATTTAATGATGAGTCAAGAAACGCATCACAAAGTTTCCAATCAGGATATAAAACAGATTTAAAATCACTATTATTTTTAAATTTACCTTTTTTGCTTTCTGTGGTTGCTGGTTTTGTTGTTGTTAGTTGCAAAGTCATGTCCGACCCATCGCAACCCCATGGACAATGTTCCTCAAGGCCTTTCTGTCCTCTACCATCCCCTGGAGTCCATTTAAGCTCACATGGACTGCTTCAGTGACTCCATCCAACCGTCCCCTTCTTCTTTTGCCCTCAATCGTTCCCAGCATTAGGCTCTTCTCCAGTGAGTCCTCCCTTCTCATTAGGTGGCCAAAGTATTTGAGTTGCTGGTTGCTGGTATTTAGCCAAAATCCTATTAAAACATCAGATTAGAAACAGCAGTCTACAGAATAATGCATATGGCAGACATAAGAGAAATAAGTCAACTTTCCTTATTTTTAAAATTATGCAGAAAAAACTCCATCTCAAGTGATGATCAGAAGCTCATTTTGAGAGACACTGTATCTCCGTGGAATGGGCAACAGCACAATCTTTAGATTTAGGTGCAACTAAATCATATCTATTATTTTATTTACCTGGATAGCTGGAATGTAACATGTTAAGATAAATACTTAGATTTTTTTTACAGATAATAGAAAATTATTTTTTATTGAAGGGTAAATATGTAATGAGAGCCAGTTTGGTGTGGTGGTTAAGGCTCAAGGCTAGAAAATGACAATAAGCCCTCCCCCTGAAAATAAGCCCTCCCCCTGAAAATATTTAAATGCATGTGCATCCTGTCCCGGCAATTTCCTCTGGTTAGGGTTAGGGAGACAGAGCTGGAAATCAGGTAAGACAGCAAGAGGAACCCCGTCTTGCTCCACGCACCCCAAAATAATAAGACCTCCCCAAAAATAAGGCCAAGCACTTATTTCGGGGTTCAAAAAATATAAGACAGGGTCTTATTTTTGGGAAAACATGGTAGTTGCCAGCAGTTGAGACTGCCTCGAAGGCACTCCTCCACTCTGCAAAAATGTAACATCTATATATTGTCAGAGTATATTCATGAACTGGAATAGGGCTTAGTAACAAGGTCAGCCAATATATAGGCATAGCAACAGGTCAGCCAATGGGGAATGTTTGGAAACTGAAACAATATTTGTTTGTATGGGGTCATAAGAGACAGTTCGGAGCCTGGGCGTGGCTTATGTTCTCTGATCTGTATATATATGAGTGAGCCGATGTACATTATATCTTGTCACTGTATTATATTAACCTCTGTATTATATCTTGCTTCTGTGAATATTACTTCTGTGAATATTACTTCTGTAATTCTGGATTCTGCTGTATGGTATTGTATATAAAGAAGTTTCTTATATATAATTGAATCATGCTGAAGTTCATTTAATTGTGTGCTGGTCAGATGTGCTGCAAACTCTGACATATATTTTGTTGGTTCTGCCAGTGGGACAAGCAAACTCTGACAGGTTATAGGCCCAGAGCACACAGAAAGACTTAACAGTAATTAAGCTGAAGGACTGCCTGTGTTATAGTAAAAGAGAACAAGGCAGAAAAGGCTTGCAGGATGGCTGCTGTTGAATTTAAGGAGAGCTCTTTGCCTCATTTGGGACAGAAGAACTATATAATTTGGACCAAAGATGGAATGTTTCCTGAAGGCTAAGGAGCTCTGGGATATTGTTGTTAATCCATCCCAGGCATCATTAGCAGCTGCAGATCAGAGGCAGTATGATAAAGCAATTGCTTATATCATCTTGAGCTTAGAAGATGAACAATATATCAATGTAGCTGATTTAAAGATTGCAAAGGAGCTCTGGCTGAAGTTAAGAAGTGTGTGTGTGAGTGTGTCAGCATGCAATATTGTGCAATTATCAAGAAAATTATATAGAGCCCATTTGCAACCAGGAGAATCTGTGGAGCAGCATTTTGTACTTTATTTATTGAGTTAGAACAGTGTGGGATGAAGTTTCCTGAATCTCAAAAAGTGCTGTTGCTGTTAAACTGTCTTGATGAAATGTGGGACAGTTTCTGCAGTATTTCAGTGCAAACCAGAGCAGGAATTGCGTTTGGAGGCCTTAAAGGCTTGTTTGATTTCTGAAGAGAACCAACACCATTTAGAAAAAGCCATGAAGAGAAATTCCTGAGGTGGGGGCCCAAGGAGCAGAGAGAAATGTAACAGACTGGCTGTCTGCAGAGAGCAGAGCAACAGACAAGATGTCTGCAAAGACAAATGTAGCAGCAGAAGAGTCCAGCAACAGAGGCAGTGCTTCATTTGTGGTGAAAAGATATATTTGCAGAAAGACTATTTGCAAAGGATAAACAGTTTGCAAAGAAGAAACAGTTTGCAAAGAAGAAATCATTTGCAAGGAAGAAAACCAGCAAATGGACAAGCTGGTAGAAACCAGCAGATGGACATATTGCTGTGGCAAAAGTTTCTATTACAATAGCAGAGACAAATGGTTAATACACAGTGGGGCAAGTCAAACAAATTTTAACAATTCTAAATTGTTTTACAGGATGGATCCAACTGGAGATGCAGTAGCCATGGCAAATGGTCAGAAGGCTAAAGTCATTGGAATAGGCAGTGTGCAAATTCAATATCTAGAAAAGTCCAAATTTCTTATATAAAATTGAATCCTGCTGAAGTTCATTTAATTGTGTGCTGGTCAGATGTGCTTCATACTCTGACATATATTTTGTTGGTTCTGCCAGTGGGGTAAACAACCAAAAAGTGCTTAGAAAGATATTTATATTATCAAAGCCCTGAAGAGTAGACTCAGTCCATTTATTTACTATTTATTTTGGCAGTATTATTTTTTTAAATACTTACCGTATTTTTCAGAGTATAAGACGCACCGGAGTATAAGACGCACGTTAGTTTTTGGGGAGGAAAATAGGGGAAAAAATCTGCCTACCAGGTATTCATCTGGCTAGCGTCCTTAGTCTGATCAGCTTCAGCACATTATTTTATCCCCTGGTTAGGGCTTAAAAAAACCTTCTTCTGAGAGAGTAACAATGAAAGAGCATGCAAGCCAGTAAGAGCTGGGAAGATCGTTAGCACCTGGTTAGGGCTAGAAAAAAACTTATTCGGAGCAAGTAGAGCAATGAAAAAAACCCTGCAAAGACTTAGGGCTGGAAAAACATTCTTCTGAGAGAGTAACAATGAAAGAGCCTGCAAGCCGGAAAGAGCTGGGAAGATCATTAGCAACTAGTTAGGGCTGGAAAAAAAGCTTAAAAAAAAAGCTACATTCAGAGTATAAGACGCACCCAAACTTTCAGCCACTTTTAGGGAAGAAAAAGGTGCATCTTATACTCCAAAAAATACGGTAAATGCTTTTTTTGAAATCAAGATGAATTATGTATTTCTGCAGTCTTATGTTTATGTTTACCAGGTACATTCTATTATAAGCTTCTTCTTTTTTTGTGGTATGTCAAATATTTTCTTAGGAGTTTGAATACCTTCCTATATTTTCATCCCTCTGAAATATTGAGTGTCCAATATATACAACAGAGTTGAGGGTAGACTGTTAGATAACCAACAGGATTAAAGGTAATTTTGTGAATTATTTATTTTGACAGAAACTCTATATTCTACTCATCAGAAAAAGTAGAAGAACCAGTATCTGAGGTAACAATTTATGATTTACTTGTGTCTGACAAGCACTATTGTTTTAGTAAGGCAGTAAAAAGGAAAAAAATTAATATGTATAGCAAAGAACGGCATTTTAGTTGATATTTATTTCTTCAGCTTTATAATACAATATGTGCACTGAAAAAACATCAAGTATTTATCTCAAAGGAGTTCTCAAAGCCCAACTTCTTTTTGAATTCTTTACTTAATTCTTAATTCTCAGCACATACTTTATGCACCTGTTTTCCAAGAAATTACCCAAATGTGAAGAATCTGTCTTCATATTTCTTACTTAACAAAAGAACCTATGCATTTTATTCATCAGCAGCAAAGAAAACCCTTTGCACACATGAGCTGCATACTGCGATTTAAATGGCTTACCTGCTGCACTGTGTTTCAGAACAATATTCCCCAGGTATTAAGCTGCTCATTTTGCTTCATCCAACCGAAGAAACTTTTCCACCCAAGGGTCCCCAAAGCAGCCTCTTGATAAGTCCACAGGAGCAACAATTAACAGCTTCACTGTGTGTTCAATACCATATCCGCGCACTAGAAGGATTCCAGTTTTTTTATTGCTGAAGTTCATTTTATTTTTCCTTCCATTAAATCTATCTATCTATATCTATCTATCTATCTATCTATCTATCTATCTATCTATCTATCTATCTATCTATCTATCTATCTATCTATCTATCTATCTATCTATCTATCTATCTATCTTCCTTCCTTCCTTCCTTTCTTCCTTTCTTTCTTTTTCTTTCTCTCTCTCTTTCTTTCTTTCTTTCTTTCCTTCCTTCCTTCCCCCCTCTCTCTTTCCTCTCCTCTCCTCTCCTCTCCTCTCCTCTCCTCTCCTCTCCTCTCCTCTCCTCACCTTCCCTCCCTGCCCCACCCCACCTCATCCCACTCCAACCTATTCCTGGGTAATACTTGTCTTTTACCTCAGTTGTTTTGCTTTCTTTTATCCTCATTGCTTTCATGGTCATAGATCAAAAGAACTCCTATATTAGGAAGTCCAATTCCGCCAAGACTGAATTGCTGTGATAATTTTAAACTAGAAACTCATTGACAAACTTATTTTGATATTAATTAGTGCTATGTAGGTGATGTATTGAAATTGTGGAGATTGCCCAACCCATGCTACCTTCTTCTGGGGGTAGGCCATCCTGATTCATTCCCAGTTTCAATCCATTATTTATGAAAATTGGTTTATATACATTCTTGCTGAGGTGGTTTTCCTGATATCATTAAATGAACCACTCATGTCAAAAATGGCATTCTTTCGTCTTTAAAGCATTGTAAGCCAGCTACTGCAATTCAGTGGAATCCTAGTGCAGATACTTCTTTACAATTTCTCTAAACTCTCTGGATAGCCAGGCTTAATCTGAGGCTTCAGATCTGCCTTCACCTCAGAAACAGGACTCCTGATGTTTTAAGAAACATAAAACAGTCTTGCCATTTTGTGTGAAGAGGAAAGGAGACCATTACTGTCCCAAATAATCATCTTGATGCTATCCAGAGGTGGGTTCCTACCAGTTCTAACTGGTTCTTTAGAACCGTTAGTAAAAATGGTGGTGACATCACGGAGCTGGTTCTGTCGGTGCCGGTCTGTGGGCACTGCCAAAAAATGCACGTCTGTTGTGATGCGAACTGGTGGGGAAGGTAAGTAGAACCACCCCTGATGCTATCCCACTATTTTCCTGACACAGACCCTGTTGTCTCCCAAGATAGTGTGTGCCTTTACTCCAAATTTGGTATGTCCTGTTATAGGCACATCATACTAAGTTTAGATTTATTTATCTTTTGACCCAGTTCAAACCATTTCCACAACCTCCCAGAATTCCCAATATGAAATAATGCTCACTGACAATCTGACTACAGATTAACTCCCTCCCTGATGACCCTCCTTTTCTCTGATAGGTTTCCATGCTTGCAACAACAGAGTCAATAAAATTATTTATAAGTGTTTAAAATAAAAATACAAATCATTCTGTGTCATCATCATCATCATCATCATCATCATCATCATCATCATCATCATCATCATCATCATCATTTTCTTCTTCATCATCATCGTCATTGTCGTCGTCACATCATCATCACCTTTTACAGAAGTATCCTTTTGTGAACTAAAATTAGGAAGATTTGTAAAGCAATCATTAAATGGCCTTTTATGTACATAAGTGAATGCTAATTTGATTGACTGAAATATAAGTTGATGAGATGTGTACGTGTGTGTGTGTGTGTGTGTGTGTGTGTGTGTGTGTGTGTGTGTGTGTGTGTGTGTGTGTGTGTGTGTGTGTATTCCTGCATTTTAAAGATATTTAATCTGTTTTAGACAGGAATAATCCACAGGATATATGAGACCTATTGATTAATTTAATTAAACCCATGGAAATAACACATGAAGAGAGTGCTTCTTTGTCCATCACCCAGCTGTTCTTTATCAGTTAGCTGAACAGCATGAGGTTAACCTATATGATTCTAAATGTAAATTTCCCTTTGAGGTGCTTTTAAATTTAGGGAAAAAAGTTAAGAGCACCCCAATAGGTGATTGTCACCAGACTGTGAAGAAATGCCTAAAGAATGTTTACAGTTCTGCCAGGTGATGAACATTTAGAAAAGCCAATTGGAGATTAAACATATAATTTCAAGAAACTTCAGAATATTGTTAAAATATTTCTCAACACTTGTTGAAGAGTTTATAATATATATTGTCCTGGAAATATGCACATAAATGGCAGATCAAATGCACATTGTCAATAAGGCATAATAATTGTGCACAATTGTCAGGTGAATTGGTTTACACATTAATTCATATTTTCTTTGGCACATAACTCACACATGTGCCATTCACTCAGAATGATTAATCCATCATTCAGTAGGTAATTTTCTAACCTATGATAAGCCATATCATATGGTGGATATGATTAATGTTTATGGTATAGGATTAACTTCCAGTTTCTGTATTAAGGTTTGTTCAGTAACTCTGTGTAGTTTCTCTGATCATATAGATGGATTTTGTCTTATGTGCTACCCAATAAAGTTTTGGAAGGAATGGATATATAAAGAAAATTCTAATTTTAAACTCCCCAAAGCACACATCCTGTGAGGTAGTTTATGAAGGGCAGACTTTCTCAAATGCTGACAGATGTTCAACAAAAATTAAATTTTGTATCTGTTTTAAGCAAATTAAAATGGGATCTAAACAATGATTACATTTAATATTATCTCAGTATAGTGTTTACAAATCCACTGCACCATGCATGCTCAGTCTTGCATACTGTTAATACCACCCCATTGTACTTTTAACAAACTTGTTATCCTTTTTATATGGTATGACAAACACAATTTTCTTTTTTTTTTTTTTTTTTTTTCCAAAAAGTTTTATTAGTACAAAATTACATAGATAATAGCTAAACATTAAATAGAAAGTACAAACATTTTTTTTAATTTTTCTCCCCCCTAACCCACCCCTTTCCCTCCCCCCCTCCCCCCCGGACTTCCCAGAGAGAGTACAGGGCATAATATCAATAAAATAAATTTAAATTAAATTAAAAAATTTTGACTTCCACCTTATTTTTTTAAAACTTCAACTCCAAATTGTACACTAATAAAAATTCCTTCCTCCTCCTTTCAATCATCTACCCTTCACAACATTTCTTCACTGTTAACTAAGAATTAAATGATTATTACATAAATGATGACTAAGTATTAAATACAAAAACCTTAAACTTCATCATAAAATCAATCAGTATATAAATAACATACTATTACTATATATCAGATTATAAGCACTAATTACAAACTTTAAATAACCTTCCTCCCCAAAAAAAAATGTTAAATCTAATTGTAATATTTTATAACTGGATAGATAACAATTCCAAATCTTTCTCACAATTAAATAAAACTTAAATTGATATTACACAAAAAATAACTAAATAATAATACAAAAACCTTAAACTTCATCATAAATTCTACCACTCTATTAGTAACATAATGTTACTATGTATTAAATTATTAGGTTCAAAAAAGTTCTAAATCTTTAAAAAGAATTAATAATACTTTGAATAAGCCCCCCCAAAAAAACAAAAGAAAAAAAAAGAATGCAAGAAGTAAAGAAAAGAAAAAAAAATTAAGGAAAGAAGGGAAAAAGAAAAGTACAGTCATAATGGCAACCATCTGTCCAATAAACTTCAACACTGCATCTTGTTGTATCTTGATGATGGTTGCATCTTTTTGTAACTTGATAATTTTGTAGTTGTCAGCTCGCCTCCCATCTGACCCCGATCTTCCATCTCCTTTTCCACACTGTAGACATCTGTCTGGCTCTGCCAATCATTTAAATTTTGTAAATCTGTTTCGATTTGAAGAGGAAGGGATGGCTTTCCCTCCTCCTCCTCTTTTGTTTTCATACATCTTTCCTCTGGAATCTTGGATATATCAGCCTTTAAGACGTTGACATAAAATTCAGTAGCTTTCTTTGTTGTATTAAGCCGATATCTTTTTCCCAGAAATTTCACTGCAACTCCTGTTGGTGCTTCCCATTTGTAATGTAAATTTAACCTTTTAAATTCATCAATCAGAAAGGTATAATCTTTTCTGGCTTTGAGCATTTTAGAGGGAATTTCTTTCCATATCATCAGTTCCTGGCCATTCACCTGCAGGTTATTCTTAAACGTCGCCTGTATAATCCTATTCCGTAAGGCTCTTGTAGTAAAGTATATTACAATATCCCTTGGTAGGTGTTTTTGTTTTGCATACCAGGAGTTGATTCTATATATTTTATCAGTTTGCCTGGCTAGTTCTTCTTTAGACAGTCCAGACACCTGCTCCAAAGCTTCCACCATCCTTCCTTTCAAATCTTCATATAATCCTTCTTTCAACCCCCTGACCCTTATGGCAAATTCCATGGATCTGAATTGCGTCATTAACACCTCTGTTTCAAAATTTGCAATGTCATTTTGTATTTTATCTATGTATTCTACTGAAGTTGTCAAAACTTGTTTGTTTTCTTCAATGCGGTTTGCCAAAACTTCAATATTTGTTGCTAGACCTTTACATACCTCCAACACATCATTTCTAATTTGTTGGTCAATATTCTTTAAAGCAGCCTGCATTTTATTATCTATTTCACTAATTTTTTGGTTAAATTCAACAATAAGTTCATCTTTCATAATCTTTAAGGTACTTATTAAATTTTCAGGTGTTAAAGACTTTGGGGGTGTTAACTCAGTGGTAAGTTGCATTTTGGAAATATAACCAGATGAATAATCCATTCTTTTATTCAAAACCATCTTTCCAGATTTTGAAGCCATTTTAGTATTTCCAGTGGTGAACAAAGAAAAAGCCAAGCCTCTAGTTAAAGTTCTTTTAAATTTCTTTTAAAATTCTTTCAAATTCCAAAGCCAGATAGAATTTTATTTTTAAAAAATTGTCAGTTATTATTTAATCCAAAATCGGGAGACAGAGAGAGTAAAGCCAACTTTCAAAATCAAAAATTTCCATAAGAAAAAAAGCTGCTAGGGAAACGAAAGTTACTTTCACTTCTCCTCCCACTTTCTCCGATCGCCATGTTGTAGCGTAATAACTGTTACTTAGTTTCTTCCGAAGTGAAAATCAGCAGTAGAGTTGAAAGAAAAAAAAAATCTGTACTTGCCCTTTAAAATCCTGTCTCTCTCTGTCTGCTTGTTTAAACAATTAAGTAGTTGTAATCCCATTCACGAAGCAGCGGGTGGTCACAGCATCTTGCTCCGCAAAAGCGGAGGTTTCCAAGTCCCCGGAGCAAGAGACAGGCTGGCTGGGGAGCCCTCACCTTTCGCGCCCCTGGCTGACACTTGGGGCACTAGGGGGGGCTCTACCCCACCTGTCCGGCTCTCATCTCTCCCCTTTGCCCGGGGCAGAGACTTTCAAGCCGCCAGACAGCTGTTCTGGCGGCTTTAACGGGGAAAAGGAAAGGCGCTCAACGAGGAGCGTCCGCGATGCAGCGATCCGGAACCGGAAGTGACAAACACAATTTTCAAAGGTTGAAAAGATTGTTCACCAAGATGAAATCTAAAGAAAATTTAAACAAGATAATTAAGCAGAGTTAAAAAAATATTTTGATTGAAATTATTTTTTCTGAATCAAAGATAACACAAAAATTGCTATTTTGGGTTAGGAGAAATTCACATTAAAATTATAAAATTTAGAAAAAAGACTTGAGGTATCTGCTTGCACATTTCATACATTTCAGAGAAGAGCAACAAAGATGATTAGGGGACTGGAGGCTAAAACATATGAAGAACAGCTGCAGGAACTGGGTATGTCTGGTCTGATGAAAAGAAGGACTAGGGGTGACATGATAGGTTCCAATATCTCAGGGGCTGCCACAAAGAAGAGGGAGTCAGACTGTTCTCCAAAGCACCTGAGGGTAGGACAAGAAGCAATGGGTAGAAACTAATCAAGGAGAGAAGCAACTTAGAACTAACGAGAAATTTCCTGACAGTTAGAACAATTAATCAGTGGAACAACTTGCCTCCAGAAGTTGTGAATGCTCCAACACTGGAAGTTTTTTATTTTTATTTTTTATTTTTTTTATTTTTAAAAGACATAACAACACCAACAAATACACATATAAAACAAATATAAAACAAAATAGTCGGGGATCAGATTCCCCTTTTACAACAAGTCCGCATCGGTGTGTATCAACATTTTAAATTTTCCTTCTTAAATATTTACATATTACATTTTACTTCCCTTGTTCTTAACGTATTTGTACATCTTATTCCTTATTTCTTATACTTTCTATAATATATTACATTATATATTTATTGTAATAACTAAAGTTGTCAGAGATCTGGTTTCCTCACTTTTAGCTCACCCCTAATATAGGTCCTTTTACTTCTTCTTTTTATCATCTAACCATTTGTGTAGTTTATTCCATATTAAATAATATTCCGTCTCTTCCTTTCCTCTTATTTCCTTTGTCAATTTGTCCATCTCTGCACATTCCAAAATTTTTCTTATTATTTCTTCATCTTTTGGTGTACCCTCATTTTTCCAATATTGTGCATAGATTATCCTCGCCGCCATTATAATATGTATAATTAAGTATCGTATTTCCTTCTTGTAGTTTTTTTCCATTATGCCCAATGAGAATAGTTCCAGTTTCCAATCTATATCCTCTCCTGTTATTTCTTCTAACCATAATTTAATTTTATTCCAGTATTTTTTTGCTATCGTGCAGGTCCACCATAAGTGATAATATGTCCCAAATCCTTTCTTACACTTCCAACATGATGAGGCTGTATTTGGGAACATCTTGGCTAGTCTTGCAGGGGGTAAGTGCCACCTTTAAATCACCTTGTACTGGTTTTCCTTGTACGCTACAGACATTGTCAGTTTCAAAAAAAATTCCCATTTTTTTCCCAATTTTCCAAATCAATATTGTGTCCAAAATTTTTTGCCCACTGTATCATTTCCTTGACAACCTCATCTTCCATTTTATATCTTAATAGAAATTTGTAAATTTTACTAATCAAATTTTCATCCGTGCCAAATAGGATCTTGTCTAATTTGTGTGGTTCCTTTTGGAATTCATATATTTTTGTATCGCTCTTATACTTGGCCTGCACTTGTGTGTATGTTCACCAATCCAAATTTATCCCCTGCTCTCTTAATTCTTCTTTGTTTTTCAAATTTCCTTGCTCATTTATTAAATCCTTGTACCTTAGTACTTTACCAAAGTTGGTCAGATTTGGATGTTTTATTGCTTCTATTATAGATAACCAATTTGGAATTTTTGTATAGTGGTATTTTTTAATATTTTGCCAAACTTGCAGTAAAGCACTCCTAATCATATGTCTTTTAAAATATGCATGGGATTTATATTTCTCATCCCAAATAAAATCATGCCATCCTGCATGGAGGTCATGCCCCTCTAATGTCAAAATTCTCTTATTTTTTAATTCCATCCAATTGTTAATCCACACTAATGCTGATGCCTGATAATATAATTGCCAATCTGGGAGCGTGAAGCCTCCTTTTTCTTTAGTATCGTGCAATAATTTTCATTTAATCCTGGGCTTTTTCCCTTGTCAAATGTATTTTGAAATTGCTTTATTTAGATCCTCAAAGAAGGATTTCCCTGGTTTTATTGGGGTCACTTGAAATAAAAATAATAGCCTTGGTAACATTCATTTTGATCAAGGCTAAACTCCCAATCAGTGACAGTTGGAGATTTTTCCAATTTTTGAAATCTTTTTTTATTTGCAGTATTATTTTATTATGGTTATCTTCCTTTATTGACAAGCATTTTGCCGTTAGCCAAATTCCTAAGTACTTTACTTTTTTGACCACTTGCATATCTGTCTTTTCCTTTAATTCTTTATCCTGTTTTTGGTGAGATTTTTGTTGTTTTTTATTTTTATTTTATTTTGTTTTATTTTATTTTTATTTTTATTAGTTTTGGTTGGGGATAAAAAACAGTTTCTAAAACACTTCACTTCACTTTCTCTTCAGAGAGAGAAACAATGAGAAAAGCAGGCAAAGGGAAGATCGCTTCGCTAGCAAAGCACGGAAGATCGCTTCATTTGTTAGCACCTCATTAGGGCTGAAAAAAGGCAGATTGCTTGATAGCAAAACATGGAAGATCATTTCACTGGTTAGCACCTCATTAGGACTGAAAAAAGGCTTCTAAAGCCCAGAAGCCCAGATGATTGTCGGAGGGAACAGCAGTGAAAAAAGCAGGCAAAGAGAAGATTGCTTAGCTAGCAAAGCACGGAAGATTGCTTCACTCGTTAGCACCTTGTTAGGGCTGGAAAAAAGCTACATTCGGAGTATAAGATGCACCCAAATTTTCAGCCTCTTTTAGGGGGGTAAAAGGGTGCGTCTTATACTCCAAAAATACGGTATGTCCTGTTTACAAAGCAGTGCTTTCAGCAGTCCCCAAAAGATTCTATGTTTGCACTCTGATTCAGGTGATTCTGTGTATACATATTGTATAACAGATACAGATAAACCCCTAAGTGGTCTCAATGACTCTCAGAATGCTAACCAACAGATGAAATCTTTCCAGGCACAAATCACATGGAGAACTTAAAGTGGTTAATCTTTTCCAAAGATATGACAGCCTATTACATGGAAAAAATAAACTCTGGATAGCTTCCAAGCTAAGCCAAGGTTGGCTAGTTCTTGGCTTCAGCTGGAATCTTCTAAACCATGAAAGTGTAATTTTGCAATCTAATTTACAAAACTTTTTAAGTAAGTAAGTTAATTAAATGTTTAGGAAAGTTATTTAGAGCTTAACAATTCCCATACTTATGAAGCTTTTTTATTTATTTGTCTGTTATCCAGTAAATGCTTTGTATAACAAGAATAACTATTAAATAGGTCTATCATGCATTTTGATGGAACATCAAATCATTTGTGTTACAGTAATATCAGTAACTTCTTTTCATGTCATTAAAAATAACTCTGCTTATTATACATAATGTATGTATGTATAACTCTTTGTTTGCAACAGGTTATTTTAGTGAGTTTTTTCTTTTACTCTAGGATGATAAGTAAGCTCCGAAATAATTTCTCTTGTGGCCTTTTTTATGTGTGTCACAAATTTTGATTTCATACAGCTTTGCTAATTATTCACTGCCTAATTGTTTAAAGGTTTGCTTACCCAATCCCTTCATGGCTCATTAGACGTACACAACAGGCTCGTATCAGCAACATTCATTTGCTGCTTCCATTTTATATTTATTAAATTGTAAAACATTGTTTCTTTAAAAAAAGAATCCAGCACTTCATCACCATATATAAAATAATTAAACACTTCAAAAATTTAAAGTACACTAATTAGTGCTTTGCATTGCTTTAGCGAGGAACACAAGATAGAGGCAGCAGGAAAATAAAAAGAAAAGGATGCCAGTCAAAATGAACTGCAGTGAATAGAACAGACCACTTCATCACTATATATAAAATAATTAAACCCTTCAAAAATTAAAAGTACACTAATTAATGCTACACAGTGCTTTAGTGAGGAACACAAGACAGAGGCAGCATAAAATAAAAAGGCAGTCAAGGTGAACCACAGTGAATACAAGAGTGCCTTACCCAACCTGGTTCCCTTCAGATATGCTGCGTATATTCCCAGAAATTCCTGTCAGTAGATATATTGGCGGGAAACAAGACAGTTTAAATCACAAAATGGTGTGGAAACCAAATTTGGGGAATCCTTTAAGACAGTATTCCAATATCAACTTTGAAAAAGAGTCTTGATATGGTATTTCTGGAAGGTACCTGGGAAAAGAGAAGGAGATTGTTTATAGTAAAAGGTTGTTGTAAGCTGAAACTCCACAATTGGAGCTCATGCAGTGAATGATAAATAAAAAAAAAGGATGGAGGATATTGGAAGGCTGGGGAGAGAACAGTGTTATATGGCTTATTTTCAAAAATGAATCAGATTAGCATGCTCCATTATAACACAGTTATCCTGTGAGTCACACAGCTCTTGAAAGATGTTATGGATTGTTACTTACAAACATTTTAGTCAGATCTTCATGTATATTAATTTACACAATGTTTATTTCATCCTACTTCACAGACCACTAGGCAGCTCAAATAAGCATTCTGAATATACGGAAAAAAGCTTAAAAACAGCAGATGCCATTTAAAATATATAAACACATTAAGTACCAATATAAGAGAATATGTGTAGCTCAGGGTTATCTGTGGAGTCCTTGCTCAGAGAGTACTAAGCTCAAAGAATGCCAAGGACTATGCAAGCACATTAAGACCACTTAAAACATTAAAATAGTCCAAACCAATAAGTAGCCCACAAAGTCCGAAAAAAGCCTCATTCAAATAAAAAATTATTGCAATTTCTTCAGTCTAGCAGTGTGACCATTACCTGGATCTCACAAAATAAAATCTTCCAAAGATACAGGGCAGAAAAGACCTGCTTCCAAATCTCTAATCCCATAACCTCCTAAGAAAGGGGATCAAAGATGACTGGATAGCTTATCACTAAAACCTGATACAGATTGTCATTGCATAGGACCCACTTATTTCAATTGCCACATCTTAAGGGTCTGCCCAACTGATTTGAGCTAGCAGGGTTGATGTGGTCTCTGTTTTTCAATTAAGCAATGTCCTGTTTCAGGACTCAGGAAGTGGACCTTTTTTATCATAGCACCTGCTTTCTAAAATAAGGGTCCCCTTAAAATCTGGATGGCCTCCACTCTGGTGATGTTTGTAAGTGCCATAAAATCCTGGCTATTCATCTAGGTTTTGGACTAGGGTGGCTGGAATCTCATTTACTGGATGGTAGATGTTAGTGGAATGTTTTGAGGATTCTACTTGTTCTTCTTTCTTTCTATTTTGTTTTACTTTGGGTTCATATTTATTATTATTATTTTTTAATATTGTTTGTTATATTGCAATCCACTGAGAATCATTTTATCATCATCACTTGTTCATCAATTTGAACAAATAAAAGAAATAAAATGTTTTAATTACAATATTTTGTTCACTTCAATCTGTTTCTTGAGGACCATGCTACAATACTATGAATGAAAACTTCAGTATTCATACCTACTCATCTATGAGGGCCTATACTAACTTATTCTCTTTTATCAAAATATTTCTATACAACATGTTAGATTAATTTTTCTTGTTTCATTTTAATTTTTTTCAACAATGGCCCATCAAACCTCAAAGTCAAATTCTCCAAGTAGTTATGTGGAGAACAGATTTTGTTTGTTTGTTTGTTTTAATTTCCTAGTCATCTACTATAGCAGTCTGGAAATACAGAGGTTGAAGTAACTATACCGTGAATTTAACAATACAGTCTGTTGTCCCAAAGGTGCTTTTTCAGGAGGCAACTGGACTTTCTTGTTTTTTCTTTGAAGACTTTTTGCTTCTCATCCAAGAATGAGAATGTTCCATGGTTTGGGACAACTATGACCTGGATGACTGAGAATCTCTACATACTAATACAGTGTGTTTTACATTGATAGAGAACATATCCAAAACACCTTCTACCTCCTATTTTTCCCACCACAACAATCCTATGAGGTGGTTGGGCACAGAGCAAGTGACTGGCCCAAAGTAACCCAGTTGGCTTTCATGGTTAAGGCGGAAGCTGAACTCATGGTCTCCCACTTTCTAGCTTAGTGCCTTAACCACTAGGCAAAATTAAACTCAAAAGTTTACACCTTGTCCCACAAAGGATAATTTCTTCTTATAGTGTGTGTGTGTGTGTGTGTGTGTGTGTGTGTGTGTGTGTGTGTGTGTGTGTGTGTGTGAGAGAGAGAGAGAGAGAGAGAGAGAGAGAGAGACAGAGAGAGACAGAGAGAGAGAGAGAGAGAGAGAGAGAGACAGAGACAGAGACAGAGACAGAGACAGAGACAGAGAGGGGGGAGGGAAGGAGGGAAGGAGGGAGAGAGGGAGGATGTGTATGTGTAGAGACCTTTTTTTGTTGTTTTTGCTTTATTCCATGTATTTTTATTATAATAAAAATAAACCCAGGTTTATTTCATAACTTTGATTTAAGCTACTTAAGTATCAATGTGAACTAAAGAAATAGTAACCATAAGACCATAATGAATAATTATAATCTAAGATAATTTCTTTCTTGTTGTGGTATAAAAAGTGTAAGCTTTCATACACTATATTTATAGTGATGGAAAAATGCCTTGCATGACATTTCAATGCCAAGCAGAGACATTTTTCTGCATTATTTTTACCACCTGTTCTTACTCAATTTAATGAAAGAGAATTTGCACTTATTTGGTCATAAAGCAGGGAAGCAATTGTATAATAATTTCCTCAATGATCTGCAGATTTCCTGCATTCCTAAAGAAGAATTGTGTTGCTGTGCTTTTTCAGTACCAGTACTAGTGTCACCGTCAAGTGAGAATCCTGGCTTTGAAAAATATCTCCTCCCTGTAGAAAATCCTGAGGAAATTGCTAACCAATCTCTCTGCCCAAAATTGGGTGGAAAACTCTGAACAGACTTTTGTACTCCGTTTTGCTCTGAAGCTTGACACATTTCCAAAGAACTAAAAGAAACTTATTTTATAATATGTTGCACATTAAGCCTATCCCATAAACTATCAAAAAGACTTCTACTGGATAAGTCTACAGGCCTATTAAACATCACATAGCTTGTCGGAAAGTGGCAGTGAAGAAAACTCGCAAAGCTGAGCTGCAGGCTGAGAGCTCTTCTGCATTGTTACTTTCCAGCAAACATTATTTAAGGCATGTTGACTATGATTTTACAGATAAGTAAACTGCCATTAATAATAACAGCCTTTGACAATCTGACCCATTGGAAACCTGTGAGATCATTTATAACACTGATGGCAGCAAATTCCAGAGTTTAATTATTTGCTGCATGGAAGAAGAAAAAATCTTCTACTCGTCCTAAATCTCGTGGCATTTAATTTCAAAGAATGAATTTGTACTCTAACATTATAAAGGAGGTTCAAGTCTCCCCTTTATCCTCTTATCATTGCAAATTCAAGAGTTCCAACTGTTGGGCCTTGCTTTGAAGGTGAACTATTTCAGCCCTCTAAACATAGTTCTTAGTTCTTGATTCTTGCAAATCTTGCATCTCTATTTGTAATTCTTATTTAGATGTAAGACCTGAATACTGCCTATTATATCTATTGTGTTCTTATCATAGATTTACATAGGGGTATTATTATACTGACAGTTTTATTGTCAAGTCCCTTTTTAATGATTCATGGCACTGATTTTTTTTTTACAGCTGCTGCCCTTTGTTGATATTTTAATCGAACTGTCCACCTTTATGCAAAGTTCAAATTTATCAGTGAAATTTGAATGTTTTGTGCCAACGTATCATTTTGCATTTTTAATGCCGAAGTGCATTCACAATTTTGAAGCTCATTCACATAGAAAGTTCCTTAAGAGCCCTTTTAACTTTCCTCATTGTTTGCATCATTAACAAACATGACTACCTCACTGATGACCCCTAATTCCAGAGGATGTTTACAGGTATTACTTTGCTATCTTAAGCAAATTAGCAAATATTGCAACCAACTCTGATGAGTCAGTGTAGGGGCTGCTATATTATTTGGGCACTCAGAGCAAGGAACACATCAAACGCCTTAGAAATTTTTATCATTCTATTGTTAAATTCTTGGATTATTTTGACTGTCACTTTTCTTTATCTTTTTTACTTATACACTGTTTTTGTTTTATATGAATACATTTACAGCCACTATCTGATCTGCTCTACCCAACCAGGACACTTTGATGTGATGCAACAGCTGTTGCATTTAGATGATATTCATTGCTACTACTTTTTAATCAGTGTAATGGGAATATTGCTAAAAGAAGAAAAAAAATGCCTTCCCCTCTGAAAAATATGAGCATTTTGTAAAACTAAAAAAAATATATAAAACTGAAAAGGCCTAGTTCTTCCGAGCTAAGGGAGTAGGGCAGCATATATAAGGTGACCAGACGTCCCGATTTTGGCGGGACAGACCCGCTTTTTCATGATTTGTCCCGCGTCCCGCCCGTCCTCTAAAAAGTCCCGATTTTTTGAAAGAATGCACTACTAGGGCATTCTTTCAAAAAATCGGCCTGAAAGGGCAGCGTGCGAGATTGGGGGGAGGAGTTAAACTTTCAGTGGGCGGGCGTCCCGCGTTGTTGACTCCTCCGGCGGCGGCTGGAAGCTGGGGGGAGGGGGAAGGTAGGCTGCTCCTCCTCTCCTTCCCCCACCCCATCCCTAGCCCCGCCCTCGGAGGCGCCGCTGCTGTTGGGAGGGGTGAGGGACGAGGAGGCGTCGCCGCTTTGAGCTTACGAGCAGCGCAAACAGCCCTTCCTTGTCCCCCTCCCCTTTCTTCCCCCCGTCGCCTCGCTGCCGCCGTTGCCCTGGGGCCGGGCGGGCGACCGGGAGACCGCGGCGCTTGGATGCTTGGAGCAGGTAAGCTGCCGGCTGCCTCCTTTCCCCGTCTCCCGCCTCCCGTTCATTGCTTGCCAGCCCGGCCGAAGGGGAGGCGGGAGGCGAGGAAAGGCCTCCCGAAGGGGAGGCGGGCTCCCGAAGGGCTGCCGGCTCCCGAAGGGGAGGCGGGAGGCCTTTCCTCGCCTCCTGCCTCCCCTTCGGCTTCGGGAGCCGGCAGCCCTTCGGGAGCCCGCCTCCCCTTCGGGAGCCCGCCTCCCCTTCGGGAGCCTGCCTCCCCTTTCCTCGCCTCCCGCCTCCCCTTCGGCCGGGCTGGCAAGCAACGAACGGGAGGCGGGAGACGGGGAAAGGAGGCAGCCGGCAGCTTACCTGTCGCGAGCTCCAGGCATCCAAGCGCCCTCCCGCCTCCCCCCCAACCTGGATGCCGACATTTGCTGTTTTGCCCTCTGCGCATGCGCAGCGTTCTGCATATGCGTAGAGGGCAAAACAAATGGCGGCGCCCAGGCGCCCCCCCCATCCCGCTTAACAAAAAATTAATCTGGTCACTTTAGGCATATAAGAATCCTAAATAAATAAATGATGATTTGAAGGAGCATAAAAATGCAAAGGCATTTGTTGAACAGCAGCAGCATGCTAAAAGAAAGGAGAGGAGATACATTGAATAATGATAAACATTGAGTGATAATATCCTAGGTATAAAATAAAACTGAATAAGACTGTAACATGTGTGAAAAATAAAAGAGGTATTATAAACGACTGCTTGGAATCTTATGTAAGACCTCAAATGATGCAGAGACACTGCAAGATTTTCTCATAAAACATCCAATAATAACAAAAATGAAGCCTCCTGAGCAAAAGAGGATATTTCCTAATAGAAGGACTCCTTTGAATTCTATCTGTTATCCACAGAGCTTGGTGCTTGGAGGGGTAGCTGAATATCTAAACTGTCTGCTTCTGAGCAAGTAGCACAGTCTAAATCAACAACTCAAGTGCTAAATCAAAACTGGCAGAAAAGGTACGGCATTGTTGATACCTCTTCTGAGATACCTGTGCTGCCACTTTTGATTTACTGCTAGCATAAGTGGTGTAGAAGCCACCATCTGGATGCCACCTTAGTGTCAGAACAACCAGAATCTGTTCAGATATCCAACAGACTAAACACCATGTCAGACAACTAAACACAGTATGAATGACAAGCAATATAATCTCATACTCATGTGGTTATTTTGCTATGAGCTCTCTGTCAACGTTTTGTCTATTTTCATTCCTCTGAGCTAATCCTTTTCAAAGTAATTGCTCAATTCTCTATGAAGGAGAACGTGTCAGCAATGGAGCTCAACAAATAATGTTGGGATTAAAAGAGAAAAAGAAAGGAAAAACTGCGAAGTTGGAACTAGGTTCTGTCTTGGTTTCCGCAGAAAAGTACTATCACTATCTACATTTATTGAAAGAAAGCATTCTTATCTAAAGGAATTCTGGCATGCCAATGTGTTAATATGTTACAATGAACATTCTAGAAGTAGAATAAACCCAACTACTTGAAAGAAGATCTTGGAAAAAAATAGTGGAACTGATTTCTAAAGTTTTTGGCTAATTGCTGATTAATTACAACTGTGGAAAAAAAGGTAAAGGATACATCTAACAATACAATTAAAAACATACAATTAAACACACACACACACACATATACAGTATATACCAGTGATGGCGAACCTTTTCTCCCTCGGGTGCCGAAAGCGCGTGCGCGCGCGCTATCACGCACATGCGAGTGCCCACACCCATAATTCAATGCCTGGGGAGGGCAAAAACGGCCTCTCCCGCCCCCACAGAGGTCCTCTGGAGGCCGGAAACGGCCTGTTTCCCAACTTCTGGAGGGCCCAGTAGGCCTGTTTTCCCCCTCCCCAGGCTCCAGAGGCTTCCCTGGAGCCTGGGGAGGGCAAAAACGCCCCCCCGGAGGCCCTCCAGAAGCCTAAAATGTTCTCCCAGAGCCTCCGTGTGAGCCAAAAATCAGTTGGCCGGCGTGCACATGCACGCTGGAGCTGAGCTAGGGTAACAGCTCACGTGCCGGCAGATATGGCTCCGCGTGCCACCTGTGGCACCCGTGCCATAGGTTCGCCATCACTGGTATATACAGTATATCCAATATATATATATATATATATATATATATATATATATATATATATATATATATATATATATATATATATATATATATATATATATATATATATATATATATATATATATGAATTTTTTTTGCTGATAAATGAAAATAAAGGGAGATATATACATACATACTACATACATACATACACACACTGTATATATATATATATATATTGTGTATATATATATATATATATATATATATATATATATATATATATATATATATACATACACACACACACACACACACACACACACACACACACACACACACACACATATATATATATATATATATATATATATATATATATATGAATTTTTTTTGCTGATAAATGAAAATAAAGGGAGATATATACATACATACTACATACATACATACACACACTGTATATATATATATATATTGTGTATATATATATATATATATATATATATATATATATATATATATATACATACACACACACACACACACACACACACACACACACACACACACACACACACACACACACACACACACACACACATATATATATATATATATATATATATATATATATATATATATATATATATATATATATATATATATATATATATATATATATATATAATGGATATAAATATATGATATACAGTGAAGTAAATATGTTATACTGTATATGTTATGTGGCTGTGAAAAAAAGAAAACCTACTTTTTTGACTTTTTTCTTTCTGTCTCTCTACCAGAAAACCAGAGGCAGCTGTATCAGGAGAAAATTCCTCTTCTAATGAAAAACATAAGTTATAAAAACAACAAAACTATTATCAGATGTGCATTACAAGACTATTTTGAAAATGTGTTTCCGAAAGCATATGCAGCCTGCTCATTTTCAAGAAATCCTTGAACATAAAAGCATCAGAGTGCATGCATTTATATAAGAGATCCTGCATTTCACAATATAATTTGGCTACCTAATTATGTTTGAAATGTCGTTCAGCAAATAGGAAAGGCATCTTCTGAAACAGAACCTGCTTATACTGAACAACTTCTGGTTTTTTCCCCTGTAATAATCTCCAACTATTGGTGTTTGAAAGCATTTCTTCAGGTATCTGTCTTTCTGTGAGTGCCTATCAAAGGCGTTGACACAGTATCACCCAGTAATCCCGAGGCTTATCATCAAATTCCACACAAAACTCATTTCAGTGATGTGGCAACAGTTTGAAGGTCATAATAATCTCTGAAGGTCAATTTCCTGATGCATGGTTCAGAGCTTTTGCTACACGCAGGGGTGAACTTGGCGTTTTGCTGCAGCCTACTTCAATCAGGAGCTAACTTGTGAATAATCAAGAAGTACTTCACAAATACTTCTAAGCTCCACTTTCCTAATGCAAAGGTGTGATAGGGTGCAGCCAACCATGGTAATTCAACTTGGAACAAGTTATTATCAGATATAAAACACGATGGGAGGCTGAAAGGTGCTGGGCTCTTTAAAGACTTCAAATGCTCTCACCAATAGAATATATACTTTTCTGTTTGTCCCTTTTCCCAGAAATGATTTTCAGCAGCTTGGCTGAATAGCCAGTTCAAAATCTTATAAACAAATTAGGGAAAGCAACTCCTAGCAAAGCTCTCCTATTGTCTGATATCACTGGTACTGCAACTGGATAACATAAAGAGAGGTTCAAGGAGCATATGTACTGTTTTTATTACATGCACATCTGCATACACATACACATATCACTTTCATACACACATGTGCCTTTCTTCTACCTCTGCTATATTCCAGGTTCTAAAATAAGTCTATGAAGCAGAAAACCCCACATTTGCCACACTGTATGTGGTGGTAAAAATATCAGTTGTACAAGTATTGGTTTTACTGGTTTCTACCTTAAACTTTCTTGTACACTATTGTATAAATTATATATACATTTTCCCATGTTCTTATAAATAATTTTGCATTTATGAAAGTGTTTACTTAATACTAATGGATTTTAACCATTTTTTTGGAATTTGGGTAAATTTTATTATAATTTTTAGCATGAAACATTTGTTCATTTATCATTTTTATATTCTCTGTTTCTGCCCTAACATTTATAATCTCATATCTGAAGTTTTCCTCATCTGATATTAATTTAATAGTAATATATTTTCAGGCAATTGGACAAAGCAACTGATTTTTAGAAGTCCATGCTTTTAAAAATGTAATTGCTTTAAAATAGCCTGGTGAATGCAATTTTACATCTGCTATTGAAATAAACAGCTCATAACAAACAAGATTTCTAAGCCATCAAATAAAATATTCTTTTTTATTATAACAAATAGTTATAAATATGACATTATCACAGTAGCTATCAATATTTTTATCAATTCAGGATAAGTGAGAAGGAAAACAAAAGAAAATAAAAGCTCAGCACATGTATTTTTGTCCAATTTCAGATTTCTTTGAGTACAAACTATAATTCTGAATATAATTATCCAAGAAATGAAATAATAACAGTAACAATTGGTGTTCAATGGATAAGATACGGAATTTAAAAAATATCAAATTTAAGACTGAGATATTTTAACAGCAACATTTAATGGGTTCGTTAAAGATACCTTGGAGTTTATTATAAGCAAGTCAAATATTTTTAAGTGTACTTTGATTTGCATTTTTGCCTTTTCTCTCTCAACAATAAAAGATTGCAGAGTAATTCAGGTCGAAGATCGGCTTTCAAAAATGTAGCTTTCTCGCTGTAACACTTCAACAATTTTTAAAAGGTTGTTCAAAGTAATTTATCTTAAAATATGTCAAAATTCTTTAAAGTGAAGACTTCTTTATTAACAGTCATTTTCAATTTGAAATTAACTTTGATATGTTGCCCTTCCTGTCACTGGTTTTTGACTTGGAATGAATAGCAGGAATCCATAAATCATAAATTCAGAGTCAAAGCTTGTTATCCATTGCAGATATTTGTTAAAGAAAAAACAGGTTTCAATTTAACTCACACACAAACACACACACAAAATTGCTATCATCAACAAAAGCCAATCTCAACAACTGCCTTATTTTGAAAAAGAAATTAAAACAGAATGCATATCCTTGATAGTTTAGATTAGTTGCAAAACTTTCTATAGCATCTGAAAAGAAAACAGCCTCTGCTTGTGTACAGTACTCCATCCAAACAAACTCTGATGAATATGACAATATATTTTAGGTAATCAGAGAAACATTAATCTGATTTATTATTATTTTTATGTCTAGGCCATTCAAATCCTATAAGTCATAATTAACGTAACTCTTAAGTTGCTTAGCCTTCTGCGGTAACACTTGATAAAGGCATTGGCATGGCAGTGTCTGCACAAAACTGTTAGTGCAGACTAATATGCAGGGGTGGGCTGCTGGGTGTTCGCAGGGGTTCAGGAGAACCTCTAGCTAAGATTATGTGCAGTTCAGAGAACTCCCAAATCCCACTCCTGGCTGGCCCCACCCACCCCACACCGCCCCTCCCAGGAGTCCCCACGCAGCTGTTTTGGATGCAGGTAAGTGCAGGGCGTGCACGGAGCCTTGGGGAGGATTAAAAAACGGGCCTACCAGAAGTTCAGGAAGTCCAGAAATGGGCCTGTTTCTGGCCTCGGGAGCCTGGAGAGACTGTTTTCGCCCTCCCGGAGGCTTGAATAAAGCCTCCAGAGCCTGGGGAGGGAAAAATGCCCTTCCCTGCCATGGTGCAGAAACTGACTAGGCCACGTCCACCATGGCCACACCCACCATGGCCAGGCCCACCCAGCAACTGGGCAGAGAACCCCTTCCTAAAATTTATTATGAACATTTAACCATTTGAAGATCTCTAGTGAGAACTTGGCAATCTATGTCAATACCTGACTCCTCATACTGAAGCAGGTTTTTTGACATTTAGTTCATTTTAATTTGCCATTTTAATCCATTGGTTTTTCCATTTTTTCCATTTTAATCCATTTTAATCCATTGGTTTTTCTCCTGATTTGGGTGCTGTTTAACTGAAAACAGTTTTCTTATATTTTGTCCTGGTCAATTTTATAACCATTTAGTAAACATTGCAAGCTTAGAAACAAGCAAACAAATATATTCCATATATACATAATGAAAATACTTTTTCTTTATAAGACTTCAAAACAGCATCAGAATTAAAATACCAATCTCCCATCAATAAATTCTGAACAAGTGTCTGAATTTTAATTCTGAACCTCTGTCCCTATTCTAAACTATATTTGCTAAAGGTTAATTGGTGTCCTTTTACTGAAATCAGCATTTTGTGTCTTTAGGACACTATCTACACTTCATTTAGAACTGCACAAATCTTTTTCCATTGCCTTAAGATCATAAATGCTCCATTACCAAGAAGATTCTTTTCATTAGATACGGGAATTTAAGCAATCAATAAGAAGATAAATTAGAAAGAAGGCACAAATAATGAAGAATCCTGAACAGTAATACCTAGACAAGTTGTGCCAAAGATGATATAAAAAGAGAGTTTAGGAGCATGACACGATGGGTAGTTTTGCATATATTTTAAAAATAGTTAAGATAACCCAAGGTCTATCTTATAGAGAACTCAAAATAAGAAGAAATCTGATGTGAGATGATAGATGGATTCATTGAGTGTACATTCTAATTTAGCTTTTCCAGATCTAAACTTTCACTGATGAATAAAACATATTAAAAATCTTCCATGGAATATGAACTCAGTTTCCTCAAGACTGATGCATAGATATATTTAGAACTATATGTACAGCTTATCAGTATTTGAACATTATTTTTCTTTTCTTTTTTTCAATAGATCTCAAGAGCAATCTGATCACATGTTCTTAAAAAGAATTTTATGTTATCCCTCTAATGAATGATTTAAAGGCTTTAAGGTAGTTTTTGTTGTAATTTATATCATAATTTTTAATTTTTGATGTTATGGTTATTAATATTTGTTAACACTGAAAGATTACTATGATATTCCAATTTTTGTTTGCACACTTAGGTTACCACTGATATTATTGTTTGTTTGCTACATACATACATACATACATACATACATACATACATACATACATACATACATACAAAGATTTTCTGAGATTACCATTGTAAAGAAAACAAACACTTCTTTTTAAAGTAGAAGAATCCACCTGTGGTGTCATGACAAAAAATTTAAGCAGAAAACCATAGAATGGTCAAGAAAGATGGTTAAAAGTCTCAAATGTAGTAGACTGACTCATCCAATTTTGAGGTAAGGGAGCTAATGTCTATTACATCCCAATTTTATTGGAGGGAAGCTCCCCAAAAGCTATTTAGCCTAAAATTAATAAACTGAACCTTTGAAGACAATAGCTCTCTAAATTAATAGAAAATGTACTTGCTACTATGCACCCTGAGACTGAAGTTGCAAACATGAGCATCTACGGGGAAGTTAATGAGGTGCAGATGGCAAACATGCATGCCAATATACAACATGCAATTATGCAAATATACTTGTTCTGGTTTCAGAATTTGGTATTTTGTTCTTATATCGGATATTGGGATGTAAATTTCAAAAGACAGCATTTCCATGAAGACATCAGTTAGAATATATCATCATTTTTGGATCATTGTGGTTTGCTGAAGATGCTATTGGTTGCAAATAAATTGTGAATGACAAGATCCTATACAGACCTCTTTCATTTGCATCAATAAAACATGTATCAGTGTACATAGTATAAATGCATTTCTTCTGCTAGGAGGGGCTATTTCTTTATTCAACGATAAAATAGATAATCTATAATAAGACTAAACAACAGTAATAATTTTAGACATTAAGAAATAAAACAAGTGGAATTACTCCTATGGTTAATATGGAAACATGACACATCAATCCTATTTTCAAAACATTGAAAAACAAAATACGTTGTAATTTTATTAAACTATCGGTCTTAATATGAAAAATTAGTATCCCACGCCATCTGGAATTCATAAACAATTCAATTGTTTTAGTTGTTAGGATTGCAATCTAATGATAGTTCCATACATGTTTTGTATGATTCTCAGTTTGGGTCCTTATTAAATTATTATGAACTCTAATACTTCTAGCTACTGACAGTTTACTTGCTTTATTTAATCAAATGTATTTATTATAAATGTTCAACTTCAATGGAGTCTTGGAATTAGTAACTTTGATGTTTCATAGTTTGGCATTAATAGAATGCCTCCATTATAAACCTGGGATTCTGAAAATGCACAAATATTTTCACTTTCTCCTTTCAGGATTTGCATGTAAGGTAGGAAAACTCTGTAATACTACTTGAGGCCTATGTTCTCATAACCTTTAAAGATTGACTCCTCCTAAATCATTAGCGAAAACCCAAACAAGTTAAGCTCAGTTGCTAGAAAACACTAGTTCTATATTTGAACAATTGCCTCTTTTGATTCATTAAAAAAAGAGAGAGGAGGAGGAGAAAAGGAGGAGAAAGAGAACTCTTTATGTTAAATTGCTTTTATGAAGATCATGCTGTTACACAGAATAGAGCCTTTTTTTAAAGAATAAGTTAATAAGACTATATACATCTTTTAGTGATGCTATTCGTTATTTTATTGCCGCATTTCAAAAGATTCATTTTTCTATTGTATTTAAAGTTAATACTTTTATTATACATATTAAAATAAAGGATTGATGTATATGAAGAGAGAATCTTTCTTCTGGAATAAAATTATGTGAGGGCCATTAAGATTAGGGACTTTTGAGTTGGGAGGGAGGGAATTGAACTAACTGAACTTCAAATACCACTTTCAAAAGTAATTCTGGTTCAGAACAAGCTTAAGGTACATATCTCTAGTTTCTTTGCAAACAACTCTCAGCAATGAAGAATGTGAAAGTATCAATGGCCATCAGAAGGGGGAAACTGAAGGGACATAAAAAGCTTTGAAAGATGGGAATTTAATTGTGAAAACTAAAGGTGGAAATATAGGATGCTTGTGGTAAAATGCATGAGTTATTTGTAAAAATAATAAAGTTGGAATATAAATTAATAAAATAAAAGGACAAGTAATATTAGCAATTGTAATTGGAGCATAATTGGTTTAGTAGTCATTCTTTTACTATTACAAATGCTTTAATCTGGATTTTCTTGAATGTAACTAATTCCCCAAAACAAATGTGACCTCATCATTATATTTCACAGTTTAGAATTCATAAATCAAAGACTGGAGTTAGCCAAGATATAGAATGATTTCTTCTAACCTATGGGAGGAAAGGGAGATCACTTTCTGTAAGTATTCAGAATTATATTGTAAGCTGCTCAGACTCATTTAGATGAGCGGTGTAGACATCTATATAAATAAAAATGTAACTGTTCGTTTGGGAATGATCTAAGATCTCCGAAAGTACTTCACCGATTGCTTTGAAATTTTGACACAACGTTGCATTCAAATACGAGATCATTTTTATATACCTATATTATATAGATGTCCCACCTGTGACAGGTAAAAATATGATTCTCCATAGTGGGTGGAGCTAGCCGCCAAGATTGGGTATTGGCACAGCCTTCTAGCCAATTATGACTGAGTCTGGAAAAGTATAAAAGGTGGCTCTAGGCCTAGATTCCCCCTCTTTTGACTCAGTCACAGCCATTGACTAAGTGCCTTTTTCATCATCTATCTTCCATTAATAATTGTAAGTTTTTGGTTCTATTCAGAATTATTATTATTATTATTATTTATCCTTTCCCTTTCGAGCTCCTCAAGCCCCCCTTTTCTATATGGCTATACCTGGGTGAAGCAGTTGGCCGCAAGTCTGACTGCTGCTCGCCCCTCCAGCCGAAGGCCCAGCAAGATTTTTGTTTTTTTTCTTTTTCTCCATACATTAATTTCTGGCTGTGGAGGGAGTGGGAAAGGGCCCCCTTATCACCACAGGGGCAGCGGTGACCTCACCGCACATCTGGGCATGGAGCGAGGCTTGTATTTTTCTTTTTCTGTCTCCTTGCCAGACACCAAGGGCCAACCTGACAGGTGAAGGCCTCTAACGTTGGTTTTCACAGCTGCTAGCCTGCCTGGGAGAGCCGAGGGGCCGAGGGGCAGAGCATGCTGCCAGATTAAATTTTTGGGTGCCTTGGCATCTGGCCAGTCCAGCGCAAGCGGTCCGAGCCACTAACGAGCCTTCCGATCCCCAGCTGACTCTCAAAGATAAAGGGATCGGAAGTGCCGAAGACCTCGCTCGCAGCCAGGCCGGATTCGCGCAAGCCATCCGGACCGTTTTTTGATGCTGCCTATAAACAGCTCTTTCGGCCTTGGCTGGGTTCGCGCAAGCCGCCCATGCCACATTTAACTCACTTGCAGATCGGCCGGATTCGCGCAAGCCATCCGGACCGTTTTTGATGCTGCCTATAAACAGCTGATTGTAAACTTGACCAGACTTGCGCAAGCGGTCAATGCCTCAAATAGCCTCTGAACACCAGCTGCTGTGCCCGAGAAGCTGACAGACAATTTGGCCAGACTTGCGCAAGCGGTCAGCGCCCAGCCAAGCCTCCAAACGTCAGCTGGAGACCTTCAAAGAGCTGAAAGCAATATTTTTACTGGTTCCTTTTTTGGTCCCTGTCTTGTGCCTGCTTGCAGAAGAAGCTGGCAATCTGGGTGCTGCTTGCTGAGGGCTTGTTCCCTCTTTTTTTGCTTGAAACTTCAGAAATCAGTCAGTCTGCTCCAGGGGACTCAGAAACTGACAGTTAGTGGCTAGGCCTTAGCAGACTCCTTTCTCCTCGGCTGGAACTAATTGCCTCAGGAGACAGTCAGCCATTTTAGGAGTGCCTCGTGGATGGCCGCCATTTTGAATTACACAGGACCGCCCACTTCAAAAAAATTTCTCTTTTCTTTTGAGGCCTCCTTTATTTAACTTGCCTTCTGTGCAATGGCTGACAAGAGCCAGCAATCTGGCAAGGCTCCCTTGATCCAAGGCCCTGTCGGTACCTGTCTCTAGTGCCTGGGCCGTCTGCTTCCATTTGAGCTCCTCTGCATTGCTCGGCTTGTCTTCAGCCTGGTAAGTGTGCAGGCAGTCTTTGAGAGTGCCGGTGGCCATCTTGAAGTCTCCCACAGGGCGGCAGCCATTTTGATTGCCCTCAGAATTGAAGGCACTAAGGGCGTGGCCTTTTTGTTTCAAATACCAAAAGTGGGCAGAGACCATATTGAAGCCACATCAAGGGCGGTGGCCATTTTGGATGCCCTTTCTTGCCGGTGGCCATTTTTAAGGCCTAGTATGGGCATTGGCCATTTTGAAAGACCAACTAAGGGCAACTGCCATCTTGTTGACCTCATTTAAGAGCGGTGGCCATTTTAAGTGACTGTTTGGACCTACTAATTTACCCAGGCCTTTCTGAGGCCTACCTTGTTGACAGAGGCCTTAGATAAATATGGATACTGTTATTCTAATTGAGCTGACAAAAATTCAGACTAGCTGCCTGTAGGTCTGCCTCAGGAGTACCTGTTAAAGCATCAACTTAGAATGAAGATTCTATCTATATTTTAAAAATGGCTTGAACAAGGGCTTTCAGCAGAATTTAGAAGTAGTAAGCTACAGATCTCACATAAAAGGAACAAATGAGCCTAGTGAGTAACTCCAGTAACAGTTTAAAACCAAGTTTTTTTTTCTGGAGTCTCTGAGCCCAGCATAACTGGAACTATATACAATGTATATAACTATATACAAACTATCAATTTTTTCCAGTATTTGAAAGTATCAGTTTTTCATGAACTGAACTTTAAGACAAAGAGACCATGATTTGTAAATTGGAGTTGATTTTAAAATGATGCCTTTTACAAAGGATATTGCCCCATCCAGAGTGCTCTGCCCTACTCATTCCTACCTAGCATCCCCCAGGAAGGATGCCAGGGAATTCTCATTAGCTCCCTCTGGCATTTGGAACCAGACAGCCCCACACTCCAGACAGCTCCACCCACAAGCCAAAATCAACCTACTGCTCAATCAGCAGCAGCTCAAGCAGATGTCCAAGCTAGGTCAATGGAGTCCACGGTGGTGACGCGCCGGATGGCCTGGCTTTGCAGCTGGCCAATTGACATGCGGTACAAGTGGAAATTAGCCTCTGCCCCGATCACCGGGCAGTCCTTGTTTGGTGAGGCCCTGAATCCCATCCTGCTTGAGACTAAGGACAAGCGCAAGGTCCTTCCCTCAGCCACCCGGAAAGCCCCTTTCCGTGCCACCCCCTTACCAAGGAGGGCTTCCAGGGGGGGCCTTCCAGTCTTCCAATAGACATCAGTGTAACTACTAGGGACAGTATCAGGGGCATAGCCAAGGGCAATGCAGTTCCCATCAGAGATTCTCTTCGGGCCAACCCTTCAGGGGTAACCAATTCATACGGCCCTTTAGAGGGGCCGGCGGTCGCCCTTTCCACCAGAACAAGTAACCTCCGGCCGATCCTCCCACAGGGGGTCACCTGGCTCCCTATGCCAGTGGATGGGAGGAAATCACCAATGATGCATGGGTTTGTGAGACCCTGGCTTCAGCGCTCTCACTTGAATTCATTTCCATCCCCACCCCCCGAGGTTCTTCTCCGCTGCCCCTTGTCATCAAATTCTGCAAAACGAGTCCTCATGAATCAGGCCATCCAGCACATCCTGGACATTCGAGTCATCCACCAAGTGCCTGAGGACCAACAGGGGCAGGGCTTCTACTCCATGTTGTTTGTAGTGCCCAAATCCTCGGGAGGATGGAGAGCCATTTTGGACCTCAAGTGTCTCAACAGGTATGTCATCCATTAAAAAAAAAATTCAAAATGCACACCCTGAAATCAACTCTGGCAAGTGCTCGGAAGGGAATCTACTCACATCCATAGATCTCTTGGAGGATTACCTCCACATCCCAATTCGGCCATCTCACCGCCAATACTTACGGTTTTGCTATGCAGGGGTGCATTATGAATATGGGGCGCTCCACTTTGGCCTGTCCTGAGCGCCAAGGGTCTTCACCAAGGTCCTGGCAGCCTTGACCGCTCACTCAGATCCATTTCCATCAGGATCCAGTGCTATCTGGACGATATTCTCATCTCCTCAGCCTCCCCTTCTCAGGCTGAGAGAGATGTCCAGGTAGTGCTTAACACGCTGGAACTCCATGGCTTGGTCAACCGATCCAAGAGTCAGCTTGTCCCCGCCACCAGAATTGTCCATCTGGGTGCAATCATTGATTCCCTGGGGTGTAAGGTGTACCTGTCCCAGGATCGGAGAGACAGTCTATTGGCTTTAACCCAGCAAGTTCTGAGGCAAAACTCAGCTCCACTGAATTTGCTGTCCTCCCTCCTGGGCAAGATGATTTCGGCCATTCACATTGTCCCATGGGCTCACTTACACTCCAGAGACCTCCAATGGCTCCTTCCCTATCAGCGTCAGGGAAGGGCCCATTCCCCAGTCAAAGTGAGACTCCAGCCCTCAGTCAGGAAGTCTCTGATTTGGTGGACCACCTCTGCTGTCCACAGGGGCACCTGCTTCCTTCCCCCAAGACAAATCTTAGTCACCACCGATGACAGCCTATCGGGTTGGGGGGCACACACGGAAGCACAGGTGGCACAGGGCACATGGTCATTAACTGAGACAACTCTAAGCATAAACATTTTGGAGCTACGGGCTGTGTTCCTTGCTCTGCAGCAGTTCAGACCTCTTGTGGAGAACTCTCATGTCATGATACTTACTGACAATGTGGCCACCAAGGTCCACATAAACAGACAGGGTGGGACCATGTCAGGACAGCTCATGTCAGAGGCCATGTGGTTGGGGCTATGGGCAGAACAATACCTATTGTCTCTTTCTGCTGAACACATCTCTGGGGTAAGCAACGTCAGGGCAGACTGGCTCAGCCGGAACCAGATAGACCACTCAGAGTGGAGCTTACACCCAGACCTTTTCCACCAACTTGTGGGTCAATTCGGTCAACCTGTGATGGACCTTTTTGCCACCCCGGGGAATGCCCAGCTGCCCAGGTTTCTGTCCCAGTATCAAACTCAGGGGGCGGAAGGGGTGGATGCCCTCCGCTGCACCTGGCCTCAGGGGTTGCTTTACTCTTTTCCCCCCATCCCCATCATTCTGCAGGTCATCCAGAAACTCCTGGAAGAAAGAGCTGAGGTGGTACTTCTGGCACCCGACTGGCCAAGGAGAACCTGGTATGCCGACCTGGTCTCCTTGTCGGTCTCACCCCCTTGGAGGATCCCTCGGACAGAGTGATCGCTGCTCCAGGGGTCAGTGCAGCATCCAGAGCTGCACTGGTTGCAACTGACCGCTTGGCACTTGAGCGGCTCACTCTGAGGAGCCGCCAAATCCCTGAGGACGTTATGGAGGTCTTGCTTGACTCTCGCAGACCGTCCACGCATCGTATTTATGCAGCCTCTTGGAAGGCTTTCTGCTCATGGTGTGCTAGGGAGGGTTATTCCCCACTGGATCTTTTGGTCATAAATGTCCTTTAATTCCTATGCCAGGGGCTAGCTAAGGGTCTTTCCCCGAGTACCCTCAACCGCCAGATTGCTGCCCTGTCCATGGTGCTGTCTTGTCCCTCTCTAGGGAAACTCTCTGCTCACCCCTTAGTCTCCAGGTTCCTTAAGGGTGCAATGAATAGATGCCCTCCTGTAGTGCATAGGTATCCCACCTGGGACTTGTCCAAAGTGTTATTAGCACTCATGGGGGGCGCCTTTGAGCCTTTGCACTCCGTCTCTCTGGCCCACCTAACATACAAGGTGGTTTTCCTGGTGGCTGTCACCTCTGCCCGTCACATTTCCAAACTGGCAGCCCTTTCCATCAGGAGTGACCTCTGTGTGTTCCACCAGGACATGGTGGTTTTGCGGTTGGATCCCACCTTTCTGCCAAAGGTAAACTCTTACTTTCATTGGGCTCAGGAGGTGGTATTACCTTCCTTTTACCCTTCTCCATCCTCAGACATTGAAAGACAGTGGCACCTCCTGGACGTGAGGCACGCACTGGACACTTACATACAAAGGACCTCTGCCTTTCGCAAGACTGAGGCCTTGTTTGTCTCTTTCCACCACACTTCCTTGGGGAGGAAAGCATCCTCTGTCATGGTGGGTCGGTGGATTCGTAATGTCATTAACACTGCATATGAACAAATGTCCTTGCCACGACCCACCAGGATTACGGCCCATTCCACATGCAGTGCAGCCACCACTGCAGCTTGGAACACGAGGGCTTCCATCGAGGAAATCTGCCGGACTGCCACTTGGGCATCTCCAACGCCATTTGTCCGGCACTACAGACTGGACACTTTCGCCTCTCAGGAGGCTGACCTTGGGCGCAGAGTGCTGGAACAGGTAACATTGGAGGGCGGTGGTCCCAGCCAGAATCAGGAGGCCCTCCCTGGGGACTAAATTACTTTGGTATGTCCCAATCTTGGCGGCTAGCTCCACCCACTATGGAGAATGAGACGTTGTACTTACCTGAGACGTCCATTCTCGTAGGGTGGAGCTAGCCGCCAAGTCCCTCCCTTCTAACATATTCTGGCTGGACGAGGAGCCTATTACTCGTATAGTCATTAGGTATCTAGGTGTATTAGTGTACATAGTTATCTTCTCTCTGTAGGTAGTTAGGTTAGGTAGTTAGGTCTCTCACATATCAACTCGTGTAATTTTCTGTGATTGGACAGTTAATAAACTTGTTAGATTGATGGCACTTGAGTCTGGCATTTATCCCTCGTCAAAAGAGGGGGAATCTAGGCCTAGAGCCACCTTTTATACTTTTCCAGACTCAGTCATAATTGGCTAGAAGGCTGTGCCAATACCCAATCTTGGCGGCTAGCTCCACCCTACGAGAATGGACGTCTCAGGTAAGTACAACGTCTCATTTTCTTGAAAAAGAGGTAAAAACATGATTTTGTTGAAAACCAGCGCCCCCTGCTGGACAAACGTTTCTGAGCCAAGCTGAGGGAAATCTATATAAATAGATCTATATAAATAGGAGAGGGCAGGGATGATGAGCATGGGAGTAGGGGGAAGAAAGGCTCCTCTCAATGGTTCCCTGTCTGAGGCAGATGACGCACCCTGGTGGATTTGGGGAAAGTGTCAGGATCGTAGAAATAGCGGGAAACAGGAGCACATGGGAGGGGGAAGGGAGAGGGCAGGGATGATGGGCATGGGAGTAGGGGGAAGAAAGGCTCCTCTCAATTGTTCCCTGTCTGAGGCAGATGACGCACCCTGGTGGATTTGGGGAAAGTGTCAGGATCGTAGAAATAGCGGGAAACAGGAGCGCATGGGAGGGGGAAGGGAGAGGGCAGGGATGATGGGCATGGGAGTAGGGGGAAGAAAGGCCCCTCTCAATTGTTCCCTATCTGAGGCTGATAGCACCCCCTGGTGGATTTGGGGAAACTATCAGGATCATAGAAAGGGCGGGAATGAGGAATGCATGGGAGAGGGCAGGGAGAGGGCAGGGATGATGGGCATGGGAGTAGGGGGAAGAAAGGCCCCTCTCAATGGTTCCCTGTCCAAGGCAGATGGCGCCCCCTGGTGGATTTGGGGAAAGTGTCAGGATCGTAGAAAGGGCGGGAAAGAGAAACGCATGGGAGGGGGAAGGGAGAGGGCAGGGATGATGGGCATGGGAGTAGGGGGAAGAAAGGCCCCTCCCAATGGCTCCCTGTCAGACAAACACATTGACATCAACCCACAAGCATTGTGAAATTAAACATATTACAAACGTGCGCTTTCTCTTTTCTTTCTTTTCCATTTAACCAGACTGACCCACAGTAACGCGTGGCTGGGTACGCTAGTTTGATGAATAAATAAATAAAAGAAAGAATTCTTGTTGTTTGGACATGTAAATGCTATAATGTCTACAAGTGAGTAAATGGAGCCAATAGGAGTACACTAACTTCAGAGTTCCTACTACTGTACTCCCTGTCTTCCATACTATCTTCAGTAGAACACATCTATTTTAAACTCTTGGAAAATGACGATGATAAATGATAAACATCTGGGTTGAGTTCAACAAGATAAAAAAAGTGTTGAGTGTTATTATTTGAATGGGAGACATCAAGAAATCTTAGGGCTATAGAATACTCTGTGGGTGGAGAGGTGGGAAATGAAGGTGAGGGTAAGGAGAAGGAAGAGAAAGAGAAGGCCGTTTCTTTACTGTTGCCAAGAAAACAAGATAGATACCTTGTTTATTTCTCTGGACACAGACGTTTATCTTTTGTTCATATGGAAAGTCTCAACTGACAGAGAAATCCCTTACAATGGGGTTTTGGTGGTTTCTTTGTTTTCTTGTGCCTTCAGATCAGTGTTGACTGCTGGCAACAGCCTGAACATGTCCTTGAAATTTTCTTGCCATGGTTTATCAGAAATGTTTTGTCAATGCCTGTTTTCTAAGGCTGAGAGTGTGTGACAGGCCCAAGGTTACCCAACTGGATTTGTAACTAAAGTGGGACTAGAATTCAGTCCCCTGAATGCTAGTCTTATACCTTCACACACACACACACACACACACACACACACACACACACACACACACACACACACACACACACACACACACACATATACATATATATTATATAATATAATATGAAAAACAACAAAAATGAGTGAGAACAGAAATTACGTATTCAGGTTTAACAATCTTAGCAACTAGCAATAGCACTTAGACTTATATACCGCTTCATAGTGCTTTACAGCCCTCTCTAAGCGGTTTACAGAGTTCGGCATATTGCCCCCAACAATCTGGGTTCTCATTTTACCAACCTCAGAAGGATGGAAGGCTGAGTCAACCTTGAGCCTGGTGAGATTTGAACAGCTGAACTGCTGAACTAGCAGTCAGCTGGAGTAGCCTGCAGTAGCTGCATTTAACCACTGCGCCACCTCTAGACCCAACATACATTTCAATTCTGAAGAGGATGCGTTTTTCAAAGCTTGAACTGATAACTTCTTTGTAGTCACTGGGAGAGCTTGGAATAGTTTAGACCAGTGATGGCAAACCTTTTTTCTCTCGGGTGCTGAAAGCACATGCGCATGTGCTATCCCATGTGTGTGTGTGCCCACATCCCTAATTCAATGCCCCCCACACCCTGCCCCCATGCATGCGTGCATGACACCTCCCCATGCTGCCCACCCTCTGTGCATGTACACATGACCCCTCCACTCCGGTGGGCCCGTTAGGCCCATTTTTCACCCTCCCCAGGCTCCAGAGGCTTCCTTGGAGCCTGGGGAGGGTGAAAACGGCCTCCCATGCTACCCTGGAGGCTGGAAACAGCACATTTCACAACTTCTGGTGGGCCTAGTAGGCCCGTTTTTCACCCATTCCAGGCTCCAGAGGCTGTCATAGCCTGGGGAGGGCCAAAACACCCTCCCCCACCCCCAAGAGGCATTACGGAAGCCAAAAACGCCCTCCCAGAGCCTCTGCGTGAGCCAAAAGTCAGCTGGCCAGCACACACATGCTGCTCACGTGCCAGCAGATATGGCTCCCCGTGACACCTGTGCCACACATGCCATAGGTTCGCCATCACGGGTCTAGACATACCAATTATTCACTGTAAAACACGTGTATCATTTCTGCTAATAATGAGATTGTCCTGGAAAAATGAGGGTTTTGTAGGCTTGGGATACCTTAGAATTTATATGCATCCGTCTATTGATGAATAAGTACATTGAAAAGGCCATGCTGATGTCATTGAGATCAATGCTAATGAATAGACTTCAGATGACACCGAGCAATTTCACAGGTGAGAACTAAAAATTCTAGTTACTTGCAAGCAGTTCAATAAAATACAGTTGACTTAGGAGACCTCTCTTTGAATGCTATTTATTTTCTCATTCAATTTAGAATCAAGATTCAGAGTTCATCTGTAAACTGACATGGCTGTTACTGGTAATAAAAGCTTATGTCATCCAACAGAGATTTTAGAAGAAATTTGCTTCCATAATTTTTATCAAATGGAAAGACCGACTAAGTGGCAATCAGCGCTATATGTTGTCATTTCCAGAAACACAAACTGGAATGTAATTAATCACTGATATTTCTGGAATTTGCAATGTAGATGTCCAAACAAAATGGGCATTGCATTATATATTTCAAGTGAAAATGCATATTGTCAGGCATACCTTTGTGCACCACTTAAAAAAAGAAATTTTTTATTTTGTTATTGGAGACATTTTAAAAAAGAGTATATACAGTTGATGAAAATGGCATCAAAGTGTGTGTGTTTTTTATTCTGATGGTCATGAAAATACCATCAAAGTACTTACAAATCTTCATGTACCATTTTTTAAAAACATGCTATACTGTTGAAGAGAAAGGAAAAATTTAAAATTTAACAAGTTAAGCAAGTTCAGTTTTGTCAGCTTCTAATTTAAATCAAATAATAGAATTTTGTACCTTTCAAAGACTATAATTTGAATTTGAGTTGATTATTTTTAAAATAGCCTTTTATTTCCTTTATTATACTGTATATTTTGAGCAGTATCATTTGCAGCATCTTGATTATTTGAATGATTTCCTCAGCACTTTCCAAAATTATGAATACTGGGCACAAATATGAATGGATTATTCCTGTTATTTGGGGTTAACTAGTTCATAGCCCAGATAATAGTTCATATTAACTCCCTTTTCTGGGATTTATCAGAAACTATCAAAATTGGATCAATGCAACAGACAAGCAAAATACATTTAGTAGTACGATTTTTGTTGTGTATATGTGTGTGCATATGTAAATTGTAATATAGTAATTGTAATAACAGTGCGCGCGCACACGCACACACACATTTAAATATGAATTTTGAAACATTAAAAATGAAAATAAACAAACAACATTTATAGTGGCAATGAGTAAAGTAGGTCTGTTTTTTAACTAAGTTTCAATCAAGAAATTCTTCACAGAATAGAAACAATACAAATTTTAAAAAGGGAAGTAAAGAAATGTGATACATAAGTAAGCAACCTCCAATCTTCTTTACAGCAGTTATACCTAAATACATTTATATTTTATCTTCCCTGTATAGTTACATTGTGGCACCCTTCTTTTCATATTATACCCTTTCTAATCAAGCCCATGAATCGTGAATCCACTTCCTCCCCTCCCATTTTTCAGCAAAAAGTTATGAAGGGTTTCTGGTCACTGGCCATGTAGGTCTGTTAAGCAACTTATTTTGTTTACATGAAAATCCAAAAAACAGAGCAATTCTTGCATTATTTTTATAACTCTATAATTCTTGGAGATCACCATCACTGATATACCGTTCTTGGTCCCAAAGAATATACAGCTCTCCATATTGAAAAAAATGTTAACTATCTCTATGGTAACTAAGTAGGTTTCACCAGTGTATATCTTTGGAGTATTGGGTAAACAACTCAAAATAGGATAAAAGCAAAAACATGTCTTTAATCTCCAAACAAGTAGTTAAAATGTTTCAAGTATACTGCAAGGCAGGCAAATGATTTGTGTTCCACAAATTGTCTTTTATGACAATGATCCTGGTTTTTGAGTCAATGGATATGTAACTGCTTTGGCTCAATATGTATTGCCAAATGGATGTGTTAGAAAGCATAATGGTACCATTATTAGCTGCCCTTTTTAAAGTTTTGATGGTCATGGACTGGAAAGAAATCAATGCAAATGCATTAACTAAAAAGACTGGGCACAAATCAGAACCACCAGTGATGCATTAACACAATTAAAGTTGGTATCAAACTCTAAAGCAGAACCAGTATTATTATGAGCTGCAAAGCGTTAAATGCTAATATTATAAGACTGAAATAAAATGGGTTACACTTAGTTTCTCTCAAAGATATGCACATCCAAAAAGCCTGTTTGCTAACTGCAGAGGGAGAGATATTTCTCCTTGCTCTATCCCAATGCAAGCTAACATAAATCCATCATGGATTAGTTAGGAGAACATGAAATAGAAATGAGAGCTCCAATCAAAGGAAAACACAAAAGCAATGTTAAGAAATATTGGAAAATAGTAGAAGAAGCTCAGACAGATTGACACACAATGAAAACAGTTCAGTAGAGGGGAAACTCATTTGTCACTCCTACAAATGTGAGAGAAAGGTCAAGCTTTTATTTTGGCAGTGCCAGTGGAACAAAGCAAACCTTCAAGAGGCTGCATTCAGTCAGGGACTGGCAAGAAACCTGCCACTAAATTGGTTTAGGTTTTCACACTACTGACAATAACTGAGACAGATGATGTGCTCATCATATTACAGATGGGTCATGAGTTTCAATATTGGTATTGGGAGGTAGTTCTGTCGGGCCTGATGTTAGGTAGTGAAAACCCTTGAAAAACAAATCATGATGCCTAAAGGGAACAGCCAAGTTGGCACATCACAACAACAGACCCCCTTATAGGAGTCAGCAGGAGGATAATGCTGGCACCAGAAAGAACGAATGGGCAATTCTGCTTAGAAAACACTCCAGCAAAGCCTGTTCTGTAGCTCAAAATCTCCAAGTTATAGAGATGGAGAAAAAGCCACAACAAGAGCTTTGTCAAATCCATAGCACACTGAGGTGACCAATAAAGACAAAACTACTGTTGTGATACATTTGGATGAAGCACATACAGTACTTGGTCAGAATATCATGAAATCATCCAGCTATGTACGCTGAGAAAACTTCGCCAGTGTTAAAAGGTGAGATGAAATGCGTGCACATTATATATTTGCGTAATATATTCTTGGTTCAAAACAAAAATGTTATAAATCACCAATAAATGACAGCACTGACTTGCTAGAAGCTCTGGTGTGTTCTTTAGCATCTATTCTTTCACTTCAGTTGATGAGAAGTTGCAATGAGAAAAGGCTGTATGGCTATTGTTCATGAAACAGAAACCTGCAATGAGTATTTGCCAGTACACTTTAAGAAATGTGCCATCACTGAATTTGTGACTGCCAAACAAGTCCTGCCAAATGAAATTTACCATTAAATATTGTTTATTCATGGTGATGATTATGATGATGTGAGTGCTGGATATCATTGAACGAAAAAATGTAAAATGGTACACTAAGGAGGAGCTAATTTCTGTGATCAAAAATGAAGCGCAAGGCCTGTCATAGGAATTACTAAAGTTCACATGGCAAAAGTTGATAAACTGATTAAGGATAATCAGATCATTCAAAAGTAAATTGCTGTTCAGCTTGGCATTTTAAGGAACATTTGGGGTACATTATTGACAGAGGTGGTATTCAGCCGGTTCCGACCGGTTCGGGCGAACTGGTAGTAGTGACCTGCGGGTGGCCCTGCCCACCTGCCCTGGTGCTATGCCGTCCTATTTAGCCATGTTTTCAAGCCGCATGCATGCATGCATGCAAGCCGCGCATGTGAGCGAAGCGCATGCATGAAAAGTTGCCCGCATGTGTGGAAGGGGTGCGTGCAAGCGAAGTGTGTGCGTGTGCGCTCACATTCTCGGTGCTGGGAGAACCAGTAGGTAAATTATGTGAATTCCACCTCTGATTATTGATCTTCAGTATTGGAAGGTTTTTGCAACATTGATTCCTTTCATGCTGACTGCAGATATGTACACTTCAAGAAATTTGCCAGCAATTGTTGTCATCTACAAAAATGAAGGTGAAAAGGTTTCTTCATCACTGCAGAAGTTTTAGGGATTCATCATTTGGTTGCAGAAATGAAGTGTCAGTTAATGAAATATCATTACAAAACTCTACCTGCTCCCACACCACACCATCCCATTTAAAAATAAAAATCAGGTTTCAGCAAGAAAACTCATAATTATTGTTTTTGGGATGAAGATGGTGTTATTTGCATAGATTTCATTAACCTGACACCACTATCAGTTTAGAGAGTTATACAGTAATATGAAAAACTTTGAAACAACAATTAAACAGAGTTCAAGGGCATTTTAATGGAATATGACAACACTAGGTCTCACACTTCATAAATCATCTAAAAGGCAATTGGGAATTGTTGCCCTGTTCACCATTCAGTCCATTTGCCATGTGATTTCCATCTTTCTTCCCCAAAACTGAGGTAATTTTGTGTGGGTATCTATTTGATTTACATGAAATGGTGGAAGAGACTGTCAGGACCTGGTTGAGGAGACAAATGTGTGGACTTATTTTGTGACAGCTTTAAGAAGCTTTTCCATCATGGTGGACGTGTAACAAATGTGGATGATTAAATGAGAATTAAACACAGATAACAAGAGAAATCCTTTCAGGGAATATTTTCCTGTTACACTTATTTAAAAATCCTATTTAAATTAAAGTTAGGTGTGGAGGCATTACTTTTCATTCAATTCCTCAGACACAAAACATACACATACGTGCTCATATGCACACACACCAATGTATTTGAATTTCTACCTTTCTATCAGAAGTCTAGCATTAGGAAAATGTTCTGATATATGTTTAGTTACCTCTGCCCCTCCCCCTTTTGGGGGGTGGGGAATACATCATCTGAAACAACAGATGAAAAATAAATGAAGATTCCTGCTGGACCAGACCAAAGGCTCATCTACTTTGTTATTTTGTTCCCAGAAAGATTAAGCAGATGATTTAGGAAGTCCACAGGTAGAAGTCCATTTATATCAGCATATAGTATATATGTGTATTTTTCTTGATATCCACCATGGCCAATAATTTTCGATAGATGTAGCCTCCGTTACCTTACCTTTTCCATTCTATGTATGACCAACTATTCCATATCTGGCAGCTTATAATCATTTGATAAATCATTTGCCCTCTTTTCCATTGTCCTGACTACTACTTTCAACATCCACTATTCAGGAGTGGAAACACCTGTCATTACAAAGCACCACATGACAGCCTGCCAGAGTCATTTGTGTGAGAGTAGTTAAAGCAGGTCAGGGATTAGACAGAACTGCAACAAAACAATGATGCAAAAGGTACTTTCCTTCATTGCTCACAGGCTGTTTTGTTCCAAATTATGGAAAATTACATTTCCATTTATTTGTCATCTCCAAAAATCCTAATAGCTTTTTTTAAAAATAATGTCCAAATACCTGAAAAGGACTATTCCTAAAACACCATGTAAATAGCTTCTAAAATAATGAAATCAAATCTCTTTAAAAATGTTTAAGACTCTTTCTGTTGTTAAGCGAGCAAGAATATTATAAGCTTTCTCAGCTAGCATTAGCTGAATAGGACATTATTTGAACTCTCTCTCTCTCTCTCTCTCTCATTCAACTTAGAGTATCAATTAGAACACAATGTTAAGCTGTCCTAGCATCTGGTTCCTTGGCAAGATCCATAGACAACTGGCAGTCAGAGCTTAATGTGCCTGTCAGATGGTTAAAAGGCAGCTGATGGAATGCACCTGGATTGTTCATCCAAATACTGCTTTTCTCCGATAAAACGCAGATGATCAAAACAAGTGTTTCTGTTCTTAAATATGTTGCTGTACCTGTATGGATGATATGATGATGAGTAAAATGTACAATTTCACTTTTTTCCCCCAGGGCCTTTAGGGCAGGCATGTCATTTAAAGATTCTACCACATTAAAAAGATGCCAAAATGGGAATGTAGCCAGGTCAATGGCAAATGCCCCTAGGAAAAAAACCCTGCAACCTTTACCAGATTGATACATTTCTAACTCTGCTAAGGCTGTTTTCCATTATTTCCAAAGTCTTTGGAAAGTCCATCCTTTATCTTACAGTGGCACGTATATCAGATCAGGTCATTCAAACAGATTCAGAAAATCGATTTGATTTAATATTTGAAGTTGAAGACCTAAAGTTGAAGTCCATTTGCTTTTTATGAATTAATTCAAAAATGTGCAAGGCACTTGGATATAATCGAGTAGATCTCAAAGATAGTTATGAGTATTTGATATAAAATGTCCGTTTGATTCCAAAAGTCAATCTGGTTTTAAGATCCAGTCAAGTCACCTTCAAAATAAACCTCTGAATTGAATTCTATAAAGCCCTAATACTGAATGGGCTTATGGAACCATAATGTGTAACATTTGTTTACATCAGAGGATTTCACCAGAATTTCTAAGCTTCCGGCTTTGAAACTAATTTTTTATAAAGTTCCCATTTCTATACTTTGATCCCAGACTCTTTCCATTATATTCTATTAAAAAAGTACTCACCAGACTTTATTTTTATCACCACCACTACCATCAATCATTGTCGTCATCGTCGTCATCATCATCATCATCATCATCATCATCATCATCATCATCATCATCATCTAATTAGTCTAAGAATTAATCATCACAAAATGAAAAAGTGGTTTCAAACTGTCAGCAGTTTTTCTGTTTTCCAGAAAAACATGCTATCCAATTAAATATGCAATCGTTAATTCCCATATTTGATGGTATCAAAGTTTCAATAAATCCCAAATCTAAATTCTAGTGCTCCAAATACTTCCAGGTAGAAGTTATAGGAAATTCAAATTTTATCAATATGGGCAGGTCAGTTTAAGCTCTGTATTCAGTCAAAGTAAATATCCGTTCTCTCACTTTCTTCTGCATTATAGTTAGACCAGTTTGGTCAGCCAAGACACTATTTCACATATTCAGTTTCAGAGTGCTTACATCTATTAGGGTATCAACAGCTTAGATCATGCCTTGAAAAAAGTTTTAAATGAGTTTTAAACCTTCAGCAATTGTGAAACTTGATCATGCCTATCCACATTTCCCCTTTTGCACTATTTGACGATGATATTTTCTTACTGAAATAGTGAATGAAAAGCTAGATTTATGAGTTCAGCTTTCCCATTTGTAGATCTTGTACAAATTGCTACAAAAGGAAGCCATTAAACCAAGGGCCGTGAATGTATTTGGATCTTTTCCTACTTTAAATTGTGCCTGAGGCTAGATAACAGAATTGCCAATTGATACTAGGAAGCTAGACAACAATAGAGCAATACAAATTGGATGCATAGATATTGACCTTTAAATAGCTTATTTGATTTAGTGGCTCTCATGCCAGCTTCAGCATTTTTTCCCCACAAACAAAAAGGTATTGAGCTTCAAAGTGAATTCCTAAAAAAAAGATACATAACTCTTCCTTCTGAAAGTTAGCAAGAATGCCAATTCTACTATTATTATTTGCTCATTTTTATTTTAAAATGTTATTAGCTATTTTTTTAAATATAAAAAAGATGCAAGTACTAATAATAATGGTTAGCTTGACAACACCAAGGAGAATTGGTGACAATGCAGTCAACTTGTCAAGAGTCCTGAATCAATGAAATCTATGAAACTTACAGTCTGCAGCCTTTTTTATTTTTCATTTGCAACACTGAAATTGATGTGTATAATAGTGCAAGATTTGGCTTCTTGAAAGAAACAAAAGTTTTCCAATTGGCTGAATGGGTACTTGGTATAAAAGGAAAGGGAGACTGATTCTTAGCAAAAAAAAAAGTAATACTATATTTCCTACAATATCTATATACGTGGTGGGTTGCTCCCAGTTCGGACCGGTTCTTTAGAACCGGTAGCGGGAATTTCCCCCCGCTCGCCGAACAGGGGCACAAAACGTGCACTTCTGCCGTGATGCAAACCGGTGGGGAAGGTAAGTAGAACCCACCCCTGCCCCTAGTCATTTTTTCATTAAACTAGACATACCCAATTCCCAATCACTTCAGCATACTTTTATAACTGCCTACTTCAGGATAGTTATGCTGTACAACTTTTTCTAAAGTGTTTTTAATGTTTGTTTAAGACACACGGGCACAGTCATGCACACACATTTTTGAATATTTAACCAGGATGTAAACCCATTTCCCAATCTTATCAGTAAAATTCAACCTTTTTAATTCAGATTTGTAGGCATGTATTAAACGTCTTCGGTTTCTGAATATAGATGAAATATAAATTAAAGTTGGATCTACTTGCTACTTTACTTTTTCACTCTTGCGTGAAATTTAATTTTTTCCCCTACCCCATCCCAGTCAAATCTACATTACTTTGTCCCTTATTCACCTGGCAAATAATTCCTGTACACTACAAATGAGATTAATTATTCCATTGTTTAAAATTTAATGTAAGCACCAGGAATTTAATGCAATCACCAAAACTGGACTAAAACCCAATGTATTACTATTGTGTTTTTATATCAGACTTCAATGCAATGTTCCCATTATGCTTGCTTTTCTTCACTTAGCCTATCTAATGACATATTTTAGAAACTGCTCATTCAGTTCTATTGCCTAAGTGGCTTCCTAAATTCATGAAAAATAATTTTAATTAAATGCGTTATTAAAATGCAGAACAATGTGAATCAACTTAAACAAAGAAATCTTCATTCAAGGTTTTTTATGCTTGGTTTTCCTTTATTTTTTTTCCTTTCTTTTGAATGTTCTGAGAGCACCATAAGAGACAATAATGAGAAAAGAACTTATTGAGTTTGAGGAGTTTAGAAATATGTAGCTCAAATAATTCAGGCACAGGCTCCAAATTGCTCTTTTAAATTATGTATTTAAAAATATGTGACATAATTCTTAAGCGAAATGTGTTTACATTCACAAAGTAATATAAATCATTATTGTATATAACACAATTAGTATCCCTGTTAATAGACTTGAAAAGTGACCAAGGATTGATCAACTCCTGATGTTGCTTGCAGTAAAGAAATTGTTCACAGTAGGAATTGGAGGCAACCAAAGAAGCAGACACTGCTCACAGAGGTGAACCATACAAGCAGCTTCATTTGAAAAGGCTAAAAGCTTTCTCAGAGGTAAATGATATGGCCAGGATATATAGCGTTAGAGATTGAGAAGCATATAAAACTAAATTGAATAATATAATATACCCTTTCTGAATGCTGAGTTTCTTCAAGTTTACAAATGTAAATTGGCTTTTGAAAAAGGAGATTCAGAAACATCCCCCTCTTCAATTTTATAAATAGCTGACTTCAAAGCTAAATACATTACCTGCTTTTTAAATCTCTATTACTTACTCCGAGCAATGGTTCAAGACAAAAATGGTGTGGATCCATGAACAAATTACTTGCAAATATGCATTCTATTGCCTGTATTTTCCCTACAGATGAATTATTTTCCAATGAGAACATGACTTCTGTAATAAGATGTTTTATTCACTATTAGATTAGGAGGTGTTATAAACCCTGCTCATCCACATGCAGTTATGAGTAGCCCCTTCGCTCTCTATGTATTGCTGTGATGTCGTTGAATAGCCAGTCATTAGTGGTGAGAATACAGTCACTATTCTTACCACTTATAGTTAGAACTTTAATGGTGAAAGGTCCCAGCTATGTGGAAGTGTTCAGGAGGAACTCTGCTGTAGATAATCACACTCTACCAGTGGTGGATTGTAAATGATTTTGCTACCGGTTTGTGTGCACGCTTGCATGCACGTGCAAGGCTTCTGCGCATGTGCAGAATCATCCCAGGCAGGTGGGCGGAGCCTCCCGCTGCTGGCACTATCGGTTCTAAGAACCGGTCCAAACCGGGAGCAAACGACCGCTGCACTGTACCCCTGGATGTCAACTGTTCAGTGACACAATCAATGAAGAGGATTTCCTCACTATTCTTGTGTAATGAATTTTACATAGGAATTTTACAAGGGAACAACAGCTATTTTGGGAGGAAAATAGAAATAGAGTCTTCCTTTTTTATTTGTTTGTTTTTATTGATTTTCATATTTTACATATCACAATATTTATAGACAGATCTGCCACCTTTGATATACATTGCTACTATATTTATACAATTTATACATTATTTTAACATATTTTCTAATCCTGTGTCCTAATCCCACATTGTCTCTTCAATTTTCTATTATTAGTCCAATTGTACCATTTTCCCCAAACGTCATAGTAATCTGAATTTTTTTGTCCTGAAATAGAGTCTTCTTATTGATAGTGGATACTTGCTCCATGAAATAAGAACAAACTTGCATTTAATTATCTTAATTATTTCCTCCTGATTCTCTGACCAGTTAGAAATATAATTTTGATTCCAATGTGTTTATCTGTGTATAATATGGGGAAAAACAAAAAAGTGTTTTTAGGCAATGTATTCGCTAGAGGCTTCCTCTGAGACTCAAACATGGATAATTTGCTCTATTTTGAATTTATGTCATGTAATTTTTTTAAAATTTTATGTCCTTTGCTTAGGCAGGAAATCAAAATATATTTAGCGCTGAATTCTACCTCAGTCCACACAAATATGTTAATGAGGAGAGCTGAATAGTCATAATCTCAGATGTGAAGGTGATGACCTAAGGCAGGGCTGTCAAAGTCCTGATCCACGGGCTGGATGCACCATGGGATGGATGCATCACGTGCTGGCCATGCCCATGCCCAGTTTAGCAAAGGGGGAAAAAGTCCCAATACGTCAGGTGACGATGCCATGATAACATGAGTTTGACACCCCTGACCTAAGGTCATAATATCTGTTACTTAAAGTCAACAAAAGGAGACTAAAAAATTGCACTGCTATGCATTGAAAGAATAATTATAATTATTCCATTTTCTGCCCTTAGTTACCTTATAGGGGAGATAGATAGCATAAAAATATGTGTGTATGTAGGGGTGTGTGTGTGTGTGTGTGTGTGTGTGTGTATGTGTGTGTGTGTGTGTGTTTTGAAGGTTGTGTTACAATTGTATTTATTTTCTTATTCCTTTAGCATAAAATAAGTATGTGTATCTTCTATCAGCTTGAGAAATATACAGTATGTGAATTTTTTTTGACATATTAAGGATCACTTCTGTTTCCATAGTAAGTGAGCATTTTTATATCTTATTATTTATTAATGTATATGTTCTTTTTTTTAAAGAAAGAAACAACTCACAGTGTCAAGCATGCATATAGTGGAGAGTGAGCAGAAAAGAAAGTTGGGAAAGATATAACAGACTGGGCAGGATTACAGACTGAACTCTCTCCCCTGATGTCCACATACAACAGAAAGACTATAAAGTGTCTTGATATAAAATAATATTTCAATAGAGAGTATGTTGTGGAATTTGAATGGCAACACAATATTTTCGGGTATGAAAATTGACAAATGGTTGTGGTCATATTACAGATTATTGATATATCAGTAATTAGGAAGATTTCTGTTTTTTGTTGGTATGTTACCTAACTCAACATGAGGAACCCACGTCAAGTTAGAAATGCAAAATCACAATAACAAAACTGCATAATAAGAAATTCATGTAAAATGTAGTGTTGGAAAAATTCCAAAATAAATAAATGCAAAACTGGAATCCATAAGAGAGGTGATTGAGGGAAAGTTATAAGCAGTGCACAAAATGAAGCTATGCAAGGCCCCTCCTAGTCACAAATGCCACCTTTTCCTTAATATTCTGTAGCAATTTGGCCTATTGGTTCTTGTATGGTGTGGTGGTTTGTATGGTCCAGTCTGGTTTGTTTGTCTACTATGATAATTTAAATGAAACCACCAAAATGTGTGCTTATTCAACCAGATAGATTTCAGTAACAAAAATCCATTTTTCTTTATTTGGCTGATACTAGTATATGGTATAGAGCCGTGGTGGCGAACCCATGGCACGCGTGCCACAGGTGGCACGCGGAGCCATAGCGGAGGGCACGCGAGCGTTGCCCACCGGCAAACCGGAAGTGTGGAAAAACGCACTTCCGGTTTGCCGGTGAGCTGTTTTTTGCACTCCAGAGGGTTCAGGGAAGCTTCCTGAAGCCCCGGAGTGCAAAAAACTACAAAACGTACAAACCGGAAGTGCGGAAAAATGCACTTCCAGTTTGCTGGTGAGCTGTTTTTTGCACTCCGGAGGGTTCAGGGATGCTCCCTGAAGCCCCAGAATGCAAAAAACAACAAAACGGACAAACCGGAAGTGCATTTTTCCGAACTTCTGGTTTGCCCGTTTCGTCGTTTTTTACCGTCCCAGGCTCCGGTAAGGCCTTTGCACGGGGTGGGTGTGTGTGCGCATGCGCAGGGGGCAGCATGGGGGGGTGTTGTGCGCATGCCTGGGGGGGAGGGAATGGGTGTGGGTACGCGAGCGCGTGCTAGCGCGCGCACCCCCCTTTTTGGCACGCGAACCTAAAAAGGTTCGCCATCACTGGTATAGAGTCTCTTTTTTGAGCAGGGGTTATTCTATGCACAAATCACATATAGTAAGGGAAGTATATATAAAAGAATATGTGAAGAACGAAGAAGAAAAGCTTAGAGCGATGGTGGTAAATATGACAAATCACTTAAGAGTCCATGTTTGGACGTATATTGTTGTGTTAGAAATGATGATACAAAATTCTCCATTTTGTTATTTGGACTAGTCTTCTTCAAACCAGCAGCTCCTTTCAGGTTGCTATCAGTTGGGCAAGAAGTATGGGACAATATTCTTGCTGATCATTGTGACATATTTGTGAGGTTCTTTGTTTATTGTTTGATGCCACTTGAACCGAACTAGTGGTATAACTGGGGTAAAATCTTCAACTGTTATTACGATGGTGCTCAGTGACTGGTATCAACTCCTAACTCTGGAAGACAATCCAGAGCAACTTTAGTGAGCTCTGACAACCCCAACTTCACAAAACAGGCAGAAACATTTGGGAGCCCTGGTTTCAAACCACAACAACCACCACAAAAGAACAACTTTGTGGAAGTATATGCACATGGTGGTGGTGATAGATTCCCTGCTTTGAGGAACTGAATCTAAAGTCTGCATATGTCCTTGTTGTCCTGAGTTATGTGTTGTCTTCTCGGTGCTCATACCAATGATATGATGAATAAACTGCCAAGACTTTTCAAACTCACTATAAAAAAAAGGATTCATTTAAAAGTATTGAGGCTACGCAAGTTGATATGAAATTCTGCATTTCTTCTTGGTGAACTTCTTTAATTTTCTAGCACTTTGTCCAGCTCTATTTAGGAAAACAGAATTCTATCACTTTCACTTCTTCGTTCCAGAACAAAGGTTCATTAAGCATTCTGGCTGACATTACTTTTGCTTTCCTAATATTTATCATGCCAGATGGTTCTCAATTTACGACTGATCACTAAATGACCATTCACAGTTATGATGGGCAGAACTGATACTTTATGACCCATAAACCACTTCTGGCTGTTGTAATAATATCAGGCAAGGCAGATAAACAAGACCTGACAGTGGCTAAGACCAGGAAGCTGAAGAAAGAGACTGAGAGGCTAATTCTAGCTGCACAAGACCAAGCTCTAAGAACAAATAACTAGACTTGAGAAGACAGCAACAGACAGCAAGTGCCACCTCTGCAAAGAAGCTGAAAAACAGTGGAAAATCTGGTTAGCTGCTGCAAGAAGATCACAGTGACTGACTACAAACATTGGCATGACAATGAGGCCACAGTGATGCATTGGAAGATCTTCAAGGAACATCATTTGCCTGCAAATAAGAACGGCCATAAAGTAAGTCATAGAAAATGAAGAAGTTAAAGTGCTTAATGGCATATGATTACAACATGAATATGCACTACTTGATGGGCGATTCAAGAGGCTCCTGATTAGTGAGCGACTATGCCCCTGTGATAGGGCTGAGGTTGAAACTGTGGAGCATGTCTTATCATACTGCCCTATGTATAATACAGCCAGAATTAAATTATTGTCTCAAATGATCCCTCTGGTTCTAATGCTAGTAATTTGGCCTTATATTGTCTAGGGCAGTGATGGCGAACCTTTTTTTCCTCGGGTGCCGAAATAGTGTGCATGTGCACTACCGCACGCGTGTGCGTGCCCACACCCATAATTCAAAGCCCCCCACTTGCCCCAACCCCCTGCACACGCGTGCGTGACCCCCCCCCACTCCCCCGTTTCCTGACTTCCAGTGGGCCCGGTAGGCCTGTTTTTTGTCCTCCCCAGGCTCCAGAGGCTTTCTTGGAGCTTGGGGAGGGTGAAAATGCTCCCCACCACCACCCTGGAGGCCCTCAGGAGGCCAAAATTGCCCTCCCAGAGCCTCCGCACCAGCCCAAAATCAGCTGGCGGGCACGCACATGCATGCTGGAGCTGAGCTAGGGCAATGGCTCGTGTGCCGGCAGATATGGCTCTGCGTGCCACCTGTGGCACCCGTGCCATAGGTTCGCCATCACTGGTCTAGGGGATGATTCCTCCTATATTACTTCTCAGGTTTCAAAATTGTTCTTAAAAGCTGTAACTATTAATTCCCTTTAGCCAAGTTCTGGTGTTAATTGTTTGTGATTGTATTTTTTTTCTTTTTCTTTTTTTTTGCACTTGTATTTTGGTCTGTGACTGTAAAATAAAATTTATTATTATATATGCACATATACGTACACACACACACACACACACACACACACACACACACACACACACATACACGCAACAATGCTCCATAAAAGATACCATGTGTTCCTAGCTATAATGTGGCCTACTTACTGTCTAGGCTAAAAATATATAACTGTCTTTACACCCTACAGAGCCTAAACTGCCTAGAGGTATGAAACGATGCACTGTTCACCTGTGATACCTCCAGATGGGTCAAGATTGCAATTGAAGAATTGTGACAGGCTTCTCTACCTGTCTCATGGAAGATGAAGGCTGGAATAATCTCACATTCCTTCACTTTCCCATCAATGCTTTGTAACAGGAAGTGACAAGGCAATAAAAGAGGAAGTATGTAATACTCCCTAAACACTTCCTTGTAAAGGGAACATGCTTCATTTATTTTGGCTAGTAGGGGTTAGGGTTGCTAAAGTTTGCCTATAAGCTAGCTAAATGCAAAACACATTACTCTTTTGAAGACACATTACCATACATTTGAATGTAGAACAAGCAGTTACAACAGAAAGAAATTAATCCTGTTCTGCCAGAGCAGCAAATGCTCTGGAGACAGAACAGAAAGAACTGGAGAAGACAACCAATCACAAAGACCTGTAAATAGATATAGAACAATGTGGCAAAAGAAACCAATAGGTGCCCAATACAACTGGAGCACCACAACACCATTGGCCTTGACAAAATCATCATCAGTCAACTTCAAAAGGTAGTTTTACTCAAAACAGCTTACATCCTTCAGCAATAACTTTATCACTAAGAACTTATTCCAAGTCCTTGGGAAGGATTCAATCGGTGGATAAAAACGTTGAATCCAGTATAATCTGACTGACTGAGTGACCAACCATAATGGTAATAAATAGTAATAGCATGTAGATGTACAGTATATGCCACTTCACAGGGCTTTACAGACTTCTCTAAGCACTTTATAGAGTCAGCCTACTGCCCCCAATAGGTATCCTCATTTTACTGACCTCAGAAGGATGGAAGGCTGAGTCAAGCTTGAGCCAATGAGGATCATGCAATATAAATGGACTTAATCTAAATGGAACAAATAACTTATTTCATCTTGGTCAGTTTCAAACATACTAGTCAGAATATTTCAATCTCATTTGTGTTCTAACAGACTTGTATTTCATAAAATATTTTATAAAGAAAAATATATTTTCCGTAGCATAATCCTTATTTTACTTTAAATATGTTGTGATGGCAAAATGCTTGTAGAATAAAAAAAGAAGAAGAGTGATCTAAAATATAGCTGTGATAGAGAACCATGCTATATTTAGGTATATTCTATGCCATAATAACCATCTGCAAAATTACTTTCATCTAAGCATATGATGCAGTGAATTGTAACAAAGCTTTGGCATCAACACCACTGGATTTACTGTGCTTGTATCAAGAGCAACACACTCCTAGAGCAAACAAAAGCAACCCAGGGATTCTAGCTACAAGAGGAAATACAGGTTGCTATATTACAATTCATGCAAGGCTTTCAGCAGCAGATGGACATTTTGAACAGAACTGGTGCCAGTTTGGCTCCTGTTCACTGTATTTCAAGAAGTTGGAATTTTAAATCAAACCACCCCAAAATGTGTTCAGGTTGTACAACATGTGGCTCAACACATTTTTTTTTGCATTTTTGCATTGTCATTAATGCCAACATGAACATTCAAATTCTTATAAGATTGTTTAAACTTTTAACCTTAATGTATTTCTATTCCACCCATATTTAATTGAAATTGATCCAATGACATGATCTCTTCAAATTCTATGAAAGAAAACCTGATAAAATTCAATCATGATTACTACTAAGCATGCACACAGTACAATGCATCAATCCAAATATAAATATAACTATTCTCTTCTACTCAGATTTTTTGGGAAAAACTATGGCATGTCCCAAGACATATATTCTCTTCTATGCATCTTAAAAATGAGGGGACTATATATTAACTATAAGGTTGACTCAGCCTTCCATCCTTCCAAGGTAGGTAAAATGAGGACCCAGATTGTTGGGGGCAATGTAAATATACATTGCTTACTGGTGTAAACTGCTTAGAGAGTGCTTGCACTGTGAGGCGGTATATAAATCTCACTAAATAAATACATAAATAAATAAATAAATAAATAACCTGAAAGAACCCTTGAGATTCACTGTTGCCTATGTTATCACTTTTCTCTAATAGCCTTATCCATCTCTCCTTTCTAAAACAAGAGGATATGAGGTATTTAAAAAGGTATTCACATAATACTTCACAACTTGTGGTAAGTTTTCTAGCATATGATTTTTTCCAGCAGTTACAGTAACAGATTAACAGAGTTGGAAGGGATTTTGCAGGTCATCTAGTCCAACCCCCTGCCAAGCAGGAGACCCTACATCTGCCTCTACCTAGGATCAAACTCACGACCTCCTGATTGTTCTCTTACTCCCAGGCCTAATGAGAAGACCCAGACAACACATATCTAAAAAAGTGTTCCTTCTTATGTTAAGGGAACCCATTTCAATCAATAAATACAGTATATTCCATACAGGGGTGGGTTCCTGCCGGTATGCTCTTACCTGTTGGTCGCCGCAGAACAGAAGAAGCCGGTGGAGTTCGCGGCGCGGGGCTTCCCCCGCCCGCCTAGACGCCGCCATTTGCATTATTTTGCCCTCTGCGCATGCGCAAAGCGTTCTGCTGGTTTTAAAGGGGAAAATTGGCTTGACTTCTGTGGGCTAAAACTCTGGAGCAGGTTCCTAGAGGAGATACACTTCACAGGAAGGCATTTATTCCCTTCCTGCAATTGTTGAAGTCAATAAAGGGAATGAAATCACACTCACTCTATTACATACTGTTAAAACTAGATTAAGGACCCTAGATCCTGTGTCTTCAGCCTGAAGAACCAAGAGATAGTACAGTAGCAGCAGTGACAGGTTATTTCTTTTATGATTTGTTTTAAAAGAGCAGACATGCTGTGAATGGAAATACTAGCCTTTATGACATTTATGAACATATATTATGTTTATTTCTACAATATATATAAGACTAGAGAATCTCTGGGGAAATTTAAGATGGCAGATGGAATTGGGTCTATACCTTATCACCCTATAATTTACTTAACTTTTTTTGTTAACAAAGGAAAAACAAAGTTAGTGTAGAAAGAGAATAGGCTAAATATGGAAGTTTTCTATATTACTCTGCTGCCAACTACTTGTTATCTTTGGGGGGTAGGGGAATATGGATCTTTGAAGGGATAAATGAGTTGAGTTTATTCCTTTATTTGTTTTCTTAAAATGTTTTCCAGATGTCACCTGATTGCCCATTGCTTTATCTTCAGAATCATAAAAGTAGAAATATTATGGATCTAGAATTCAATTAATCTCATGTGATCCCACTTCAGAGAGACAGTAAGAATCATTTTCTATGTTCTCCTTATCTTAAAACAAAGCTCTACAATCCTATGTAGACTCAAAGGATTAATACCCTTTTGCCTTTTCTCTCTTTCAGAACTTCAGAAATCTGGTGATTCAAAAATTACCAGGGATCATGAATAGAATAGAATAGAATAGAATAGAATAGAATAGAACAGAATAGAATAGAATAGAATTCTTTATTGGCCAAGTGTGATTGGACACACAAGGAATTTGTCTTTGGTGCATATGCTCTCAGTGTACATAAAAGAAAAGATACATTTGTCAAGAATCATGAGGTACAACAATTATTGTCATAGGGTACAAATAAGCAATCAGGAAACAATCAATATTAATATAAATCATAAGAATACAAGCAACAAGTTACAGTCATACAGTCATAAGTGGGAGGAGATGGGTGATAGGAATGATGAGAAGACTAATAGTAATAGTAATGCAGCCTTAATGAATAGTTTGACAGTGGTGAGGGAATTATTTGTTTAGCAGAGTGATGGCATGCGGGGGAAAATGTTCTTGTGTCTAGTTGTCTTGGTGTGCAGTGCTCTATAGCATCGTTTTTAGGGTAGGAGTTGAAACAATTTATGTCCAGGATGCGAGGGGTCAGTAAATATTAAGTAAATATTAAGGACAACAAATTGGTAGACAGCGATAGTAATCCAACTGGACTGGCCAAGCTCAACACTGTGCATTCTAAAATCTGTCAATTCTTTATCCTGCCAAGTTTCAGACTTTTCTGCATATCCACCACATTTTGAAATTATTCAAATCATAACCCTAAATTCTTCTGGTCTCTCACTTTGTCCAGAATATCATATTGTACTTGCTTTGTTTGGATTTTTTTTTGAAGGGAATTAAAACCCAATTCATTTGTTTCTTTCCCATTACTCAGTAAGATTTGATGGAGAATACTGAATTTCAGCAGGTTGTAAGCCATTCAGATTACCTAACAATTAATTAACTAGTAGAGCACCAAAACAAGTTGTGAAGGATAGAAAGCATCTTACCAGGGATTTCTTTAATACCTGCAATACCACTGTCCATTCCCATCCTTCTGTTGTCACACTCAGGTAGAGGCATGAAGTTTGTCTGGGCTAGGCAGGTTAATTAACTTCCACTATTTAAAATATTTTTAGAGGTGGCTGAAAGCCACTATTTTTTCATTACATAAAACTTTTAATCAGTACCTAACCCTAAACAGTGACTCATTCTGAATATGCCCATGGTTCTGTCCATTATTATTATTTTAATGATAAAGCTGCTGAGTTTTGAAACAGGGAGTGCTAATGACAACCATTTAACCCTGCTAAAAACACCTGCTGTTTTCAGAACTGGAATAGCAGTTCCTTGATTAATGATGACTTGGGTAAATAATAAATTAAACTGGGGGGATTTCATCAAAACTATTGCCATTCCGTGTTTGAAGATGAGATAGTTTTGAAAATGGAACATTTACAACTAGTAATACAGGATAATTTTTAGTTTAATTCAGCAATTCATGAAGCTAAAAGCTCCAGCTGTGATCCTGCTACGGAATGCCAAAATGCATTCAACAATATCAAATGACATTATCTATTTCTTACATTGGAAGAATTACACTAGTTTCATCCTTCCATTTTTCATCTGATAAAGCTGACTAAAGCTTTCAAATTAATTTTTTTTAGAATATAGTTTTTTGTAATGCAACAAGACCTGTTGGATAACAGCTTTCAGAATATCTGCACTTTTCTTGCAAATAATGCTAACTTTTGTGGGAAGGGTAGTCTGGAACAAATGAAGTATAATACAATTGCATTTTGTTATTTTATTTAGATAAGAAATTAACAGGGCAGCTGTCATAAAGAGACCTTGGTAGCGCAAAAACAAAAATATGATGACTGGGAACAGAGAATTGTGCAAGAAAGGAAAGAAAATGTTAAATGCTACAATTCTCACCATCTATTTAAGTCCTACTGTAATTAATGAGGTTTTATGCAGCACTGTCATCAAAGATTCTGCAATACTGAAAGCTTTTTCAGAACTAAAAAGCTTTACTCAATCCTTGGATTCTTTAAATAACCTCTAAGCCTTAAACTGGTACTCATCATTTCATTCCAGTATCTCGGACTTCAAGGCCGATACTACTTTCTTTTCTATGGCTCATATTTCTTGGTCCACTTAAAAATGAATCAAGGATTGAGTTCAGTGTTTAATTCTTGAATGCATCCTGTTGTCCTGAATATTCCCCAAACAACTGACATTCATATTAAAATGAAACCAGCTCTTCAATTTGAACAGTAACTGTTTCCTGAACAGCTTATCCTGAAAAATCTTGATTGCTTTGAGTTGAATGGATCCTGTTTTTCTAGGCATAAAAGTGCCCAGAGGTGGGTTCAAAATGTCTCAAAGTTAATCTAGTCCCAATTCACTCCTGTTTCATCTAGAATGCTATGTCCAGAATACTTCAGATTCACTGGAATTAATTCTGTGTCCAGTTCCCAGGGATTAATTCCATTGTTGTTCTGTCACTAATCCTCAAGAAGTGTTCTGTTGTGTTATTGCTCAATAATGCTTTAATACTATTTCCAAAATGGATGCTGTTCTTCAATGATAGACAGTTTCTTTATCATTTACCATTAATATATTTTCATTATTTTTTAGTAAAATAAGCCCATTTCTCAAAGGCATATATGATGAACATGTCTTGGATCCATTTTTGGCGTGTGTGTGTGTGTGTGTGTGTGCGCGCGCGCATGTGTGTGTGTGTGTATCTCTCTGCTGTTGGATGGTTGATGAATAACAGTAGTCAAGATTACTGATGAGGAAAATCAAGCCTATTGGTCATGCAGCTTCTCAGTTTCTTGGATTAATAGAACCAGTGGGTGTTCTATTTCAAGGATCTCCAGAAATAATAATAATAATAATAATTTATTGTCATTGTACGTATATACACAGTACACCCATACAACGAAATTCACATAACGCTTCAAGACCAGTCCCAACACACATAGCAGTCCCCACCCTAATAATTAGTATACCTGCTGTTAGGACTCTTTCATTTCCTTCTGCTGAATCCTCTATTTATATTCTAAATGTAGATAAGTGGCAGGAAAGTCCAGTAAATGTCCAGTTTTATGAAAAACTTTATGAAATGGTCCTGGATATCAGGAAATCTTCAGTCTTTCCTGTAATATGAAATTTATTTGCAAACTCACTACCAATTTTCCAAACCTAGTTTTCTTCAGGAAACTGCTGAATTAAGTTAAGTTTCACAAAGTTTCTTTCATTCTGCCCATTATCCAGCAAACATGGTATCTGCAGAGGCACAAATGATAACAGATGTGTGATGCCAAAAATGAGCAAAAATACTCATTTGACCACTAACAAATAATTGTTGAACAACTGATAAGGAATACAAATGGGTTACATAGAAATCTGAACATTCTGTACCCAGAAAGAAAATGCTATAATGCATGATATGGAGAAAGACTGAATGTCCGTCAAGTTCATTGTTATTCTAACTGTGTGAGCCAGCATCTCACTTTGAAAAGAGAAATCTGTAAACACACCCATTATCAGTATCCTTGAGAATGTTTCATTTTATGGAGACATATAATTTGTGGGTCATTGTTGTAACAAAACCAGAAAGATACATGTCATGAGGGACTAGTTGTGGCATTTATATGAAGGCTAGCATGGAGATAAATTAACTTTTATGTTAAACAGGCCAGCAAAGACAGAAATATTCAGTGATCATCAGTGACCTTGGAATGAATGTATAGGAGGCAATAAATATTCCCTCTACAAAAGAAAGAAAGCCATGAACAGAACCATCAGTAACTGCATAGAATATAGTTGATCAGATCACAGTGCAGTTTGTTTGGCTATGTTCAAGCATAAATGACATTTGTTGTTGTTTAAACTAGATATTTATGATTCAAAATCAATGTTCAAGGCAAAATTGAACCAAACAATCAAGTGCATCATTCTTCTTCCCAAATTCAAACTTTTGAATAACTTTTGAATAGATTGAAATCATTCAGTATGTAAACGATGCCTTTTGGGGGCACTTGCCTTAGAGCTTTTTCGATGCTGGCATAGAAACCCTTTATTTCAAACTTTATTGCATCAATTGTTCAGGTGTAGGTATGGACAACTCTAATTTTGAGTGGGTTGGTACAGATTTGAATGGTCATCATGCAACCATTAACTGTCAACAAGCCTTCTGATGCTTGGTTGAGTTTCTTGTTTGTAAAAAATGTCACCCCATTAGTTTTCTTGGTGTCATGTCCCAAGTAATGCATTCCTCAGACTGGAAATAGCAGTTGTCTGCCCTTTGTAAGTTACTAACACCAAGGAGGTTGATTCTCAACAAGCCAATCTCCCATTTGTTGATATCCAATTTATCCTGATTCATTCCTCAGACATTCCATGTATCTATCTGATGTGTTTTCATGCAGCAAAGATCCTTGCTTTTACCAATAGCTGCATCAGCAGCTAGGATTCCTGTTGAATTTGCCCTGGGTACTGTACATCATTAATGCCTTGACTTCTCACTGCAGGCCCTTGCTCTTTCTCTGTAGTTTGCTGGGTACCTTTTGACCTGGGGTACTAACAATGGGCATCATATCAAGTTCATTTTAGAAAATTCCATTTAAAAAAAACTTCTTGGCAAGGTTTTTGCAAAGTCTTACTTCAACCCTCCCCAATTATCCAACATTGGCACCAGCAGTCATGTACATGGCTGGGTTAATATAGTGGTAATTCAAAACAATATGAAGTAAGAAGAATACGCATGCTATAAATTCCATGTATGCATACCAGTCTTTGTAGGGCGGTATAGGATAATGCAATTGTATAGGATAATGCAATATATGAAATCACTTTAGATTCCAAATGCCTATGTCCAGTAAATTGGCAAGTAAGGATGCAGAATGTTTTGTAGTAAAAGGGAAAAGGTCCTCTAGAATGCACAGAAATATATAGATAGCACCTAAAACAGCCACAGTCTTTCTTGTCATCTGCATATTTATTTATTTGGTCTGAACTTCTGAGCAGAAGAACATTGCCAGAAAGGATAGATACTATAATTTTTCATTCCTTTAGGATGAAATGAATATTACTTTGAAGAGTTTTTACAACTTCAATATAGCAAATACAGTAATTGACCTGGAAATTCAGTAAGAAACATAGAAGTGAGAGTGAATGAAAGGATTGTGAATAAAGAAAAGTGAGATCCCAAAGATAAATAGTGTAATAGCTTATTGTGCTTAAACTGATCTTTAAATTAAACTTTACTTTGGAATGAGCATGAGCCAGACTTCAGAACAAATATATAGCCATCAAATTATCCTTCCTAAAAGTCAGTATTTTCATTCTAGACAATATGACCATCAAGAAAGAAAATGTTAAAACTGAAACAGAAGAAAACAAGACATAGAGGGTTTTGCCTTTACCACATCTGCACAGCTAGTGACCTCCCAGTTAAATTTAATCACCAGTTACAGTATGTAACCAATGAAATAATTAAATTGTCTTCTGTTTCACTCTTATATATGTTAGTAGAAACATGTTTATAATTTGCACCAGCAATAGTTTGATTCATCATTTTCCACTGCTTTTTAATTAAAATATTTAATTGATATTTCAGCATTTATTAAACTTGCCATTTCTTTTTATGAAAATCTAGACTGTGGAAAATTCCTGGGACGTAGACTAACTTTTACAATAACATTCTTCGGGTAAGCTTACTTACAGAAAACAACTCAGCATCTTCCAATTTTAGCTATTGGAATAGTAATGTTAAGTTTTCAGTAAACCTTACAATATCATCTGGCACTTTCCTCCTTACTCTCTCTTGCCATACTGATAGGATAAAGTTATTTGACTTTAAGCAAGTTGATCCCTTCATTCAGTAAAGCAGAATGAGGAAGGCTGATAGGATTATCTGTCTCTTCTTCTTCCTGCACTAACCTTCAATCTAAATTGATACCTAGTACTTCTACAATGACAGCAGAGGAAAAATAAAATGGCAAAATAAATTGCCCCTGCAATCCATATTAATAACTCCTTAGTATTTGACTTCTCCTGTGAAACTCAGATTTTCTCTTGCTATTTCATTTTGGCAGTTAAAGTCTGAGTATTAGTTCAACTTGAAGCTGGCAAATAGGCACTACCTTTCTACAGCTTTGGTAGTATAAACAAATATAATACTTCAGTTAGCAGAATAAAATGACAGTAGTGTGGGCTCGAGTCAAACACAATAAAAACTTTATATTTGTCCTTGTTGCACATTTAGCTCGATAAAGTACTACAAATACAAGCAATTTTTATTTATTCATTTATTTTCCTTTACTTCTGTAAGCTGCCCACCATGAGTTGGCTGGCCATGTAAATTTTCTTAATAATTTAAATGGATAAATTAAATACACACAATGGCATATTTATGGGTTAGAAGATTTTACAAAAGTAATATGCATAATACACATCTGAGACCAATATTAATCCTCTTCATACTGTATGTAGGGTTTCTAACTAGAAAGAAATGAGAACTATGGATGAAAGCACCTGCTTTCTCCATCATTCAGTATTTATCTGGTGATCCAAAAGATGGTTGCACTTGGTATGAAGTGAAGTACAGATTCTTGTGCACTCTTGTTGTTGTTAGTTGCAAAGTCATGTTTGACCCATCGCGACCCCATGGACAATGTTCCTCCAGGTCTTCCTGTCCTCTACCATCCCCTGGAGTCTATTTAAGCTCAAGCCTACTGCTTCAGTGACTCCATCCAGCCACCTCATTCTCTGTCATCCCCTTCTTCTTTTGCGCTCAACATTTCCCAGCATTAGGCTCTTTCCCAGTGAGTCCTTCCTTCTCATTAGGTAGCCAAAGTATTTGAGTTTCATCTTCAGGATCTGGCCTTCTAAAGAGCAGTCAGGGTTGATCTCCTCCAGGACTGACCGATTTGATCGCCTTGCAGTCCAAGGGACTTGCAGGAGTCTTCTCCAGCACCATAGTTCAAGGCCTCAATTCTTTGGTGCTCAGCCTTTCTTATGGTCCAACTTTCACAGCCATACATTGCAACTGGAAAAACCATAGCCTTGACTATACACACTTTTGTTGGCAGGGTGATGTCTCTGCTTTTTAGTATGCTGTCTAGATTTGCCATAGCTTTCCTCCCCAGGAACAAGCATCTTTTAATTTCTTGGCTGCAGTCCCCATCTGCGGTGATCTTGGAGCCCAGGAAAATAAAATCTGTCACTAACTCCATTTCTTCCCCGTCTATTTGCCAGGAATTGAGAGGGCTGGATGCCATGATCTTAGTTTTCTTAATGTTGAGTTTCAAGCCAACTTTTGCACTCTCCTTCTTCATCCGCATCAGAAGGCTCTTTAGTTCCCCTTCACTTTCTGCCATTAGAGTAGTATCACTCTAGATGTGCACTCTAGAATCTAATAAATTAGAAACTAGTTTGAGTAGCAAGTACAGATCTGTTCCAAACCCTCAGTTAAGTATATAAAGGTCAGAGGAAGAAAAAGTTAATGACAGAATGGGCATACAGTATCACTAACTGATTTGTCAGCATTTCTCTATGCATTCAGATGAAGACCTGAAGAAGGCTAGGTTTAGAATGAGAATCTTCAGGTCTTCACAGGAAGGCTCTCTCTAGTATTTCAGTTCATACTGGATTTGGGGTATCTACCTTGGAAGTAAAACATTTTGTCCTAGTCCTGCTTATCTCCATCAGTTTTTGAGCACTATTGGGTATGGATAAGAAGCATTGCAAAAGGACTTACCTTTTTAAATATTTGTTCATCACCTAATAGTCTTCATGGTTTGATCATATTTTGGCTTGTTCCTTTACTACACCATCTGGCTTATTTCTTTATAATGAGTTTGCCCTCTAATTTTTGTATCCTGAAGGCCAACTCCTGGTACTTGTTTTTTTGGATCCATACTGAATGTTCTGCTTTCAGGCTGTAATCCAAGTACAGATACACACCAGTTAGTCTCTTTAGTATGGAAAACAAAGTAGAAATCATGAGAGCTAGCAACCTTTCCTTGTCTTGACCACACCAGTTAATGTGATGGCTAATTTTCCGATAACTGTCAGCTGATTCAGGATCCTGATCACAGGGTGAAACTAGCTAGCTCAGAATATAATTGCGACCAACTTTGTTCAGATGGTATATTACAGGTTCCACATTGGGTGTGTGTGTTTATTTTGGTTTTGTTTCCATGTTCGTTAACAAAGGCATCATTTTATAAATTTTCTCAAATGCAGGGGAAAAAACCAGGTCTGGTATTAGCAATACACTCTTTGTTCATACAACACCAATTGTAAAACAAAGCTGAGATATCACAGATCGGTGAAATTGATTCATGTTCGCTTAAGGAAATAAACTCTTTTTTGTTCTTTTACCTGATAGTCTGTGATTATGATAACTATGGGTAATCTTTTTTTAAAAAAAAAATCCTGCCTTTGTTATTTTTGTAAATAACTTGAGATTTTGAACATACTTAATCATCCTTCCTCCCACTATTTCTCCACAATATCAACTCTATGAGATGGGTTGGGTTGAGAGGGTATGATTGGCTGAAAGTCATCCAGCTTTCATGTCTAATGTGAGACTAAAACTCAGTCTCCTGGTTACCAGCTTGGTGCCTTAGACCAAAATGGCTCTTTTGACTTCACATTCCTTCCCAATCCATCAGCCAAGGAGCTGACCTGTACTATTTATATGGACATATTCTGGATCTGTTGGCAGTAAGAACAAATGGAAGGATAGGTATATTGGACTTGGCATATACTGAGAATGCTCTGAAGATGGCCCCGATGGTGAAACAACTGGGTTTTATTTAAAAGGATACACAAGATTCATTTCTTTTAAAATAAATGTATTTTTTTGCTCTCAAGGAACTTCCATTGACAGTTAGAAAGCATATACTTAGTCTACTTTTTTGTAATGACTTTTTTTGAAGAAAAAGAATAATTGAAATTCTGGTTGATTCAAAATATGACAAAACTATGTGAAAACACTATCTAATCAAGCAGTCTTTGATTAAGTTAGTAATTCTTACATTTCAGGAAAAAGTGTTTTTGCAAAGCACTACTTGTTCCCATATATGTTTCTTTATGGAGAAAAGCAAATTTCCAAGACAGTCTTTGGCATTGCTAATATGTGTAAGAAAAAAAAATCTAAGGCACATTAAAAGGGTCATATGGGTTATCAAGTATATATTATCTATCTATCTATCTATCTATCTATCTATCTATCTATCTATCTATCTAACTATCTATCTATCTATCTATCTATCTATCAAATTTATATAGCTATCTATCTCCCCCAAAGAAGATAATGATTGGTACATCTCCTATCTGTTAGGGGACTAAAAAAACCTTTCAGAAAAACAAGCTTCTTCTTTTTCTTGTGGATTATCTGAGTGTCTTATAAATACCAAGCCAATTTCTAATTGAGGCAAGTGAAGTTCCCCATCATTAGTGTTCAACAGGTTAAGATATGCATATCTGTTTCTGCATGTCTGTGCACTCTAGTTGGATCAAGGCAGATGAGATTAGTAGGAACTGACATCATGGTGGGACTGACCCATTCCATTTACCTCCCATTAGATGTCATGCTGGTATCACCATGTATTTCCAGAGGATATATTGCTGATATTTCCAACAGATTGAATGTAAACGATGGAACACCAAATGAATTGATTGTGTGTCCTTAGAAACAAAAAAATACCTATATTTAACTAGTCTGTTAAATATGAAGTGCAGCATAAATAAATTACCTGTTATCAAAGAAAGTTCATCTCTATGAGGACTGGCTTATACTGGCAAAATTAGACATAATTAAAGATTCTGTACAGCTAAGTGGAGGACAGGCCTTTAGGGTTTCCTACATCACTCAACACACTCTCAAAAGGCTCAAAAGGTACTTCATTAACACAATCCTTAGATTATGAAACAATTAATTAGCATGTAGGAAAAAAAACAGTAAAAGAGAAATACAAAAACATCAGTGGCACTTTTAATGATATTTAATTTTAATGAGTAAATTCTTAGTGTGGTATTTATTCCCATAAATATACAATTCTACTCATGTTCATGATATCTTCCCTTCTGAATGAAAGATGGAAAATGTATTCTTCAAGCTTTGAAACTATTTGATGCCAGATCTTTAGCTCCATTGGTCTGTGGTTCACAGATGGGTTCGTATCTCTATTATAAACAACTTGAAATACTGTAAACTATGTTTACTAGAGCTGTGTTTCAAGCACCTACTTATGAATCCAATGCAACATGACTGCAGTTATTTGAGATTAGAGACTCAGCAATTAGAAACCAAGGACCATGTCTATTAATATTTAACTGTTGACCTAAATGACATTATTTCCTTTCATCCTCCTTATCCTATCTGACCACTTTCAATCTTCATGAGTACAGATTTGAGTAAATTCATGTGGCCTATGTGTAGAATCTCCATACTTTTAGAATTTATTCAGGTTAAGGAATAATCTGAGAAAGACTTTTAGATATCAAATACCAAAATGAAACTAGTTTGGTCCATGAATATATTACAGAATAAACATAACATTTTAGATAGCATCTAACCTGTAATATTACATCTCTTACATACCCTTGAGACTTCAGCATACTTGATTCAATCTATCATATGTTGGATGTTCAGTTGGATAAAGTCACACTTCTCTGGTGTGTAATAAAAATGTTCATATTTGAGGAAATAAATTTATTATTTCCTCAAATATGAACATTTTTATTACATACCAGAGAACTGTGACTCTTTGGATCATCTTTTCAGAGATATTTCCTTATCAAATTCCTCAATACCTTCAACAATGGTAGAACTTCTAATGTACTTGAAAAATTCTTAAAAATTCAGGGAGATATTCAGAGATGTATCTGCTTTCAAATTACAGTAGCTCATGTTGAAATATACAGCACAGTCAAACACCAGGAGTTGATCACAGGAATTGTTTTATGGAATTTTGCATTGTGTCAGAAAATATGTTATGATAATTTCAATGTTATAAAATGTTTAATAAATGTTGCCAAATTTAAATTCCATAGGAGGCTTGGATCCCAGATTTTGGATGCATTCTGTAAGTTAGCCCATTTGAGGTACCCTAGTTGAAAAAACGTTGCCCTATCACCCACTGTTTTGCCCAGGTAATGGTTACAGAAACAAGAGTTTTAATAATATTTAGATAACATCACAAGGGTGCTATCCTTATCTGCAACTATTAACTTTAGGTTCCATTGAGGAAAAGTGTTCATATAGCTTTCTTTAAGCAATTTTTATCTGATATTTAAAAGTTACTTTATTCCTCTTTATTTCTTTATACAGATCTTTGAACAAAATAAATTGGATTGGTTGAATCCTATTAATGGCATCCAAAGCAGCTTTCTCTAAACCTTTTCTTTCTTCAGAGCAAACTGATCACATTATTATTATTAGAACTATTACTATTATTTCTTGTAAGCAGGCCAAAAATCACCAGAAACTCTAATCCTGCATAGACTATTGAATTTCATTTAAGTTATCTCATTCTGAACACAGATAAGACTAAGATTATGTGGAGATCTTTTCAAGCAGCCTGCTGTACAGCACATAAGAACAGAACTCAAGACACTTACATACCATAAAATTGTAGCTATTCATGGACTTTGTCCAATAACAAAGATTGGGATTTGCAAAACCAGAACCCAATAATACTAATTGTAAGACCCCAAACTAACATGACATGTGATTCTTCCAAGATCAGTTCTTTATTGTTTTCACACCTATAGACAACATCTTGCCAGATTGAGGACTTTGCATCTATAATATAATCTGTAAACTATTAGAGAAGGGCTATCTTTACCCTCTTTTTCTCAGATGTAAGATCCAGACTGAGTTACCTTTTAGTCTTCTGGAATGTACTCCCTCTCTCTCCTTACTATATTTTATCACACTAATTTAGTCAAATACATATAGCACTAGCAATTAGTGTTATATACCAGTTCATAGTGTTTTATAGCCCTCTCCCTTTAAGCAGTTTACAGAGACAGCATATTGCCCATAACACTCTGGGTCCTCATTTTACTGACCCTAGAAGGATGGAAGGCTGAATCAACCTTGAGCCGGTCAGGATCAAACTGCTGGCAGTCGGCAGAATTAGCCTTCAATACTCCATTCTAACCATTGTGCCACCATTGCTCTAACTCAAAAAATTAATTATCATAGCAAATAAAACTTATTAATGACAAGCATACCTGCAATGACTTATGCCTTGTTGCTGTCCATTCCAAACTAATTTGATGTGTGTGTGCGTGTGTGCGTGTGTGCATTTTATTTGTTGCATGTACAAAAAGGCTGAGGATACAAGGGGACCTATCAAATGGAACAGTAATTTCAAGAATAATGTTAGTAACAGTGCTATGGAATCTACATGAAGAGAGTAGCAGTAATGGATATTTTTATGAGTTCTGTGATTGGATTACAGGGGGGTATATTCATACTAGCAGTTCATGTATCTTCATTTGCAGCATTAAAAAATACATCAAAGATGCAGTTTGGGTGATTTTTATTTTCCTTTATTTTGGAATTCTCTAAACGTAATCTAACCAAAGAATGCTATATGTATAGCCTTCATAATTGTTAATAAAGTCCAGTATAATAAATGGTAGATGTATGAAAAGTGACTTCTGCAGTCAACATCTGTACCGAAACAGCTACAATGATTTATTTCATCTAATTTTTACATCACTCTTCGTTTTTCTGCTGTAACACTTTCAGTAAAACTCTTCCGGCTTTATCTGATACCAAGGAAGAATGCATTTTCACTGCTCTAGTGCCGTGACATTCATCTTTCAATATATTTTAATTTAGTCATTGGAATCTTTGTGAAAGAAAGCATTTCAGTCAGTTTTATCAATTACACCAGGATCTCATTTCAGAATGAAAAAGGAGTCTTTTGCATTATTATTTCGAGGTCAGCAATAATTCCAAGGCCTCTCTTTGAATGTAGAAATGCTGCAATATTTTAGTATATTTCTTCTATTTTCTTCACACCATGTTATTAGTTTTCATGAAGTGATGTCCAACTTGCTATGGTTTATAATAAGTTCCACAATGAGAAGGACTCAACCATTTTCATCTCCTCCAATTTGATCAATTCAATTGCATTTAGTATGCAGGCTTTCAGAATGAATTCAGCTGAAGAGATAGTGAATCAGAAAAAGTCCTTACCATAAACCTGATGCAGTAAATCAAACACATTGCAATAAATTACTTCAGAAGTAATATTTAGGATCTTAATGACACTGATGGTTGCTATTTGTCAAAAGACGAATGATCAGAATTATCTCTGTATATTTTTACATGATTGTCTGCAGTACATAGGGATTAGCCAGTGGCATTCAGGGAGATGACAGGCCATTAAATCATCACATGGAGGAAAAAGTTAAATGACACAGTGAAAGTTGGAAGCATCACCACAGTGCTGTGTCACTGAGCTTAAACTGAAGCAACATTGTAACAAGTGTGTGAAATCTAATGAAGCTCTTCTGCTAGGACACTGACCCTTGTTCCACATGACTACAATATTATCCTGCAGAGGACACAGTGGGCCAAGGGAGAGAAGAAAAGGTATTTTCATTCAAGTCAACCTTGACGTGCACAGTAATAAAATCCAGGAAGAGTCCTTATTGTTGCTCATGTCAAAAATTCCAGGTAATGTTGTAAAAACCATCTGCTTCCATCTGTTTATAAGAAAGAGCTGGATCTAAACTCAAAGATAATTTCAAGTGCCACAACGTTAAAAGGTCTATGCTTGGCCCAAATAAATTTCAACATGTTTTCCCTCAAACTATTATTAAAAGAATGATGGGAAATCAAACTTAAATGAATTGTGATTCAGTAAATCTAAACACAATTCATTGTTGTTTGTAGGGTTTCTGCAATCATGCTAAATAACCACTCATAAAATTCTTTGAACTGAAAGAAAAGTTATGAATGGTATGAAATGCTCACTGACAACCCTTATGGACACTTACCTACCCAATTTCACAAAAGTTGTTATTTTATTGCTGCTTCAGAAAATCAAATCAAGTCATATCAAGTCAAATCAATTTTTTTTGTAGTCAGCAACCTGAAACTACATAATGTTCTAAAAATAATTGAACCAAATGAAATAAAATTGTATATTAGTTCATTTTGTTCAATTACAGACAAACACACACACAAAATTACAAAAGGTAAAAAAAGATAGAAAATAATTTGGTATAAAAATACAGATAAAAAAGAAATTTCTAGAATTTTGAAAATACCTAAATTCTGCTTTAGTGGTTATTAAAGTTTTTAAGCTTCTTAAAAGATAACCCAAGGGTTTGGGTATCATAACATATTGCATCATCTTATAATGTATTATATTATATTGCATTATATTGTAAAACTAAAACAATATATATATAAAATTCTGTGTAGCAGGAATTATACCAGTTCATGTTAAACAACAAAATTTAATACTTTCCTGGATATAATTTCTGAAATATATACTAAAACAGAGAGTAAGATCATCATCCATTTATAAATACCTGGAATTTTTGTGCCCAGCTGGAATAGAAAGGATATCAGAACAGAATGTTAGTTACTGATTAAAATTATTTTGTGGACATGACAGTTCTAGTGTAGTATACTATTGATTCCAAGCTTCCAATGTCCTAAAGATAGGACATTGAATCTGGCTAAAGTTCTTCTTTATGTTTTGATAAGACACATTAGACAGATTTCCGTGTGCCAAGTGGATTGCCTAATATGTCTTCTACACTGTACATTTTTGAGATGGAAATTAAGTCCTTGTGTAAATATGGGTCAAAGGTACAGCTATTTTATCTCTAAGCATCCAGCCAATTAAAATAAAAAGTTTTGTGGAAATGCCACAGACCTTAAGTCAGAGTTAAAAAGATATCACAGTCAATGATGTAAAAAACCACAAGAGATCCAGAAAGGCCAGATGATTGCACTACCTCTGACCAAAGCCCTCCAGATGTTATCCGCAAACAGATTCAATGTTGTCTCAGTACTGTATCCTGGCCTGAAATCAGATGGAAAAAGATTAGGATAATATTCTGTAGCTAAGTTCCATCCATACTTTCAAAAACTTTCCTAGAAAAGTGAAGTTGGACAAGTCTCAGCCGGTCTAGGCCGGACCTAGTAGGAACAAAGGGAGCCAGGACACACACAGGGTGGTTGATTCTGTCTACTCCATTATATGGCAGCATTATTTAAGAGGACAAAGACTCTGTTCATATTATTTGTCTGTATTTGGTCTATTCATACCAATTAACATTTCTCTTGAATTAGATTCTGATTCATTTATTAAGATAAATTCAGTGGAGGAAACTATTATTTCACTACTCTTTGTTATACTTCTAACCAAAAAGATTCTTTCTCAAGACATGGCAAGTGCATCAGCTTGACCATGAACCCTATTATTATGACAGTGCTGGCGAAATATAAACCTGTTTGAAGAGCATGACTGTTTTCAATTGCTGTGTGTCAATAACTTCCAAGATAGAAACAATGGTGGCATGAAATTTGTCGTAGCATAATATCTGCACTGCATGGTCTTTTGTTCATGGATGTTGCGAGAGAACTAACTGTGGAACTAGAACAGTGCAAAATTGGCCTTTGCTGTGCATATAGCAGAAAGTATTAAGGTTTAGCTAATCTACGTTAAGGGATTGTGAGTATCTCCTTTCCCTGAGAGGCTTCTGTCTTAGATTTCCTCCTACTTCTTTTACCAAAACTCACTGAAGCAGGTGTTTCTCTGTGCTTTCAAGATGAACAATCATTCACTGAGTTGATTGGGGGGAAAAAAGAACCTTAATGTACACTTAAATGCTTTCTTTTAAGCTGAACAGAAAAAGAAGGTACAGAAGCAAAGAAGTGGTGTTATTTGCATTATAAACACCACAAAAGCACTATTACTTGATAATCACACTTTGAGAAAAGAAATGCCAGCGTTAGGGCTGATTTCAAGAAAACGGAGCCACATTTCTAGAATGACTCATTTTTTTTACAGTGAATTTTGCAGACAAAATTGTTGAGACCTTCCCCCCCCCCCATATTTATCTATGATTGCTGAAACAAACAAAGCCTTCTTTATGATAAGCAACATGTACGGCTTAACTACCTTTCTTGATTCATTCAGCTGCATTGTGGAGGGTTTTTTCCTACATTATTTTTTAATGAATCTCTCTCTCTCTCTCTCTTTTAATAATGTTATTGATTATAATTCTGGTCTTTGTGCTCCAGCTATGTATTATCTACATTGCCTTTTAATGTACTGAGGAAGGAAGGAAATGGTAAAATAGAATATTCATAAAATAACCTTTAAAAGTCTTGAATCACTTTTTAAGGAGAGTTGCCAATATAGGTAGCCAAATGAACTGGCCTTTCAATATGAGTGCAAAACTATAGAAAAACAGAATTGTAGATTTTGTTAGCTAACATTTTAAGATTGTTGGGATCCTAGAATGACAGGGAGGGGGAAAGAGGGAGGGGGAAGGAAGGATACAAAAGAAATCCACACAATTGTAGATTTGTTTTATGTAAAAAATTCTTTGATTTACCAGACTGATCTTTTCTGTGACATAAATAAAATCAATGGACAGACTCCTACACTCACAGTTGCTCTTAATATTTTTCGTTTGTTTGTTTTTTAATGAAGAATAGAAGAGCATAAGACCACATGCAACACCGACTCATCCATAATTTGACTACTGGTAAAGTGTTAGCATATAAAAGAATATGAATTTGAAAAATAGAAATGGAAACAGAAATGGGAAGGATAAACTTACACTGGGTGGGAAAGCATTGTTGGTTTTTTATATATAGGTCCAAATATGGATGCAATTACTTTTGAAATTTTGCCAAATACTTTTCCCTTATAATGTCTCTTGTTGTGGAGCAATAAATTGCAGCCTGGAGATGATATGGCTGCCATAGTCCTAGGTATTTAAATCTACCTATCATTATGGTATACTAATATAACTAATTTATAAAGTTTTATTACAATTCTATACTATCTGGACCAGTATACTAGGATACTGACAGATCCTTTGCTTAGTTCAGAAAGATGAGAAAAAGGAAGTGATTCTTGGTATTATTTATTATTATTTATTATTTATTTATTTTGTGAGATTTATATACCGCCTCACAGTGCAAGCACTCTCTAAGCGGTTTACACCAGTAAGCAATGTATATTTACATTGCCCCCAACAATCTGGGTCCTCATTTTACCTACCTCGGAAGAATGGAAGGCTGAGTCAACCTTGAGCCGGTGAGATTTGAACCGCTGACCTGCGGATCAGTGTCAGCTAAAGTGGCCTGCAGTACCTGCCTCTAACTGCTGCGTTAGAGTTGGTAGAGTTTTGCAACCTCTTAATGAACAATACATTTCTTTTAAATTGATCTGACAACTGCCTAGCTAGTATGGCCACTGAAGATATGCCTAGTCAGTATCTTCAATAACTCTAAAAAAAGAATCCTAAATATGTATTGGCAGGGGAAGGGAGGGAGAGGTAAAGATGAAGAGAAGCTAACATTGATGTTCCATGAGAACCTGTAAGGTTATTTATTTCTGCACTCCCAGAATTCCCCAGGTTGTCTATCAATATAATTAAGAGGCAATATTCTGATGAATAGTAATGCACATTTTTGCCTATTTTTAACAACTTTAACCAAATGAATCTACCACATTTTTTACATAGAAAGAAAATTCTAATTCTAAATAAATCTTTAAAAAGATTCTAAACTGGAAAGGTAAATCAATTGAAAATTTGTCTCCACATACTCTAGTGCCATGATGGTGAACCTATGTCACGCGTGCCACAGGTGGCACAAGGAGCCATATCTGAGGGCACGCGAGGCGTTGCCCTGTGTCAGTTCCAGCGTGCATGTGTGCGCTGGCCAGCTGAGTTTTGGCCTTCTGGAGGGCGGGGGAGGCCGTTTTTGCCCTTCCCAGGCTTCAGGAAAGCCCCCAAAGCATCTGGATGGCGAAAAACGGCTCAACGGGGCCTACCGGAAGTCCGTATGCTTCAGTGAGGCCTGCGCGCATGCGGGGGGGATTGTCCGTGCATGCACTGGGGGACGGCATTGCATTATGGGTTTAGGTACACACGCACACGTGCCCTTTTGGCACCCAAGCAAAAAACGGTTCATCATCACTGCTCTAGTGGGATCATATTACTGCCACAGGCGTTTGGACACTACGACTAAATAATAATAACAAAGTAAACTGTTGCCAATAGTAAGTTCTCAACCACTGCCCTAAATAATAAATCAAGGTTTGGGCATTTAAAAACACTATTAATCTGAAAGACGATTGAGTATGAGCTTCCGATTGCCCGTCTTTTGAATTCTATCCCTAGGCAAATTTTTTTTTCATTATATACTGATGATATTTGTGAAAACCAATTCAGGGCCACTGGTGACACATCTCAAACTACTCAGCTTCACCTTTCAAATTCACCTTGGGCAAATGATTCTCTCATATTTAGTATCTCTTACTTTTTTCATATGGAAATGGTCTCAATTAGTCCATTTTCCTTTACAACTTTCCCTTTTTTTGCTTTTAAATAATTGTTTCTCTTCCCTGAAATGTTATTGATTCATTCATCCAATAACCACTTATACACAGAGATACACAGTGTCAGCTATCCCAGGCAGAAAAGACAGGAAATGTGACCAGATTAGCTAATTCTAATCTACTTTAGCAGAAACTTGCAAGTCTAATAGTACAAATCTTCTGCCATCTCTTTTCCAGGTGGATAAGTTAGGGAGGTTCCTATCTTACTTTCTTTCTCTGCTGTTATACAGCTGTGGCCTATAGCTTTTCTTAACTGACCAATTTCTACGCAGCATCTCTTCTCTATCTCCTAAGGTCATTTCCACATACTATTACACCAACAGAGATGTTACTACATACAGCCTGACTATTTTATCACCGTCATTGCTTTCTATATTACTATGATTTCTCCATTAACAAGGCATGTGTTTGTGTCTCCATGCATGCACACACCTCATTTTATATTCCAAAACAGAGTGGAATTTTGTCCTTTGGGTTGCATTTCAATTGCCCTGAACATTACCAAAAATGACAAATGTCAGACAGCCGAATCCTGACAATAATGTAAATCAATGAATAATGTGAAATCATATTGAGGAAGGAAAAAAAATCTATGGTCTTCAAAATGTGGTCTCAATGAGTATAACTGAATTCAAATTTAAAGAAGGTTGTATATTTTCATGTTTATTGTTGTTTATTTTTCCTTAGTAAAGTTAATTAAAGGGCTTCCAAGTTCTGAAATCAGTTACAAAGGATAATATGATACACTTAAAATGTCTTCTTTAAAGCTTATTCTTTCTTAAAATGAAAATTTTAGTGGTTTTTAAAACAAATATGAACTACAGCTATAAATATGAATATTCTGATCATCAAGGAATGTCTGCCTTTCAATTGTCTACAAATCCCTGAGGAGTGATCAACCAAAAGTAAATATTGTTTGTCACAACTCAGCACCGTATCTGATCAATTAATTACACTGTATACATATGCTGAGATCTGCTTCTCTGCAAGAAGAAAAGTATTTAGAGACCAACAATCACCACATGGTATCTGCCACTGTTGGTGAATATATTGTGTGATTTTCTTATCATCATTTAGCCATAGTCAAAAGAGTCAAACGTCGAAAGCATCTCCAATAACTCTTATTACTAACAATAGTACAGTATAATTGCACTATAATTTATTATATTACATATAATAATATCTGATTTATAATGTGATTAAATTATTTGGGAGTATTTAAGTCAACAGGTTAGATATATGTAATAAAAAATCAAATAAAATCAGGGACATACACACTTGTGCCTTGATTTTAAAATGTACATGAGCCTATGCCCACCTGCTGTTTTTGTTTTTGTTTTGTTTTGTTTTACATCAGGGTACCAATTACCTTGCTGTAAATTATTACTCCAAAGGAAAAAACAACAACAATCCAGGCATTTCACATTTTCATTACAGGTGTCAGATAATGATGGATTTCAAATCACTCTTTGCCATTATAGACTTGACATCAAGCCTATTTAGCAATACTGTATATATAAAAAGTATCCATCTGTTTAATGCTCTGTTTTTTTCTTCCCCTTTGGTGGTCTCAGTGAGATTAAAAGATTCTAAAATAATGAAGATGTTTAAGATGTGTTAACTTACATGCTTTTATGAATCGTGGTCTATTTCAACAAATTTATTTACTAACATTCTGAGAAAATATTCTATACACAGACATGTTTGAGTACAGAGTAAAAAGTCCCAGTGGTAATGGAAGTAAATAGTAAAAGAAGTGAGAGACTGTAAAATTTAGGTACCTGTCATGATAACAACACACACACACACACATAATCACAATAACCTAGTAAATATATTCAAATATAAGGAAACTAGGTCTTTGTTAATCCTAAGGAAATGCTATTCAATTTTCTGATGTATTTAACTTCATTGTCTTGCACTGAAAATGGTCTTTATAACTTGTGGTCAAAATGCTAGAGTAGAATGTGCAGGAGAAATCCCCTGCTGGATTTTGAATGCTGCCATTTCTGAAATTGAATCTGTATTTTCCCCCCTTTTATATAGATATTGATCAGGTGGTCCATTGTAAAGTGCAGTAGGGCATGACCCTATGTAGAGAGACAATTCACAAAAATGCAATATGAAGTGTATGAGCTTTTACGGTGCTACAAAGCTCCCTTATTTGTTACATATTTTTAATACAATATCCTATAATGACAAGGGCTATGCAGGTCTTCAGAGACCTATTTTCACTTCACTGAATATTTATGTGAATTTCCTCCAGTGTCGTTTTCCCCCCCCCCAAGCAAAGTGGCCCTATGTGTAGCAAGAGAGATTACAGGTAGTCATCACCGTATGATCCTTATGGTTCAGCAACCATTCAGAGTTACAATTGTGCTAAATGAGGGGAGTTTAATCATTAATCCTCAGAATTCTGGCTGCTGCAGGGTCCACAGAGTCCTGTGATCACAATCTGAGCACTCAGTGACCCTTTCGTGATTACAATGTCATGGTGAGCCATGGCTATGGGATCATGATTTCTGACATTCCCTGCTGGCATCCTACAAGCAAAGTCAATGGGAAAGCTCACAGGAAGTTGGAAGTCACTCCCACTCCTGGCACTTTTGGGTCCCCTCCAGTGGTGGGTTCCTACCGGTACGGTCCACTCTATCACACCGGTAGTGACGGGCTGGTGATGTCATCAAGAGACTACCAACCCGGTGCGGTCAGTTGCCGGTGCCTAGGAGCTGCCATCTTTTTTTGCAAATTTTTCGGTGATTTTTTGCTTCTGCGCATGCGCGGAAGCAAAATCGCACCAAAAACTTGCAAGGGGACACACGTGAGAGATTTCAGCAAGATTTCACTTCTGTGCATGCGCGAAAGCAAAAAATTGCCAAAATCATGCACGCGTGCATCCCCTCACGAGATTTCAGTGCGATTTTGCTTCCGCACATGCGCGGAAGCAAAATTGCGTGAGGGGGTGCGTGTGCGTAGCGTGTGCGTGCACGTGCGTGCACAAAACATGGTGATGTGCATGCAGCACACCAGTAGCAAGGTAAGTGAGCAACCCGCCCCTGGTCCCCTCCACACTCTGTAGCACCTACCCAAAGCATTCCCTGCCTCCCTGCCTCACCTACACTTTTACCTATGCTTTGTAGTACCTGCTGATGGCACACCCCTATCTCTCTGCAGCACCCACACACCTGTGTGTGCTCCAGAATGCTTGCCTGTGGCATATTGCACCCATTTAAGGCAGTTTAAGAATCCCATTGATTTGAATGAGATTAAAATACTTCTTTAAAGTAGTGGCAGCTTTTTCTTTTAGCCCAACCCTAAGAATAGCAGAAGCGTTTTAAGTATGCAAAGCGTCAAACAATTTTCCAAATCATTTCTGAAATGTGCATAGGATCTCCACTAAAACCAGTCTTTATTCTAGCATTCTGCTATATGTTATTGGTTCTTTTCTTGAGAGACACATGTACATGTACATCTAGAAATCTTAAAAGGTGCATTTATTTAATGTGTTATATACAGTAGTGGGTTCTAAAACCCGTTGCTACCGGTTCACATGCGCGCGCGCCACTTCTGTGCATGCGCAGAAGCATCCCGGGTGGGTGGGCGGAGCCTCCCTCGGCCGCCGCTACCAGTTCGTAAAACCGGGCCGAACCGGGAGCAACCCACCGCTGGTTATATAGATTACCTATTCAAAGATAAGATATTTTGAAATAAGTTAAGTCCTGTTCTCTAATTATTTAAACAAATGGGAAAAATAGTTGAAAGAAATACACATTTTTTCTCCTTCATAATTGGTAGCTTCACAAGACTGAACCAAAATGCTAACAAAATGTTGTTTAATCCTACCTCTCTGCTATGAATGCAATACAATGACATAATAACTTTTTTCCCTCTACAAAACTACAATCTGAATATACCAATTCAGTTATGCCTTTGCATTTAAACTCAAAAACTGTAACAAAACTTCACATCTAGCAGTATTCAGGATAGAAATTTGTATGAATCCAGCCTTGCTTATTTGTGAAATATATGTATATGCAATCAGGAAAGTGCACAAATGTTAATAAATACTTTTTTAAAGGATTTAAAATCTATCTACTTTGCCATGCTACAGCAACTTTATACCAGAGCAGCTGAAGAGATCAACATTTAACTTATTGTCTTTTCAGCATAAAATGCCTAAGGGGATCAAATTTATGACAGTAAAAAAGCAGTGCTGTCAGTCTTCTCTTTTTCAGTTTGTTTGCTGTTCTGAGTCACTGGTCTGAAAATGTATAGAACTGAAAAAGGATAAAATAATAATAATAATAAAAATCTGTAAAACTTTTTCAGCAAGTATCACTAGACTTTCAAACAGAACCTGAAAAGTATTTGAAAAAGAATTTAAATTACATAAAATTAGTGGCCGATCCCTAAATAACTGGAAACAGATTTTGTTTTAAAGGAGGAAAAAATAGCCTGTAGGAAGAAAGAGCACAATCCAGATTTCTCTATCTGCAAAGTTTTTTTCATTTAAAAAAAAACCCTTAAAAATACATGCGATCTTTGAGTTACCATCATTTGTTCCGCAATCATTCAAAATTACAACGGTGCTGAATGGAGGGACTTTATGAAGTTATAGCCATGGCAATGATATTGTGGTCACGTGATAAGAAATTTGGACACATGGCAGCCAGGCCACACTTAGAATCTCTGGGGGGATGCAAATACCCCAACACTACCTGACCCCCAACCTAAGGCACCTTGCACAAAGGACTTGGCAACAGTGCTAGGGCTGGTACTGAAATAGAAGCATGGGGCCTTCAGCAGGCCTGCCACTAACCCAGGCCTCACCTTCAGCCCTAGTCTGCTATTGAACTAAGGAATGCCACCTAACTCCCCCCATGTGCCTATCTTCCCCTGATCTAGACCACCCTACACAGAGACAACTGGTGTCAGTACCGGTTTCGAATAAAATTATGGTTCCTTAAATAGTCCTTTCCAGAACTGGAGGACTGCAATGAAGAAACTACAGGAAGAAGCAAGCAGCCATGTTTGAGGCTCTTAAGTGGAAAAGGCAGAGTAAATGGAAGCAGAGCAGAACCCGGTTTTGGTTTTCTTCCTGTTCTGATTGCTTCCCACTCCCATTTCACAGTATAGCGTAACATTTCCACAACTTGAACAAGGGCTGCATTGGGCCTTCCAAGGTCTCCCCTGTTCCACCAAGATATCCCCAGTCTCTTTATCTGGGGCTCCATCCACTTAAGGATGCACAGGCTCACTTAACAACTGCAACCAGGTATGGCTACATTGCAGTCATTAAGGGAAATAGTCACATGACATCCCACTCAACAACTGAGATTTTAGTCCCAATTGTTATAAGTAAAAGACTTTCTTTTGTTTTGTTTTGATACTTTCAGGATGTGAAATTAAAAAAAGACTTGATAGTGTTGATTTAGACATCCATGATGTGGGTGTGATTATATTTTTCCTATGAAATCACCCAGGAACAACATACGTGGATTTTCTCTATCCCCTGCACCAGTTGATCATGAATGGCTTTTCAAAATTATCCATCAAATTTTGAGGCAGAAAAGTTAGTTATATTTCTTATTTTACATTTTTCCAGGAAAAGAACTTTTCTTTTACTTTATAAAGGTGCAAAATTCCCTTTAGCAGTGAGAATAGAACTATTAGTGGAAAAAAGAAGAAGTAGAGTCATCATGTTGTACTGTAAGATCAAATAAAAGCTGTTCTCCATTATCTCTAAACAGGCAAGTCACATACAAGAAAACCAATCTACGTATGTATTTTCAGTCAGGGCTGTGGTTGACCTTGGGGGGCTGGGCAGGTGTGGCTTACTGGGCAGGTGTGGCCGACTGGGTGGGTGTGGCCAACTGGGTGGGCATGGTCAACTGGGTGGGCATGGGCCAGCTTGACACAACTCCCCAAACTGCATGTTTCCTCTTCACACTGGGTAGACCGGGCTGAAGCCACACTGGCCTAATGTTTCCTCTTCACATTGGGTGGACCGGGCCGAAGCCAAGCTGGCCTAATGTTTCCTCTTCTCATTGGGTAAACCGGGACGTATCCAGGACCACATCATGGGCCGGATCTGACCTGCGGGCCTTGTGTTTGACACCCCTGGTTTAGACACTTTCTGATTACAGATGACTTACATTAAAAAAGAGGGAACAATTAAAAGAAACAGATCATAAACTCCCAGAAGACAATAAATTTATGTTCCTGCCAGGATATTTTAGGATGAGGAAATGTTTTAAACCAGCATATTGCATGGATCAAAATGCCTTTGCATGTGCAAAAAAGTGAAGTTTAAAAACATACATTTCATCAATGGAAAATGGACACACTGCATTATGTTTTTTCCAGTTTTGTAACCCTCACAGTGCTGGTATCTGCTCCTATGGGACAGATCTAACAGTTGATGCTAAAAAAAAATAAACGTTTTTCTCTACCTTATGCTTTTTGTACTGAACTGTCATTTTTCCACAATTGCTTATGAGATTTCACTAAAATGAGCCACGGTGGCACAGTGGTTAGAGTATAGTATTGCAGGCTACTTCTGCTGACTGCTGGCTGACTACAATTTGGCAGTTCAAATCTCACCAGGCTCAAGGTTGACTCAGCCTTCCATCCTTCCGAGGTGGATAAAATGAGGACCCAAATTGTTGGGGGCAATATGCTGATCCTGTAAACCACTTAGAGAGAGCTGTAAAGCACTGTAAAGGGGTATATAAGTCTAAGTGCTATTTCTATTGCTAAAATGCAAGCAATCAGGGTGGCTGTGGATAGCTGAAGAAAGGATTGTACAGTGGAAGGGAGGATATTCTGTATGTATAGAACCCTTTGTCACGGTGTGAATATTGCCAGTTGTATGTATATGCAGGGTGATGCATCCTATCCTAATATTATGGTACATTCCAGTACAAGCAGGACACGTGATGTGATCTTCTGCGCATGTGTGCATTCCTGATTCTCCATTATACACTTCTGCCTTTGACTCTGACCGGAACAGTCACGATTTATTAGCAAAGATGTAACTATTCATGATTTATTGTTTTTCTACCAAAATAAATATTTTCTATTAGACTTTTAATCTCGGCTTTATTTCTAAATGTCTGAATTCCAAGAAAAGATCCACATCGCCTCTATGAGATTTATTCTCACCTTAACACCCTTGCCCTCTCATCACTAAAGAAGTGTGCTATGTTCTTTTCAGACATCCTAGTCAAAGGAATTTGCCAAAATAGTGACGTTTATTACTATTAAATAAAATATTTATTCATTTGTTTCTGTTGCTTGTGAATCATATTTTTCAAAGTTTTACACACCCCTGCATAGATGTATTGAGGCAAAGTGTTGATTCATTCACAAAGCCTACCTTGTTTCCTAAGGATTCAGCTCTACCTGCTAAGTCATAGTTTTGATTCATTGCATCCTGCTTCTTTTCAGAATTCATAATTGCTAGTTAGGTGCCAATCTCTATGTAGGAAATCTTGCCCAGTTATTATCATGGTTACTTATACAGCTGCCACATTCTGGACCAGTGGAGTTTTCTAAATACTTGTTCAAGAAAATGCCTACATCTATTAGCTGAATTTGAACAGGGCCTATGTAATTTTGAGCAGATGATATGGATCTGCAATTTTTTATTAGTTTCTAAAATATTTGGTGAGTTGAATTACTTTTTTTTTTGTAGGATATGAATCTTGATTATGTAAAGAAATAAGTATTTTAGATCCTGATAAGCACACCATATCTCCATTATTCCTTATTCTTCATTTCCCCCCACAGGCTCCTATACAAACCTAAAAAGATATGCATTAAAGTTAATGTTTTCTAAAGATGTATCCTTCTGAGACCATAAAGCAGTACAATCTGAAAACTGCAATCCCTTTTTCCTATCTTAAATATACATTTACTTCGAGATTTTAGTCCCATGAAATTATTCAGTAATAAATGTATTGTTAGCTTAAGTGTTAATGTATATTTACAGGCAATATTCATTGTAGCTTTTAGCACCTAGAAATTTATTATTCTGAAATAATAGTGTAAAATCAAAGATTCATCTCAAAGGAAAAATGTATTTATAGTTCTGATCCAGTTGAGTAATGCTCTATTGCCATTAGGTAAGAAACTAGTAGTCAGATTAATCGAAGAACTGGAATAACTTAAATTTTTCTCAATATTTTTTATTATTAAACATTTTTATGTGAATAAGTAAAAACATTTTATTACTTGGCTGACATATATATGCACTTTATTTTAAAGCAAAGAAATGAACCAATGACAATTTTATGTCTCTTACTTAATGTATGCCCCTAAATTAAATCAAGAATGAATGTGAAGTGTCTAAGAATCTGTTTGCTATACACAACTCAAATAACCTGCCATATGAACAGATATGTTGATTAAAGCTCTCTCTGTTAGAAGTGTCAAAATGTTCATTCTCTGGACTGTTCTCTTCCAATATATCTGATCTGATATATATCCATCAATCAACAAACTCATAAACTTGTCAATAACACAGCTAGGTTTAAAATATTGAACAATGAGATCTGCCCTTGTCTTTTGTTTGTCTTAATTTATTGGAGACACTATTTTTTATTATTGCAGTTGGAGATGTTTTTATATCTATATTTTTAGAAAGGACATATGCAATACAATGGCCCTATAATTCTTTCTCCCTTGTAAATATGGAGCCAGGACTAGAGAAAAGGCACATATTTCATCTTAAAGTAGCTGGCCTACTTTATTTATTTTTTTAAAAAAAATTGGAAATTCTTCTCATAAAAATGCCACTATGGAAATTTAACTGACATCCTTTGTACTTTTTCTCATGTTATATATTTTAACTCCTGTCATTTTTACTTAATGCATTGAGGAAAATCATTCAACTTGTATAATACTGTCAAATTCTCTTTTATATAATCCCAGGACACATCATTGTGTCTGAGTTGGGTGATTGAAATTTTGCTGCAAAATCTCATAAATTAGTTTTCTTCTTTTTCATCTATTTATTCATCATTTATTGACATGCCTTTATAAAAAAAAATATTTCAAATTTTCAGATTGCAGCATATATTTGGGAATAGAAGTTAAAATTTGACCCACAATGAAATGTATTAGCTGAACTTTGAAAAGAAGATGAATAAAATAAACATAATGTTTTATGTTTTGAAAATAACACTTCATCCATTTTTACAACAATATGCTTGTAAGAAAGCCTTAAACTTGGAAACTTCTAAATTTGGGAACTTCTAAAAAACCAAATCCTTTAATTTTTTAGGATATCTTGATGACCACTAAGAGTATAAATATATATTATTAAGGTAGCGAATAGGAGAATTTGCATAATTCTTATTTTTTGTAATGGTATGTGGATAAGATATTGTGAGACAGGCTGAAGAGATGCTGCCTGGGGAACAGTCAGATCAGAAAAGGCATAGCCTGCAGCTAGACAAGGCAAGAGGCTTAAACAAGGCAAGAGGCTCAGAAAAGACTCATCCTAATTTTTCCTGGCTTTAAAAGAAATAGGGGGAGATTTGTACTTGCAAGACTCTGTTAATGTAGGTAATAACACTTATGTAACCCACTTTAGACAAATGAGGAATTGTTTATAGGTTTCATACATTCTACTAGGTTGTGAATCTAAGCGGGCTTAGCAGTTGGCTTCTCTGAGCCATAGAGTTTTAAGTGGCCTCTCCCTCCACAAAATAAGTTCTCTTTCCCTTTTGCAAAGATCCCTTGGTCCCTCCCCTCCTGCCCTCTGCCCCCACCAGGTTAACGGTTCTGTTTCATCAACATTTTGCAGAACAAAATACAGGATGACCAGAGCTATGAAGAAAAGTGCTCCAGCATTAAATAATGGACTATAACTATAACTGTAACTACCACTTACAGTGCTTGTGGCATATTTTATTTATTTATTTATTTATTTGTGAGATTTATATACCGCCTCACAGTGCAAGCACTCTCTAAGCGGTTTACACCAGTAAGCAATGTATATTTATATTGCCCCCAACAATCTGGGTGAGGACCCAGATTGTTTTACCTACCTCGGAAGGATGGAAGGCTGAGTCAACCTTGAGCCGGTGAGATTTGAACTGCTGACCTGCGGATCACAGTCAGCTAAAGTGGCCTGCAGTATGGGGAAACTGGCATATATTTGCAATTTCAAAAGAGGATCTTAAATGGACACCCTTCATTGGTAGAAAAAAGGTAGAATTTATCAATTGAAAAAAAAGCACAGTTCACAACAGGAACATAAAGTGGAAGCAATTCTCCATTAGGAAGACATAAACAGAGGAGCAAACACAGAGGATGACAACAACAACTTTAATTGCTGTAATAAATATTCTATACTGCATAAACTAAGAAATAATTTTCAGATTCCTGCAAGGGAGACAGGTTCTAAGTGTTCAAAGGAAGAAAAACATGTTACAAAGTGGGAGACAGAATGGTGGAGCTCTAAAGGGCAGAGAAGACATAGCTGTGTCCTGTAAAAGATAACAAGTCTTGATTACTGCTACGTGGAATTGAAATAATTAAACTAAATGGAATAATTGAACTGGATCAGGGACAATGCAGGACAAATTCCAAGACATATTGAGAGACATATCTATGTTAAAGCAGATAAAAGAACAAATAAAGGCAATATTGTTATTAATGCCTCAGTCTGTCTATTTAGAAAAAGATATTGTGATGCATTATAAAATGAATTGTACATCTTTCAAAGTGGTTTGAAATGTTACTTATGGGAGACATTAATTACCTTGACAAATATTAGGAAAATCAAATTTGTCAAACATGGCACTTTCTAGAAATTCCTGACTTGTCTCACTCATTTTTTCCTACATGGTAAAGAACAACCAAACATCCTTGAATTAATATTAATCAAAAGAATAACAGTCCTCTACTAATCACAGATTGATGATGTATAGATAAAGGATTTAGAGTACCCTAATAGATACTATGTTCAACTCAACTCAGTCCTTCCCAAAAGTAATCTCCCCCATTTCTGTTGCCAATCAATTGGAGCCAAAGAAGCAAAGACATGATAGCTCTTCAAATACTTGAAATGATGTCATGTAGGAAAAAGTCACAACCTATTTTCTCTTATTCTAGTTGCAGAGTTCAGAACAATGGATTTCAGTTACAGGAAGGCAGATTTTAATTGACTCTAAGAAAAATTTCCTAACAGCAATTTATTTGCAGAAAAAAATTCCTCAAAAAAGGAGTAAATTCTCCTTTATTGGATGTAGTTTAGACTGCTATCAAACTGGGATATTTAATTTCTATTCTATCCAAAGGAACCAAAGGAAATGGATTGAAAGGTCAATTCTATGATTCTATGAATGAACTGCAGAAGGAAGTGCAGCTTCTTCTTTCACTATTTCTATACAAATAAGCCTTTGTGCTCAATTATCAAAGTCCTTTACTTCATACATAGCAGTTTCCTCATTTATAATGAGAGTGTAAGATTTTTCCAATATATCTGATTCTGTCTAAAGTATGAAAATAATTCCATTGTTTTCATTGTAGTAACATCATCACCATGACTCTCATTGTTCCACGCAATAAAATAATTGAAGCCATTTATCCTCAGGATATCTGCTCTATAACTCCATTATGGCTGTTAACAAGTTTAATAAACAGTACTATGTGCTAGTTGGGTCAGTAGACACCAACCTGCACAAATTTATTTCTTTTGAAAAAGTAACAATTTTTCTTCTCTTCCTAAAAGATAGAATTTCTGGCATATCTGTTTTATGTTATAAACCAAGTCTTAAACTGTACTAAATTTGGCTGAAGAACAAATGTGAAAAATACAGCTATACAAACTATAGATCTTATTGGGAAATAATTAAGCCATACAGGAGCTACTTCTAGGTTGTCCTAATGAGAATGTAATTTAATAGGTGATCTATGCCAAATTATTTAACTATATTATCAGTATGAAGAGATGTCTTACCAAATAAAAAGGGCTTTATTCTATTCTCATTTTTTTATTGTGTTGCTAAAACAGAGGAATGAAGTAGGCCAACTGAAAAATAGGTACTCATTATCTGGACAATCCAATGGACACACTGAAGCATACTTGGACTTATTATTAAAGCAAAAAAAATTGAGAAAGACTTCCATTATCAATATAGAGATACTGACAATTTTGTTAGAAGAATAAAAAGAAAAATGAGAGATGGATTCTTTTCTAAAAGAAGAGCTTAGGGTTGGATAGGAATTTTCCCTTGTACTCCAAGGAAATAACCTAGAAAGTACAACAACAGCCCTTTTTTTGTCTAGGATACAAACTTCAACTATCTCTGGCAGGACTGAATGGCTCTGAATTGCAGTGCAAAATTACCTCTGCTCTGCTTCTACAACACGCCGCTGCCACCCTGTTCTATGCGCCAGCCGTGTAGGTGCACCCCATTGTGAGCTGCCGCTGAGCCGGAGGGACTTGCCCAGGCAAGTCCGAGTGGAGTGGCTCAGCAAGCAATAGGGTGCGCCTGCACAGCCGGCACATAGAACAGGGCAGTGGCGGCAGTGGCGCATTGGAGAAGCAGAGCAGACACCGTGTCTTTTTTTCGGTTCGAGAAGCCTCCCAGCTGCTGCCTCTTTGCCAGCCGGAACTGAGCCGGCAGCACTGCTGGCTGGAGGCTTCTTGTGCCAAAAACTACCGGACATCTCGAACGCACCAAAAAAGCTGCTTCAGTGGCCTTTTCGGCGCATTTGAGACCTCCAGTAATTTTCGGCGGCCTCCAGCCTGCCGCCACAGCCACAAAGCAGCTCTCAAAGAGGCGGCAGCTGGGAGGCTTCTCGCAGTCGCACCAAAAAAGAGAGTTTACCTTCCCCTCTGCCACCAGCTGCCGCGGGAGGAAGGTAAGCCTAAAGAAAGAGGCAGTCATTGGGGAAGAAGAGGGGCCAGGGCCGGGGCCTGTGAAGGAGGGGAAACAGGGTGACACATGCAACTTGTGAAGGGAGAGTGGGGGGCATGCAGGAGGAGACCTTTGACAGGTTAGGCCAGACCTGGGCAGAAAATAGGTAGAAAGAACAGCTGTAAATCCATTTTTTTACTACCGGGTTATGTGGGCATGGCTTGGTGGGGGGGGGTCATGTGACTGAGTGTGCATGGCCGTGAGTGATGTCAAGTTGGTCATGCCTGCTCAGTCACATGACCCACCACCACTAGGCCACGCCCACCAAGCCACACTGACAGAACCAGTAGTGGAAAAATTTGAATCCCACCACTGTACAAACTGTCTCAGATTAATGCCTATTATCATGCAAAATAAGTTAGAATGAGAGATTATTGCCAGCCCAAATTTATCTAAGAAATTTTAAGAATGAATTTTGAATAGAGATCTTTCTGCTCTACTCTAAGCACTGTTCCATAATGTGTTTCTAATATCCTAGGTTAGTCCTGGAACCATCAGTGTAAGCATGAAAAAAATGAAGTGGAAAATATGATGGAATAAGTGTTATTTCTTTTATTGTAATTTGCAAAGGGAAAGGTATTGATATCGCTTACTGCTTTTATGTGTATTTGTATGATTAAAGTCTCTTATCACACAACTTTTTAAAAGAGCTTCTTTAAAAACATTGTTGCACAATCAAGCTGGTATTGGCATTAGAACATTGCAGTATTGGCTTACTTATCCAATATATGTTGTGGAAGCAAGTTAATCAATTGACTTTAATGCAGTTCACACTACCTTAATCATCTTCCTCCAGTTACCCTTACTAATAGCAAGGTGACAGTAATTAGTTATTGATGGCAATCTTTGATATCAAGAACACAGCTACAGATCCTATTGATATTGCTCCCTAAATCTCTGTAGACTCAAACAATACAAGTTATACATATACATAATGAATAAGCAGAAAAGTTAAAATAAAAAAGCTCATAAAGAGTTTAACAATTTGGAGACTGGTATAGCAAAACCCCAAAATTAAGAATCACAATGGTAAGAGAATAAGTCTAAACCTCCCTTAGAACACTATCAAAATTGTAATTTCCTTACAAAGTTTGAATGATTATGTGAACCACCAAGTACAGAAAAATTGCTGCAGGCTGTGAAAACGGAGAACATTATAAAAACAACAGAAGCAAAGGCAGAATATAAGGAAAAACAGCTGGATGACAGATTAAATAGATGGAAAGCCAAAGCTTTGCATGACAACACTTGAAAAACATTGAAGGAAAATGTGATGACAACCTTACATGGGCATGGCTTAAAATGGGAACCATCAATAAAGAAATGGAAGGTTTAATATTTGCTGCTCAAGAACAAGCACTACAAACTAATGCCATGAAAGCGAGGATACAAAAATCCACTGACAATCCAAACTGCCGACTTTGCAACAACAAAGTTGAAAATGTTTCACACTTAATATGTGAGTGAAGCAAAATCACGCAAACTGATTACAAAGCTAGACATGATCGAATTGCTAAATTAGTCCACTGGTCATTATGTAAAAATATGACATACCTGTATCCGAAAAGTCATGGGAGCACAAAGTGGAAAAAGTTACTGAAAATGAGATGGTGAAGATCTTGTGGGACTTTCTAATACAGACAGATCATCATTTGGAACACAACATGCCAGATATCACGATTGTCGAGGGCAGAAGAGTACAATTTATTGATATTGCTGTACCAGGAGATGCCAGATTCGAAGAAAAACAACTGGAAAAAATTACAAAATATTGCGACCTGGCCATTGAAACTACATGGCTATGGATGAAACATGTAACAGTGATACCCATTGTCATCGGGACACTTGATACCATGTCCAAGAATTTCACAAAACACATCAAGAAATTGCAGCTTCCTGCAATAACACCAGTGGAACTGCAAAAAACTGTGCTATTCGGAACATCATATATTTGGTTGATACCTAGGACACTGGCAGCAACCTGTATCAACCATTAGCACCAGTCAATGGTATTTGTAACACATTTTTAAATGTTTAGTTGACTGAGTTTCATCTTTAATGAATAATAATAATAATAATAATAATAATAATAATAATAATAATAATAATAATAATAATAATAATAATAATAATAATAATAATAATAATAATAATAATAATAATAATAATAATAATAATAATAATAATAATAAATTATTGCACAAATGATCCACTGGAATTTATGCAAAAATTATAACATCCATACTGCTACAAACTGGTGGAAACACAAGCCTGAAAAAGTCACTGAAAATCAGGTGGTCACTATCTTGTGGGATTTTTGTATACAAACAGACAAGGTACTGGCACATAATACACCAGACATCACGCTGGTCGAGAAAAACAAGGTGACTATCATTGACATCGCAATACCAGGTGATAGCAAGGTCGATGAAAAGGAACACGAAAAAATCGCAAAATACCAGGACTTAAAAATTGAAATTCAATGATTATGGCACAAACCAGCAGTGGTAATTCCAATGGTGATTGGAACACTGGGTGCTATCCCAAAAGCACTGGAATTACATTTAAAATAGCTCAAAATTGACAAAATCACCATCAGTCAAATGCAGAAAGCCGCACTGTTCGGTTCCGCACATATACTTCAAAAATACATTACGACGTCCTAGCCCCTGGGTGGGGCTCGACTAGTAATCAATGCCAAATCCGGTGAAACAACTGGCCGCTGTGATACAATTGTATAATAATAATAATAATAATAATAATAATAATAATAATAATAATAATAATAATAATAATAATCAGAACAGATGCTAGCAATTTAAAAAATATGAATGAACAACGGCTAAAAAATAGCAAGATCATGGATCAATTAGCCAGAAGATACAGGCTTGATACAAGGAAAATTGAAGAAGCACTTGAAATTGTAAAACAGCAAATAACAGCAATAGCCAGAAAAATTGAAAGATATGATGCAAGAATCATTCAGTACAAGCAAAATCAGCAATTTCGATCAGATCAAAGACGTTTCTACCAAAGCCTCAATGCAAATGACAATTTCAAAAGTGAAAAACCAGAAAAGCAAGCCACAGTTGAATTCTGGAAAGAACTGTGGGAAAATGCAAAGGATTACAATAAGGAAGCAAAGTGGATACAAGACTTTGAGAAAAGTGTTGGCAAGAAGCAAATGCAAGTATTAGAAATAACAACTGAGATGGTCAAAAATCGAGTAAAAAAAGTAAAGAACTGGACATCACCTGGAAATGACCAATTACATGGTTTCTGGCTCAAATATCTGACCAGTTTGCATGCAATATTGGCCAAGCAACTGAACGAAATGCTACAAAATGGTCAAATTGATGAATGGTTGACAACTGGAAAAACATACTTGATTCAGAAAGATGCAACTAAAGGAACAACACCTGGAAACTACAGACCAATAACATGCTTGCCAACAACCTTCAAATTACTCACCGGGATAATTGCAGATAACATAATGGATTATTTGGAAACAAATAACATCTTGCCAGTAGAGCAAAAAGGCAACAAAAGAAGGAGCAGGGGCACAAAAGATCAGCTCCTAATTGACAAAATGATACTAGAAAACTGTAAGAACAGAAAAACGAACTTGAATATGGTCTGGATTGATTACAAAAAGGCGTACGACTCACTGCCACACAGCTGGATCATCAAATGCTTAGAAACTATTGGCATCAGCAAAAATATTACATCATTCACTGAAAAAGCGATGAAACAATGGAGAACTGTGTTGGCAGTAGGGAATGAGAACTATGGAATGGTTAATATCAAGAGAGGAATTTTTCAGGGAGATTCACTTTCACCCCTCCTCTTCATCATCGCAATGATCCCACTATCAGTAATCTTAAAAAAAATGAAACTTGGATACCAAATAGCCAAAGACGCTGAAAAAATTTCACATTTATTGTATATGGATGATTTGAAACTGTATGGAAAGTCAGAAATAGAAATCCAATCACTGACCAACACAGTCCTAATATTCAGCACAGATATCTCAATGCAGTTTGGCATGGAAAAATGTGCCACTGTATCTATGAAAAGGGGCAAAATCACTACATGTGACGGAATTGAAATGCCCAATGGCCAATTAATTAAATGCAATCAAAATGAAGCCTATAAATATCTGGGCATTCTGCAGTTGGATAACATCAGACATGGAGAAGTGAAAACTATCATTAGAAGAGAGTACACCAACAGAGTTAGGAAAATTTTGAAATCTAAATTAAATGGTGGAAACACCATCAAGGCCATGAATACCTGGGCAATACCAGTCATAAGATACACGGCTGGTATAATTAACTGGACACAAGCTGATTTGGACATTTTGGACCGAAACACCAGAAAACTAATGACAATGCACTACAGTTTACATCCACGTAGTGACACTGATAGACTTTACCTGCCCAGAAAATCAGGTGGCAGAGGACTACTACAAGTAAAGCAAACAGTTGAAGAAGAAAAGCATGCATTGGCGGATTATTTAAAAGAAAGTCAAGAACATCTATTAATTGAAGTAAAGAACAAAAATCTACTGAAGGTCCAACAGACGAAACAAGAATACAGAAAAAATGTGATAAAATCAAGAATGGAGAGTTGGCAAAATAAAGCATTACATGGCCAATTTCTGGAAAAAATAAAAGACAAAGTGGACAGTGAAAAAACTTGGTTATGGTTAACATCTGGTACTTTAAAGAAAGAAACAGAATCATTGATCCTGGCCGCACAAGAACAGGCAATTCGTACAAATGCCATAAAGGCCAAAATTGATAAATCTTCAAATGATGCTAAATGCAGATTATGCAAGGAAGCTGATGAAACTGTAGCCCATGTGCTCAGCTGCTGCAAGAAAATCGCACAGACTGATTACAAATTACGACACAACTCTGTTGCACAAATGATCCACTGGAATTTATGCAAAAATTATAACATCCATACTGCTACAAACTGGTGGGAACACAAGCCTGAAAAAGTCACTGAAAATCAGATGGTCAAGATCTTGTGGGATTTTCGTATACAAACAGACAAGGTACTGGCGCATAATACACCAGACATCACGTTGGTCGAGAACAACAAGGTGACTATAATTGACATTGCAATACCAGGAGATAGCAAGGTCGATGAAAAGGAACACGAAAAAATTGCAAAATACCAGGACTTAAAAATTGAAATCCAACGATTATGGCACAAACCAGCAGTGGTAATTCCAGTAGTGATTGGAACACTGGGTGCTATCCCAAAAGCACTGGAATTACATTTAAAACAGCTCAAAATTGACAAAATCACCATCAGTCAAATGCAGAAAGCCGCACTGCTCGGTTCCGCACATATACTTCGAAAATACATTACGACTTCCTAGGCCCCTGGGTGGGGCTCGACTAGTAATCAATGCCAAATCCGGCGAAACAACTGGCCGCTGTGATACAATTGTATAATAATAATAATAATAATAATAATAATAATAATAATAATAATAATAATAATAATAATAATAATAATAATAATAATAATAATAATAATAATAATAATAATAATAATAATAATAATAATAATAATAATAATAATAGAATACAGAAAAATGTGATAAAATCAAGAATGGAGAGTTGGCAAAATAAAGCATTACATGGCCAATTTCTGGAAAAAATAAAAGACAAAGTGGACAGTGAAAAAACTTGGTTATGGTTAACATCTGGTACTTTAAAGAAAGAAACAGAATCATTGATCCTGGCCGCACAAGAACAGGCAATTCGTACAAATGCCATAAAGGCCAAAATTGATAAATCTTCAAATGATGCTAAATGCAGATTATGCAAGGAAGCTGATGAAACTGTAGCCCATGTGCTCAGCTGCTGCAAGAAAATCGCGCAGACTGATTACAAATTACGACACAACTCTGTTGCACAAATGATCCACTGGAATTTATGCAAAAATTATAACATCCATACTGCTACAAACTGGTGGGAACACAAGCCTGAAAAAGTCACTGAAAATCAAATGGTCAAGATCTTGTGGGATTTTCGTATACAAACAGACAAGGTACTGGCGCATAATACACCAGACATCACGCTGGTCGAGAAAAACAAGGTGACTATCATTGACATTGCAATACCAGGGGATAACAAGGTCGATGAAAAGGAACACGAAAAAATCGCAAAATACCAGGACTTAAAAATCGAAATCCAACGATTATGGCACAAACCAGCAGTGGTAATTCCAGTAGTGATTGGAACACTGGGTGCTATCCCAAAAGCACTGGAATTACATTTAAAACAGCTCAAAATTGACAAAATCACCATCAGTCAAATGCAGAAAGCCGCACTGCTCGGTTCCGCACATATACTTCGAAAATACATTACGACGTCCTAGGCCCCTGGGTGGGGCTCGACTAGTAATCAATGCCAAATCCGGCAAAACAACTGGCCGCTGTGATACAATTGAATAATAATAATAATAATAATAATAATAATAATAATAATAATAATAATAATAATAATAATAATAATAATAATAATAATAATAATAATAATAATAATAATAATAATAATTTGCTGAGCCTTGTCAACAGTTTGCTGATTGCCAAAAACTTGCACTCTGCATGTGTCAGGGTGGAAAGTGGAGAATAGCAATCCAGGAGCCATAGAAGAGCATTTTTACTGTTATTTGTTCACGGTTTGCACTGAAATAAATTCACTGCAGTTGCTTCCTTGTTAGTCAAAGTTCTGTTTCCATTATTTCCTGCAATAATATTTTGCTTTATTTCACCCTGTTTACTCAGGAGTGGGTTCCTCCCGGTTCAAACCGGTTTGCCTGAACTAGTAGCAGCCCGCTAGTGACGTCACGATGATGTCACCGAACCGGATCTGTCGATGCTGGTCCGTGGGTGCCACCATCTTTTTTTTAAAAAAATGTCAATTTTTTCATATTTTTTATTTTTTCTGCGCATGTGCAGAAGCCGAGTTTCTGGCACTGTGCATGCGGTCACCATTTTGTTTTTGGCAATTTTTTTTTAAAAAAAATTGGAGGTTTTTTGTACTGCGCATGCGCGCGCACCCATGAGGCACGCCCACGCAGCGTGGGAGGAAGCGAACTGACAGCGAGGTAAGTTGGAACCCACCCCTGTGTTTACTGCATGTTGATGGTAGGAGGCATTTTGTGACAGTCAGACAAAAGGGACTTACTCTGAGTTCCCATTGTTCCACATAATAGAACACTCAAAATATTTAATATTTTGTTCCATCTCATCAAGGAGGAAACCAGCAAGGCAGAAACAGCTTATCTTCAACCAGGGCGGGCTGAACTGGAAATAGTTTGTAGGAAGCCATAATGGACAAATCTGAAAAAAGGGTAGGTAAAGGTTTAAAAGTGAACCTTGGCACCTACCTAAATAAAGAACTAGACCTTTAGATTTTATATATGTATATTAAGGTTAATTATATATGAAATAATATTTATTATTCATTGTCGCCTCATCCCGTCTTCCTCCAAAAAGTCCAGAAAGGAGGATGGATCTCCTAGAGATAATTTTATGGTAAGGGACTGAATGCAAACTTGACACATCAGTACACAACTCACACAAAATATTCCACTGAAATTTCCTAAGTGGGAATATTTTATTTGATTCTTTTCATTTTATTACAGCAAACTTAATGCTCTGTGTTTTAACAAGGCCATTAAAACTAATATAAAAAGTGTTTATTATCTCCCTGGAAAACTCTTCTATATGCTATCCTGTTATAACCTAAAAATCAGATGGTGTCTCAAAGTTTGATTTATATACCCTGTTTGGTTTACAGCATACCAATTTTCTCTGATTCTTTTGTTTAAAATTTCAAACAAAATTCCAGAAATGCTAATTGGAGCAAATTGCACATTATATTATCTTTGTAATAAAAAGAAGTCATGCCAAATAATAATGCAAACTTCCAGTGAGAAACAAGATCTGTAAACTATTTCTATTTGAAATTTCATTTAAGGTTTTTTTTTTTTACCATAAACAGAAAATACATTATATTGTATGACTTCCAAGTGCCATATTTTAGGCTTCCTTCCTTGAAACCTAAATAATCATGCACTTTTGAAGAGGATTTTTTTAAAGAGTTAAAGTTGCAGCTTTTATTGCCTGGTTTGAAAATCTAGTGATTTTACTTTTTTTTTCAGGAAATGTAGCTTGGACTTCTATACAATTTTCATTTCTAAGTTGGTATGTTTTCTACAGAAATGAATGCAACCACAAAGGCTACTTTTCTTCAGAAGGGACTCACTCAAGGCCACTTGAGAATACAGTCTAAATATTGTCATTATGTTTCCCAGAATATGCTGGCATTGTTTATGTGAAACTAAAGAAATTAACTAGCTAATGCAATTCACTTGAGAAAGTTGCAAATCAATGTACAATGTCCTTCAAGGTAGACTGGAAATACTTGATAATAGTAAGCAAGAGTCCATCTGTGACATAGAGAGTCTAATAAAGCATTGTCCTGGTACTAACAATATTTTAAAATCTGACTGTACATAAAATGGGAAAACACTGGATCCTTTTATCCCTTCTTTTATATTTGGTCTTTCAGTTTCATTTTTTCAATACAAAGAAACACCAGTGGCAAATTTCTTTATTAGTTTAGTAGCCTCTCCACCATATTGTGCAAAGTAAGTAGATTATTGCTTTCAACGAACTGAATTAGGAGTTATTTTGGTGTTCACAGAAGTTAGTTATTGTATAACTAAGTTTCTATCAATAGAAACTTAGTTATACAATAGAAAATCAAGACTTCTATAGTTTGCTATGTTTCAATTAGCCATATTAAAGCTCATTCTCTCCCCCCCCCCCACCATGTCACTTGAAATTGGAATATTAGATAAATCAGGGAAAATCAGTGTCAGGTATATATGTAACATTTGTGTTAAGTATTATTGGTGAAAATATCCACCAAAGTTAATCATCAGGTATGTAAAAAAATTCATTAAAAACAAGATGATAATTTAACTTAGACAAGCTTGTGTAAGCTGATCATGTTTAGTTATATCGAGACTGCCATCTTTCCCCTTCCCACTTGGCCATATTTTCAAACCATGCATTTGGCTGCACCCATTCAGTGTAAGAATTTCCATGAGACAGAAGCATTCTTAAAAATAATCAATGCAGATACATCAATGGGCAGCACCTTTATATTCCAGGAATACATCAATCAGTTCATTCAGTGGCAATGAAGTTAAAGGTCATTTTCCGAACAGATGTTTATCACTCAAGGAGTTAGATTCTCATAGTGTTTTATTAACCAGCTTTATTAAGAGGGAAACGTTTCACTATAGAAATCTGGACAACTGAATTTGTTTACTCAAGCATAACATTTATTTTTAAGGTTTTTTTTCAGTAGAAATACTTTCATCATCTTGTAAACCCCCTGGATAATATAGTAGGGAAGTGGCTACCAGTTTTCCTGTTAATAAAGGAATGTGCATATTTTGCAAACTTGTAATTTTTTGCAAATTGCCATTCTCTTTCCAGCCTCTAAAAAGTCCATTACAACAAAATGTAATGGGTTAAAGATAAGGTTAGATATGGACAAGCAATCAATTTCTATTCTGTTGCTTTTGCATTCATAAAGCCAGTCTTTCTCAAAAACATCTGCATAAAAGTTTTCAATTAAATACATTCTTAAATATGTTAATTTCAAATGTACGTTGCATTGAAATAGATTTCTTTGTTTTTTTAATCCCCAAATTCACATTTGATTGGACATTCAGTTTATTTTATGAGCCAAGAATTGTATCACAACATTCAGAAAACTTAAATTCAATAGATCATTCGTACATTATTCCAATAAGTACAATCAGGTTCACATGAAAGCTCAAATTCTAGAAGAATCCCAGCTTTGATTGGATGTAATTATCTAAGTGTACCATGGCCAAATTGTCACTTGGATATAGCATTCCTTTACCTGAATTAAGGTTAACCCAGTCCAATTTTATATTGTGTGTCTGTAATTACATCTTGCACACTTCTTCTTTAATTCTATAATGCTGATTTGTAATATTGTCGAATCTTTCATGGTCATGTTTGCTTGCTGATCTGCATCGTCTCACTGCTAAGAGAAATTTAGCATTCTACTACACAGGTTTTTTTTTAAACTCTCCACTTATCCCAATGTTTATTCTTTATAAGGTCACACGGAAGGGTTTGGCTTTTAAAGATAATCCATAATAGCTTTTTTTACCACAACAAAGCTTACAAGATGTTCAAAATATTAAAGCAATTTTGCTACTTGATACAGACTGTGGAAATATGAAGAATGATGTGTTTTTCCTGTATCTACTGAATTTTCCTAAAAGGAATTTTTGGCAAAAAATATATATCTTTGTGTGTTTTTTTCTTATGTTCACAGGTAAAGGCTGATATTATTTATAGAAATAGACATTCTACCTCACTCATTCTAAATAAATGAGATACCCATGTTGGAAATCAAAAGCAGTGCCAGCTAGTTCTCCTCCCTCTTACCTCATTAAGTACACTTACCATATAGAGCAGAGGTATTCAACTCGCATAGTCACAGCGTCATCATGTGACATGTTGGGTCTTTTTCCCCTTCACTAAACCGGGCATGGGCATGGCCAGTGCATGACACATCCAGCCCGTGGGCCGCAAGTTTGACAGCCCTGATATAGAGTATTTGGGAATAGAATTTAGCTCAATTCAAGAATTACAAAATGGCTAGAATTCTTCAGGCAAACTGATCAGGTGAGCCAGTCCCCTCCCATGGTATCTGATGGTGAAGATACCAATGTCTTATTTAGTGCCATGTGTAGTACACAGGTTTAGTAATGGTATTGGTTGATTAAGAGTGCTATACAGATCTACATAATAGAAAAGCTTGGAAATTACAAAACGAGATGGCACAGGGAGTTTGACTTCCGGGGAGGCGCCATGGTGATGTGGAGCGGAGGAAGCTAGCTGCTAACTCCTTCCGACTTTCTGTGCCTCTGGAAGCTGAATGCAGCAGCGGGGATCTCCGAAGGAAAAAGCCAAAAGAAGGGGAACACTGGGAGGCAGCGGGGAGGGGTGCGACCCCCTGCTGCAGTAGGTGAAAGCCCCGATAACAGGCACAG